>OZ007590.1:26403472-27003472 GCA_963931845.1 Maratus michaelseni | reverse complement strand
GGCAGCAAAAAAAAAATTTTTTTGTTTTCATAAATGTTTCTTTTTTTTTTCACAAATGTTTTTTTTTTCATAAATGTTTCTTTTTTTCATAAATGCTTCTTAACTTTAATGATTTTTTATGTCATGTAATTCAGTATTAAGCTATTTTCTTAAACAAGCTCTGTAAAAAAGGAAAATGACAATTTACATAACAACGTAAATTCTTTATAACACAGGTGTCCTCCTTATCTACTGTGTTATGCATTATAATGAAGGCATCAACCACTGTTCTTTTGAAGCTACTGTCGTTATTAAGATTTGCGTGACAGCTTTATCGTCTGCGAGCTTATTTGTTCCATCACTTTATTCATTATGCATGAAAAGGGGAACCGTATTGAAAGAACAAGATTAGAACAGAATATTCACAGAATACTGCTTATTGTTTGAAACATTTCGATAATTAATATTTTTTAAATATATAAGGAACAGAGTATTTTAATTATCTGTTCTATATTGAAATAGTTGGTTCATTGTTTGCTATCGTGAATATTCGGGTTACGTTAAGATTTGGGTTTTGTTAATTTCTAAATGAGCTTATAGAGATTTAGAAAATAATGTTAGTTAATACACTGGTGCCAACTTTTACACTCTTTTGTATAACTCAACTTGGTTTTTGTATGTAAAAATGGACTTTTGTAATCGATTTTTCACTCACTTCCTCATAGGCTAGAATTAAAATGATTGTGTATGTGTTTACAGGTATCTTTCCGATTCCAATACAATATTTTTAGAACTTAATTATAAATTAGTACATTAATTTTAAGGCATTTTCCTTTTACCCACCACAGGCGATAAATCGCCAAATATTCTTGGGGATTACAATTGTATACGAGTTATAACAACAATGGATTTAATGATACACCAAAATAGGCCAAATGGCTGTGAACCTGCAACGATTCAATTTTAAACACTAAAAGTAAAATATAAATAAAAAATCTGCGTGTAATAATTAAAAAAATACGTTTTTTATCATTTAATAGTTTTATGTTAATTAAATTATGGTTATACGTTGATAAATCAATTTAGAAATCATAAAAAGATAGTCAAAATAATATACTTTTTTTAATTGCTAAAAGGCGTAAAATAAAAACTTTATAAACAGTAAAATAAGTTTTATTAGACTGTTGACATACTATTTCGGCTCCATCGGAGACATTATCAAAATAAATAAGAATATTCTACAATTGCACAGTCTATGAAGTTATTATTGGAAACGCCATCATTTACTTTTTCATGTATTTTTTCAAATTACGCACGTTATTTTTTTATTTTTACTTGAATTTTTATTTCCATACTAGTTTATCCGACCGGAGTTGCCCGGTCCGGGGCCTCCGAGATCACGCTGTGTGTTTTCTCAACCGGGCCTGCTACAAGTATTAGTGACGTCACAAGAGTGATCCAGTTTGGTCAATGTATCCCAGCAGAAAGATGTAATAAAGAGAGCATTTCCGCTCTTATAATATGTGATTACATAAATTATATTAAATTTCATAATCGTGAAATTAAAGGGAATTAATGAACTTGTTTTATAAAAGAAAATTAAAGGTTTTAAATTTAAAAAATGCTAAGACTAATAGATAGGATTTTACGCATTGACTTATAAACACATTATTTACAATAAATATACTTACCAAAAATGTAATACAGCTCACAAAATTAATCCCATTCCCCCTTTTTACCACTACATACCATAATTTAACCAAAACACAATAAATATCAATTTAATAGCGATACCGGTATTTTTCAACGGTACTTTTCCGTTATACGGACACCATTGTCGCCAAGCATACATTTGCATACATTTACATACATTTAATACATACATTTAAATACATTTACATACATACATTAACATACATACATTTACATATATACATACATCTATATACATTATGCATTAGCATATATTTTGACATGGTGTCCGTATAACGGAAAAGTACTTTTTCAACTGTAGAGATCTTGGCATTTTTTTAAATCTTGGCACAATTCAGGATTCAGAAAATGAGACTTGTTGTCTAATGATACAAACAGCTATAAAAACAAACTTAACGAACTTTTATGTTTGTTTATACATGAATTTATACATATGTATAAACATTTTATTTACATTCATATATATATATGTAAACTTTTTAAATTTAATATTTCACGAGAAAATGGCAGTTTGTTAAAGATGATGAATGATTGCAGTCGGTATCAAGAATCATGGGGAGGAGGTTAGGCAATGATGAGACACCACAAGAGTTTCTTCAATAAGGAGCAGCCAATTTCCAGATAAATCGTTTATTAATGAACAGAAGCGATGCCAGTAACAGTTCTCACAGTATCAGGTATAAACTTATAGCCCTCAGGCTTGACGATAACTCCCTACATCATTTGATAGATCTTAAAAGGCTGTTGTGAAATTCTAAGTCGCAGAACACCAGATAACGATTTGGTCAGCACTTCCAAACATGACAAAAATCTGCTCTCCAAAAACTTGCAAGCCAGTTTTGTTAACCGCGCGTAGAGTTATTGAAACGACGTAACGTATGCAGGAACCAATGAGTGACAGAGAAAATTAAGCTAAGCGAATGAGGTGCGATGGAGAAGATTTAACAAGAAAAAATCCGCAACACAACGGCGCATTGATTTTGACGTGAAAAATACCCAGCGCGCGAAGCAAAGCATGGAATAATTTTTTTTTTTTAAATGGCTTTTAAAAACATTCGAAATGATAATAAGAGTCCTCAGAATTTTATAGATTAGGGAGTTGATAAAAGTTACGAATGAACTTAAAAGTTTTAGATTAAGATTTGGCATAAGATAATTATTAATATACGGGTTATTACTTTTAAAAGGACATTAAATAGGAATAAATATTATTAAGAATTAAGGAAATAATGACTATGTCAGAAGTTAGATTAATTTAAAAGAATAATGCGAAAAATTTTTTTTATATAACATGTATATATTATTATTTTTATATACAGTTCACTTCTATTTGTATATAAAAATAGATAAATGTCTTCTTTATATTAAACAAATTGTATAAATATTGAAAAAATTGCTTGTGTATATGAAATAGTTAGTAGGTTGCCATAAAATATGTTGGCAAATTTATTTTTTCTCGCCAAGGACATTCTCTATATCCTCTTCCGTAATCATTCAATCCTAAAATTTTATGGATTGTAAACTTTCGCAAGAGCTTATTGTACTATTATCTAAATTAGTTAATTTTTTTTAAAAAGATTGAGAAGGTAATATCAAAACTTTATTGTTACGAATTAATATGTATGCAGCATGAAATACAGGTAAAATATATTTTGGAACACCACAGAATAAATTTACACGAAATCTCAGTCGTTTCTTGGACAAAAGTGAAAGTTGATGCTCAATAAATTTTAATTTTAAATATTTATCATCATTATAGTCAATACTATTAAGACTTGTACAATTTTAAACACTAAAAAGGAGAAAGTAAAATATAAATAAAAAAAAATAAAATAAATGAAACTACTAATTATTAGTTACTATTAATTTTATAAACAAACCCCTTACTCACCTCTAGAAAAGGGTATCCGGTCTCCATTCAATTTATCAGCGTATTTATTTTTAAAATTAAAAAAAAATGTCATGTCATCATTGCACGATTTCTTAAATTGTTTTATCGTCTGCTTCTTTTATTTTATTCCATCGATCAGTTGGCTCTTTTTGTTTTGAAGACAAGCATTTGTTCAAATATTCTAGAATATTTTAATTGTCGTTCGGGTCAACAAATTCAGTAACATCATCTCGTTTAATTCTATCTTCATGAATTATAAAACGTTCATCAAACTGTTTAATGCAGATCAATACTGTTGAAATAGGAGTAAAATTATCACGATGTAATTTTCTTAACCATAATTTCTTCCTTTCATCACATTTGGAAAATTGAAGACGGTAGTATATATTGTTTTTCAATAACGTAGTTAGACTTGCAACCAGGAGCACAACATTTTCTCCCCATTATTTTATAGATATAATCTACAATTTCTTCAATAGTTTTAATCTGTCGTCATTTATAGAGTTATAATTTAAATATACTGAAAAATTTTATTAATTACAAAATAAAACAATGAATAATATCAAAATAACTACAGTAAACAAGCCAAACGAACGAACAAAGTAAATGGAAAATTTTAAGTAGTGAGAATCACTCTTGTGACGTCACGCACGTGAATCGCTTTCGGTTGAGAAAACACACAGCGTGATCTCGGAGGCCCCGCCTCGAAGCGGAAGTAAATTTAATACGACCCCCTCAAATGTCTGGGTCATTTGATTCAGAGCGGGTCAGTTTTTGGACAAAATTAAGAAAAGTTACGTCTGAATTTCACAAAATTTTGAAAACAGAAAAAAGAACTACGTATATACAGTGAGTTTCGAATCGATACCTCCAATAGTTTTCTTAATATTCGAGGATTAGTGAAAATGAGAATATTTCTTTGGCTGGGATTATCAAATCGGTAATTTTCTAAAAGAACAATGGAAATATGCAATCAGTTTCTTTATTCAGATTCTCTTTTTGTTTTTTAATTATTCATAAAATATGTTTCACAAATAAACCATGTATTTTGTATGCATAACATAACATCTTATTTCAATAACATCACATGCCTTTAAAATACATCTGATAGTTTCGAAAACTAAATCGAGATTCGGGTGGTGGTGGTGGTGGTGGTGGTGGTGATGGCGTGTGAAGGGGGACGGGGATCAATCTCATCATCTTCTCTTATTTTATTCGCCGGCCGCCACTGTACCAAATCACATTTGTTCAAATACACCATTTGGATAGGGATCCAAATCTGCTAGATTAATCATAAGATCAGATAAACAATAAATTACAGCATTTTGGCACCAAACTGAAATCTTTCAATGAAAACACAGATCTCAACTTTCTAGAGATGTTTTCTTCTTCTTTCTTATTTCAGAAAATTAAATCAAGGAAATGAGAAAAAAATAGTACTCAAATGCCTTTGATTTAGTAAATTTGAATGTTTTGTTTCAGGAATCAGGATTCAAATGTGTCTAGTTAATGTATCAAATTAATAAGCTATAATAGAATTTAGAATTACTAATCTATAATAGAAGAAACTATTGTAATCGAAATGTTTTTGGACTTCCTATTTTCGACTGATTTACATAATTTAGGGTTCAGAAATCCCGAAAAACATGTTTTTGCAAAATGTCCGATTGTCTCATTGTCTATGTGTCCGTGTGTTCTCTTTGTATCATCGAAAAGTGTATGATAGAATTGAACCAAATTTCATTTATAGGTTTTCGGTTATAGCCAGCAGATCCCTGTTGAATTTGGGGATATTCCACCAGGAAGGGGTGCTCTGACAGTGATTTTTGTGCTCTGAATTTTGGAATAGACTCTGATTTTTTAGGGTTTCGTTCATCTCACGAAACCCTACTCCCGCTCCGTTGCCTGTCCATCACAGAGCCATTCTCAGAAATTATGTAACTTACAGAGTTGAAACTTTGCGTATATATAGCTAAATACCAGCTATGAAGCTCAAAATATTAAAATTTGAAAAAATCCTATTATTTTAATAAATAGAGATTAAAAACCAAAATTCTATCAGCCTTTTCCTATTAAATTTAAACATGTTTCGTTATAGCAGTTGCCAAAAATAAAAAATTCACAATGAAATTCTTTCTACAATAATTAATTTTCTATTGAACGATTTCCACGTGAAAAATGAAAATGAAATAAAAAGTTTCACCAATTGAAAAAAAAGATAAATATGAAATAAAATTGATTGACGTCATAGTGGTAATAAAACGGAAAATTTCTAAGATTTCTCAATAATACAAGGAGTATGAGTATGTGTATGTACACAAAGCAGATTAATATCACGTCATTAGAGAATTAAAAAAAAAAATCTGACGTCCTATTGGAAGTTTAACGAATTTTTCAAAATGTTTGAGAATAATACAAAGCGAATATCAATATGAGTAATAGAGAAGAGTAAATATATGAGTTTGAGAAACATATTGAATCATGATAAAAGTTCGATTATGGAAATATTCGCATATTTTAACATTTTGAAGGTGTACAACATGTGTAATTTTAAAATTATTTTTTTAAGTACCGCATTTAGTCCGCATGACAGATATTATTATGACAGAATATAATAGCGTGCTTAGCCCGCTATCGGGCTGGTTTAGATATTCGAAAAAACGAAAAAATAGACCGGTAAATTTTTACATTTTTACTTGACTTTTTTTTTTTGCTAAATGAAATTTATCTGAATTTATTAAAGAAAGGCTAAAGTGTTTTGAAAGGAATATTAAACGAAACCCTTTGAGCAATCTTCGATCACACTTACCCACTTCTTTTTTTTTTTTTTTTTTTTTTTTTTTTTGTTTTACGGAGTACTTTAGAGGTATTAGTAAATTTTAGTATTAAAAAAAATCTCAAATTCTTCACTTTCATTAAAATGAAAAAGGTTTGAGTTGGTGAATAAATACATTTTTATCAGAAAAAAATACTTAAAAATTATAAAAACCATTTACTTTTTTATTTTAGAAAAACAAATTTTAATATTTATATACAGTAAAATCTGTCTAGAACAGAATACTGCGTCAAACGAAAATATTTTATGGTCCCAGCGAAAGGAAAAAATACAATTACAATAGATGTGCTACCTACTAAGATAAAAATCTGTCTAAAACGAAATTTTTATGAGGTCTTAAGATTTCGTTTTAGCGAGTTTTACTGTATTTCTGCTTATCCAATTAAATCTGTAGTTTTGATTAGTTTATTTTGTAAAGAGTATTATATTAATATATATGTATAATCACAACAAATGCAATTGATAGAAAATAACTGTCAACCAATTCTATTTAAATGTTTGTTTTGCTCTACATCTAAATATTTATGGCGGTATTGTTCAGGATATGGGTTACACATTATTGGTTCAAGTGTTTCAGCATGCATATTCAAATCCTTTCGAGTTATTGTTCTCCGATGAAAACGTCTCTTAGATAAATTGTGATACATCACGTTTTCAATTGTGAGCTTGAAGTTGTTTCTAAAGAAGTGTTTTCTTCTTTTCTTAAACTCAATATTGCTTCCGAAATAAGAGCGACGCTTACAGTAGGTGTTCCACTTTATACATAATTGAAAATAAACAAGTACATAAGCAGGGTTCAGTGGTATATATCAGTGGCTATACAGGGTGTCCCGAAAACATTGACCTCGGCTTTTATTCCTTAAATATTGATTGTAGACATACACTGCAAAAAAAAAAAAAAAAAAAAAAAAAAAAAAGTGTTGATTTTACAGTATAATACTGGCATCCCAGCTGCCAGTATTAAACCGTAAAATTAACAGTAATAAACAGTAAAATAAGCAGTAATACCGCGCATGCGAGGTAGTGTATTACTGCCTTTTGCATTTCTATAAAAGAAAAATTACACCCCCTGTGTTTTCCTGCGAAATTTTTTTATCAGTTGAAGGTTAATTGCAGAACATTGCAAAATATTCTGCTTTGGGGCTTTTTTTATACACGTACTAATTCATTTGAAACACACTATTATACAGACACTATGACAGTCATTTGTGCTTTATTTAAAATATTGGTGTCAAACGCAGTGGGATATACTCTATCTAAAACAAAAGCTCACTCAATGCTAACTTTCAAAGTATCTTGCACCTCACAAAATGTTATCTGCTGAAGTATAAACTCAAAAACTTATTACGTCGTTTCCTAAAGAAAGAAAAAATTCGTTAACATTAATCAGGAGTTTACCTTTTCTAATTAGAAGTTAAATGATGTCAAAATACTTCTCCTTTACGCAGATTACAACGCCGAATGACAAATAATGCTGAAAACTATTGAACGGAATCTCAAATTCCATTAATTAGAATATCAGTTCCTTTCCTTTTCTTAATTGGATGCAAAAGCGTCTAGCAAAATAAAGCGCCTAGAAAATTCTTTGTGAAAAGTTTAAGCTCCACAAACTAATTGTCTGCGAATAATCTTTGTTTAATGACTCTTCAATTAATTTACTTTATAAAAACAATCTTTATAAAGCAATAAGAAAATGGAAAATATTTTTTATACGTTGATATTTTTGATAGATCTCTTAAAAGAAATAAAAATATTTCTTAATATGCGAAAATTTTGCAGCGTCATAAAGTAAAAATTATTTATATGTCTCAAAATTAATTCTGCTGCTTATTCATTACGTTATTTTTTTAATGATTGCTTTTATAAAAATAAATTTCTATAACTTTTAAAAATTAATTATCCAGTAACTAATCTTCTCATTATAATAGTTAATCACAATTTCAAACATTTTTTCAGTTCTCCGCCATCGTAAACAAATTAAATAGGATTCTTTTTTTTTCTTGTATAATTTACATACTCGTATTAGATGGTCGGAGAGATAATAAAGCACAGTATCTGAAGCAGGAAATTTTCTGCGAAAGACATTTAAGCGTTTGAAGTAACTAATTTGAAATACTTGATGATACTATATCAAGGATGGAGGGACGTAACATGTATTAAAAACAGTGCATTCTAAAACAAAATTCGTCCAAAAATTTAAAAAGAACTGACATCACAGTTGCTGTACTCATCCCACACCCCTCCCGCGTAATTTCGCGAAAATTCCGTGTTATTTGACGAATTTCCCTATTTTGATATTGAAGTAATAAGGCAGTTCTCCAATGACCAACATGCTCAACAACGTGAAACTTTCCAACTCATTTTTAAACACAAATGCATAAAATTGACAGGCTTGACTATGGGAGCGATTTGGAATCGAAATGAGTTTTCCATTTTTTGATAAATAGATTTCTTATCGAGTTGTAAGCGATTCGTGTCATGTGACCACGCGTTTTTCTTCTTTTTGACGCTGAAGCATCGGGTTCAAAACGCCGATTTTGACAGTATTTTCCGAAAGATCTTTTGCCTTTACCGAAAGGTGGAAAACGTCTTTCGATGATAAAGTTTCTGAATAAGAATTCCTGCCGCAATTTCATGCGTTTCCGAACAAAATGGAATTAAAAAATAATTCCATTTATTTAATTAAAAAATAATTCCATTAATTAATAAAGTAGCCCGTCTGGATTTGAGAACAGACTTTAAAAAAATTTTCATTTTTTAGATTGCTGAAGTTGCTTTGATAAGAGTTGTAATTTTTCTAACGCGGTGAAAAAGTTTCCAGAGCGGAATTCGTACCCAGGATATAGCTTAGTTGAAAGAGAGTCTGTTTTCGACAGGACACTTTTTCACTTAGTTGGAAAAATTGCAACTCTTATAACTTCATTACCAATTTGTTTGTACTAAAATAATTATGTGTAATTACGTATCTAACGTATATTGGAGTTCCTTTACATGTGGTTTATTCTACTGAACTGTTTCTAATAACAGACCAGTTGTCATTGTCAAAAGGTTGTCTGAGTGAAATGTGTCCGCCGGATTTGTCCAGTATAGCTTAATTGGAAGAGAATTGTCAGATTAAGTCATGGTCCTTGGTTCGAAACATGGCCTGTACACTTTTTCACCCAGTTGGAAAAAATCACGACTCTTATGATTTTTTTTTTTTTTTTAACCACTCAGTATGATTGTATTAAAATAATTAGGTGAAGCTTCTGTGATTCGAAGGGAAAAGGAGTTAAAAAAAGAAAAAATCCGATTTCTGGCAGCACAGTTCCCGGAGCATCCCTGTGATTTGACAGAAATGGAGCTTAAATTGGAAGATTTCATGTAATTGTTAGCTTAGATTGGTGTAGTCTCCGCATTTTGAGGGAAATTGTACAAATTAAAACGGAAAATGTTCGATAATTAACGGATATAAATAACGAAAAATACATGGTCTATTGTTTGTATTTCTGTTTTTTAGAGTGCGTGCTTTAAAATGTGTTTAGATATAAAATCACAAAGTTAATTTTAAATTAACAGAGAGAATTTTCGATTTTACCGCAGGACTATAACAATACTGCTTCTCTCATAGTAATTGCATGGAGAGTAACAATATGTAATAATATATATAAAATGTATATCTACATATTTTTTCAATAAGTTCAAAGAGAAAAAATAAAGTACACTAGAGTTTTAATTCATAAAAACTTCTTTTATATAGTAAAATAACATTAATTTTTACCGCAAGAAGTCATCTTACATATTCAAATTGAGCACATCTTTTTAAAAAGTTCAGTAAGTAATTCGTCCACTTAATTATTTTTAATTTAACATGAAAAAATAATTTTTTCCTTAATTTTGAAAGATTGAAAAGTATGAAATTATTACATATATTGAAAAATAAAGCTGATTGTCAAGTTATTTAAAAAAAAAAAAAAAAAGAAAGAAAGAAAAAGAAAAAACTGCAACTTTAAAAGGACCACCTATTAGATAACAGTCGTTTCCTGTCATTTTATGTAAATTAAAGACTAACAAGTCAACGATGTATCTGTTGGATTACCGGATGAGCATCATTATGATCATTAACAAATAACTTGTAACGCCGCACAGAGGAAGCATTTGAGCCAAAATCCTGGTCAAAATTATTTTTCATGTGTTTTAAGGTATGGTTCTCAACGGCCTGCTCAACAATCGAAAATTGTCTCACTCATTTTTAAACGCAAAGGCTTAAAATTGCCGGGTCTGGCTATGGAAGATTCGATGGATCATTTCGATTTGGAATCAAAATGAGTTTTCCATTTTTTGATAAATAGATTACTTACCGAGTTATGAGCGATTCGGGTTACGTAACGACACATTTTTCTCGCTTCTCAGGCTGCCGCGTCAGGAATTAGGTTCAAATCGCCGATTTTAGACAGTATTTTCTGAAAGATCTTCAGCTTTTACCAAATAATGGAAAACGTGTTTCGATTACGAAATTTCTGCATAAGAAGACCTGCCAATTTCATGCGCTTCCGAATAAAAATAAGTTAAAAGATACGTCATAAAGTAGACAGCTTGGATTTGAGAACAGCCTTAAAATTAAAACCATTGCTGTTGATTTACTATTAGTAAATACACTTAATTAATGTTGTATACACATAAATGTATGCATTTATTTAAAAAATGAATATATAATACAAAGTTTACTTAACTGTTTATAAGAGGAAAATAATCCTGTTGATGGATTTGTTTTATATACAAGTAATATTTAATTAAATGTGGTTAATTTTACTATGTATAAAAGTTTATTTATATAAACCAATGCGTATAATATGTATATTATTTGCATTTAGTATTTAGCAAAGTTAAGTCTCTGTAGTATGTAGATGCTGATATTTTAATGTATTTAATAGTTTAGTTGGTTGATTGGGGTTTTATGGCACAAAGTCCCTTTAGGGACATGCTGCGCCAAAAAAAAAAAAAAAAAAAGATTAAAATAAGAACATCAAATTGAAATATAAAATCGATTTAAAACTTTGTCATAAAAACAAGATGAATGAAAATAACACATATAAATAAAAAGAGTGATATGATGATATATGTATAATTAAAATCATTCAATGAAAATATAACACAACGTCTAATAGAAATAAACACATGTTTTCACAATTAAAATATAAACAATCTTTAAACTAAAATTGGTAAAATGTTCCATAAACTAACAGTTGGTAAAATTTTCAATAAACTAACAATTTGTAAAAATTTTAAAGTTTCGAGCAGAAATACATTTACAATCACGTAGGCTCGAATTCCTCAAAAACAGTATTATCATCATCATTTGAGTCAGAGATGTAAGACTCTGAATCCATAACTTCCTCTGCATAGTGCATCAGCTGTTTGGAATCCTTTGTAGTAGAAAGCGGTGTATCAAGACAAAATTTCTTGTTTTTGCCCTTCACAGTTTTCCACTGTGAGGAGGCTTGGGTTGAGGTTTTCTTTCTCTCTTTCTGTGTACATGATTTGTGTTTTGCTTTTTGGGTAGGAGAAACGGGCTTTTTCAAATTGATTGCAGATGAAACAGAGTTTTGACCTGTATCATCTTTAATGAACTGGTTAGATTGACTATTATAATATTCTATTTTTACAGGTTCAGATGATGGTGGCAAAAGTTTTAGTGCAGTCATAGATCTTATTCTAGCGGAAACAAACATACTACGGGTTTTTTTCTTCATAGTGCTGGTTAGTGTAACAGATGAATCATTTGGTGGTAAACAGAATTCAGTTAAGGATCTCTTAAGGATTTAATCTCTTAAGGATTTTGATTGTCGCTTGAGTAGACTAGAATATGAAACTCCTACAGATGGTATTCTGGATTTAACAATTTTTTGAGCTTCTGAATAAGAAAGTTTTTGAGTTATTTTGGCAGCAAGAATTTCTTTCTCACGGATCCAGTTTGGGCAAGAGCGAGAGTATGCTGTATGGTCACCCTTACAGTTTATGCAGCGCTCAGTTTTTTCGCATGACTTACCGCCGTGGCCGACTTCTGCACAACGTGCACGGGTAACAGAACCACGACAGGTAGTAGTAGTATGGCCATAGCGCTGGCATTTAAAACAACGGAGTGGGTTAGGTATATGAGGTCGGACAGGTACGCAGCTTTAATTCTAGTTGGCAAAGTAGGACTATTGAAAGTCAGAATGATGTGCTTTGTGGGAACCACTTGCCCATTCCGTCGGATAGTAATACGGCGTGCATCTATGAAACTTTCATCTTTTAAATTTTGTAGAAGTTCATCTTTTGTAGAGAGTAAAAGATCTGGTTCTGATATTACATCACGACTTGTGTTTAGAGTTTGATGAGACTGAACAGAAACGGAAAAAGAGCCTATTTCTTTGCAATTTGAGAGAAATCTTGAGTGTTTGTCTGAAGAGACCTCAACACTTTAATAGTTTAGAATAGTTTAGAATAGAGAATAAAACACCCAAAAAACATCATATAGAAAAATAACAATCATATTCGGAACATTTTTTTTTAAATGGCCTTCAAAACTATAACCAATTTTATTATGATTGAAAAATGATCCGACAAGCCCTGTCACATTTAAAAAGCTTTCAATATACACCTTTAAAAAGCTTTTCAATTAAAAAGCTTCCGGTTAGGCTTTAAAAAACATTTTTAAATATAATTATATTTATTATATAAAATATAAAACCATTTAAATACACAAACAAAAATATACATTTAAACACAATGACGAAGCTGAAACATAACAAAAAAGCAAGTCATCTCACAAAGAAAACCCTCTCTTCAACTGAGGCTAGGAGCCACCGGATATGACACATTGCTCCTGAAATAGACATAGATCGATGCACCAGCTAGTCAGCTATTATAAAATATGCTTTTTACAATTTTTGAGTAAATTTTAACTTTTGAATTTTATCCAGGTTTTTGCCTCAGTCACTCCATTTTATTTTAATGTTTATCACCCCCATTTTCACTCAGCCTTCGAAATGTGTTTAATGTTTTTTAAAAGTAGAGCAGTGAAAATTTGCACTCAAATTAAATACGTATATACAATAAACGAGAAAAGGAATGCATATAGGAATTCGTACTGAAATTTTCAAAAATCGAATAAAAATAAACTTTTAGTCGATCGCTTAAGAAAATCTATATCTATAAAAGGCTTTGTCCTTAATGACTGATTCACCAACGCACAGGAGAAACTATCGAAGCTGGAAACTTGAAATCTTGGGTATATATTCGTAACATATACTAGTAGTAGGAACCCACTAACAAATGATTTTTCGAAATTCATCATCTAAGGGATTAAAGGGGGTGTCGAAAGTTTTAAATCATTTCGCCATATCGCTCTCCGCAGCAGTTTTGGGTAGGAGCGTAATATGCAGCATAACAAATCGACTAAAAAAAGTGGTTAAAATACTATTTCAGCTATTTTCGATATTCAAACTTAAGGGGTGAAAAGGGTTGTTGAAGTTAAAAAACAGGGGATTCTTCCGTAATTGGGTCTAATTTGTAAATTTTAACGAGCGTGGTTTGGGGCAAAATTAGTTTTATTATTTCTTGTAGTGCTGTCACTCACACAATCTTGAAACTACATTGTTGCCAGCTTCGTTCAGGTTTGTCACCAACCTTGGCTATGGAAAAGACTATGGAAGATTAGATGAATAAGACAACTGTTGTTGGATTTTGATAAGATACTTTGAGCAAAACATGTTTTTTTCCGAGGAAATTTTGTTTAGTCTTTTTTTTCATATTTTATAAACCGTTTTTACGTTTTTCGTGTTTTGGCAATCGGATTTCAATCTTTGAATCTGTATAAAAGATTTAGTATATATTCTCCTCTTTTCATTTTTTTTTAGTTGAGATTTACGATTTAAATACTCATCGTCAAATTAACTATTTATGGGCTCCGGGCGCACAGGGCTCGTTATAGTGATTAGCCTATTATAGGCTCAATAGGCATGAAGCACACAAGGCTCTGTTATAATTATTGTCGTTTGAACGGTTTATGTACGCAAAGTTTACAGGGCCTTGTTTAATGATTTATGAAACGCTAATCACACATTGTTCTGTTATAGTGATCACCGTATTAACTATTCCTGAATGCGAAGCGCACAGGACCCAGTTACAATAATTTTAATTTATGCCATTTTTGTTCACTTTACCAGGAACCCCCCCCCCCCCACACACACACACACACACATACACCTACCTAGATTAGCACAGATCATTGCCGGGCGGACCTGCTAGAAAAACTATAAATGAAAAGAACCAGAAACAAAAAATATTGGTAAACGAACTATTCTGTCTCTTTTAGAACTGGAATTATAATATATTCAGTTTCCTGACGTCCACCATATGTAGACCTCTATTCTTTCCTTCATAAAAACTAGGCCGTTTGAATTTTTTGAGATTTTATTTCACTTTTATATAGCTAAATGGTTTTGGTCCTAAAAGAACAGCACAGGAATAAATGAAAGAGCCGATGCCGATTTCCTTAAAATCTTAAAAATTACTGGAGAAATTACTGAAAAATTTAGTATTACCACATAATGATACAAAAGAACATAGGAGGGTAACTGAGTTCTTTTTAGTTTTTCAGTTTGTACTTTAGTTGAAGAAAAGATAATCATTCCTCCAAAGCGTAATGTATTTAAGAAACTGGTACTTTGTTAATTATCCGAGAGATTAATTAAAATTATTAGATGCTTTAAACTATTTTTTTTAATTAAAAGTTCATACTAACTCATGTCGTTTCAGCATTCAGGATAATACAATTTATTTTGAGAACTTATTAAATTCCTGCAATCGCCTCCCCCTCCACCACCTTCTTTCTCTTTTTGTAGACATAAAGAAAAGAAGAGGGGTGTCCCTTTCTTTTTAAACAACTAATAACATTAGTTTTGAAAAACAAAATGTGCTAAATTCACTTACTGTGTGACTCTTTTTTTGTTTCTTCGGCACATATTTTATTTATGCTATATTAAATTTAATAATCCTTCTTTTGTGAGAGAAATAAAAAAAAATCCGCATTATTCATTCTCTGCCATTTTTGTATAAGGCATATTTTAGTTAATTATTCTTATCGTATTAATATTATTACACAGCATGGAATAGTTTTCACGTTGTTTTTATGTCTATATTTACTTACTCACTCATTTATGTGTATGTCACATATGTAAATTACCTTTTATTAACTTAAGAGCTGTTTAAATAAATATAAATCGTTGAAATTTTTCTTTCATAAAAGTAGCAAAATTTTTTAATTAAAACGTTTTATGTCGATTTTTTTTACGAAAAAAAAAAAGAATTATTATTAAATCTTATTCAGTTTTGTTGTTGTTGTTGTTGTTATTCATCTACATCGAAGAAATATTCATTCACTTTATTATTTTTTAACTCAATTATACTGATTGGTAAAGATATTATATGAATTGGCATTTTTCCAAATGAGTTAAAAAGTGTCCAGACCGGGGCTCTGTTGTCAATTAGTTTATCTGAGTGAATTGCGTGGGCCGGTTGTCCATCCAAACATCTCAACAGGGAGAGCGTTGGCAATTTAAGCCAACTTTGATTCTGTCCAACCCAACTGTCTTCGGTTCGAGGCCTGGACACTTTTTCACTCAGTTGGGAAAATGTATATTCGTAAGGAGCATTCATTGTTAATAAAATATACCTACAATTATTTAAAATTCAAACTAATAAAAATATTAACTAATTTAAATATTTTTTATATACTCAGAACCTGAATATATATATATATGTTCTTTATTTATTCAATTTTTAAGTAGTTACATACATTTATCTTGCAATATTATTTAATACTATTAATAATATTGTTTACTACATTATTAATCCCCAATTTAATCTTTATATCTAGCATATCTAGTTTTATGGTAACAACTTACTCTTAAGAATAGCTCCTGTTTTTGGGGACAGCACTGCTCCTCTCTCTTTCTGTTGTACTTTTGACTCAGCACATCTTTTAGCAGAGAGTAAGGATTTGCATAGTGGGGTTTTTTTAGCATCTGGTTTAATCTTTACCACACCTTTTTTCCCCTACTGAGTTGTGTGTACTATTTTATTGTTTTTTTTACTAGGCTGTACCAAAAGTATTTTCGTTTTTTGAAAGTTTTTATACCAGAGCCTATAGCTTGCACTTTATCACCCCTACTGTTGAACTAAAATGTTATTTAAGGAATATATACGTCCCTCTATATCCTATAATCATACAGGCTTTTTTCTTTCATTTTTATGTTACGTAAAGAGTGATACAAATGAGTTGTAATTTTCCTACTGGACGAAGAATGCCCGGGCCAGGATTCGAAGCTGGGATATCTTGGCTGAAGCTGTCATGCTCTACCAACTGAGCTATCCCGGTCGAATCTGGTGGACCGAATTCATCCAGTTAACCTTATTGATCATAGCATCTGGTCTGATATTTGAATCAGCTCGACAGAATAAATCGCAGGTAATTTGGAACCGCAGTTAATGCTGGATTCGTGATTACACGAGATTAATTTTAACACAATTATTCAAATTGGTAAAGAAATCATAGAGTTGTAATTTTACAACTGGACGAAAAATGTCCGGGCCAGGATTCGAAGATGGGATATCTTGGCTGAAGCTGCCATGCTCTACCTACTAAGCCATCCCGGTCGAATCTGGTGGACCTAATTCATCCAGTTAACCTTATTGATCATAGCATCTGGTCTGATATTTGAATCACCTCGACAGAATAAATCGCAGGTAATTTGGAACCCCAGTAAACGCTGGATACGTGATTACACAATATTAATTTTAACACAATTATTCAAATTGGTAAAGAAATCATATGAGTTGTAATTTTCCAACGGAACGAAAAATGTCCGGGCCAGGATTCGAAGCTGGGATATCTTGGCTGAAGCTCCCATGCTCTACCAACTGAGCCATCCCGGTCGAATCTGGTGGACCTAATTCATCCAGTTAAACTTATTGATCATAGCATCTGGTCTGATATTTGAATCAGCTCGACAGAATAAATCGCAGGTAATTTGGAACCCCATTAAACGCTGCATACGTGATTACACAAGATTAATTTTAACACAATTATTCAAATTGGTAAAGAAATCATATGAGTTGCAATTTTCCAACTGGATGAAAAATGTCCGGGCCAGGATTTATCTAGCGTTTACTGGGGTTCCAAATTACCTGCAATTTATTCTGTTGAGCTAATTCAAATACCAGATGCTATGATCAATAAGGTTAACTGGATGAATTAGGTCCACCAGATTCGACCGGGATGGCTCAGTTGGTAGAGCATGGCAGCTTCAGCCAAGATATCCCAGCTTCGAATCCTGGCCCGGACATTTTTCGTCCAGTTGGAAAATTACAACTCATATGATTTCTTTACCAATTTGAATAATTGTGTTAAAATTAATCTTGAGTGATACAAATGTTGAGATTTTATGCATCTTAAGGCATGATTTTAAACCAGCCCTTAAAACCAATGAAGCTGTCTTCAAAACTCGGGCAGTTGGAGACTAAGACAAGAGTAGTGTCCGGGGAGTTTAAAACAAATCCAAACGTTTTAGGGAACAGGATCTCAGCCTTGAAATCAAACCCAAAAGTGACAGGTGAATTTTGACCTGTTTAAGAGAAACAAGAGGAGAAACAATTCTTCGTGAGAAATTTTTATGCTAAATATCAACAAAACTACACATTCGACAATAATTAATGTTTGAGAACTATAAAATTTGGTGTAAAGGTAGTGGTTAGTATTAAAAAAAAGAGTAAAATTAAAAATTCGAAAATAAAATCGAAAAAATCGAAATATTTATAAACAAAGTCGAACATTTGAAAATAAGTTGATTTTGTAGTCTTTGAAATTTGGCATAAAGGTAGAGTTTAGGATACAAAGAAAGAAAAAAATTAAAAATCCGGAAAAACAGAAGAAATAATCTACTTTTACTAATGTAGGTTCAGATATGTATATAATTTATGTATATAGTTAACATCCTTCATTTCTTTTTTTTTTAATTTGTTAAACAGTACCATTTTTCCGGACAGCAAAATTAATTAAAATATTGTTTCCATATACAGGGTAATTTTTTTTTAAAGTTGTGAAAGTAAAACCCTATAACAAAAGAACCACTAATCCTTACCGGAAATTTCACTAGTGTGCTCCCAAAGTAATGGGAATTTTTTAGACATGGTTAAAAAAATAACTTAAAATCCCACCGACAGCATATGCAGTAAAGTCAGAAGACGAGCTTGTGCACGACACACGTACAGTGGCATTAAAAACGTGAAGTACGCACACCTCGTGTTCATTATTCTACGGATATCCTCACAATGACTGTGCCATCGACAGACCGTGCGTTGTTAGTAAAACTGTATTATCAGAATAATGACAGCGCAGCAACTGCTCTTAGGAGATTTAGGACACATAAGAATTTAAGAAAAGGTCCAATGACGACAGAAGACCTACGGAAGAGGGTTTTGAAATTTGAGCAGACTGGTTCATTGAACCTAAAAACCGGTACAGGAAGAAAAACAGTTGATGTTAACCTACAGCGCCATCTCTCGGTGCGATTTTAAGTTTTTCTTAAACTACGCCTAAAAAATCCCTATTGCTTTGGGAGCATACTGGTGAAATTTCTGGTCATTTGCTCCAATGTTGTTTTTTTTTTTAAGTGTTTTATTTTCACAACTTTTAAAAAAATCACCCTGTATATTTGTCTAAGAAATATAATTTTTCACTTTCTCTTGCTTTTTTTCTATACTTTTTCCTAACTTTTATTTTTTCATGGATATCTTAATTAAACAAATAGTTTAATGTCGTTTTTTATTATTAAAGGGAAAAAAAAGCCTAATCATTTTAGTGTCATAAATATACATAGAATTTTTTCAACCTCTAAATTTATATAAAAATCATCTTTCTCTATTAAAAAAAAAAAAAAAAAAAAAGAAGAAGAAGAAGAAATGTAAATAGCAACTTTTCTAACTATTTGGTTTTTTAGATCTTCCATTTCATCCAGTTTCTATAACAATTACTTCAAGAAATCCAAACTAATTTTAAATTAGACGTGTTTGTTTACATGGCAGCTGCGATTTCAAAAGAGTAATGTGATTAATTTTCAAGGAGGGAGAAAAAAATAAAACCTCAGACATATAAATTTAATTTAATCCAGCGGTACAGATGCAGATGTTTGAACATACCAAGAAAAACGCGACAATTAAATCAGATTAACGTAAGACAAAAAATGTCGAGACGTGTGACAAAACTAAAGAAAACACAATCCTTACGAGCTTCATTTAGTATTGCTCTTTTTTTTTTTTTTTCATTAAGAAAAAAAATGTCCTTAACCCATTTTAATTATTTTTTATTCTGTCTTTCGTGTTATTTCATAACAGATACTTATGATTTGATACGCATATATATTTTATCTTTACTGTTATTTTTTTTTAACTATAAGAATTTCAAAACATTTGGATGGTTTCTTCGCTTTTGGATCATAAACATATGAAATTAATTAAAAATAAATTGTATGAACTTGCACGATTTGTCCATCCAGTTTTTTAAACTGATTTTTAAAACAAAATCCCGCAAACCTGCCAAACGATAATTGATTGTATTTTCTATTACCTCTTAATTTGCTTTCTCTAAACCAGTGGTTCCCAAACTTTTGGGCTCACGGAGCCCTTTTTGGGAAGAATTTCTAAGGTGGAGCCCCCTTAATACCACGGTACTCGGTGGTATACAAATTAATGTGTTTTTTTATGTCTATGGAGCAGAGAAAGATCTGCTGGATAATAGTCCGAAGCCATGGGCGTACCCAAGGGGTGGGCTGATGGGGCTACAGCCCCCTCCAAAATAATCAAAGGTGAAATGAATAGAGTGCTGATTATTTTCTATTTTTGAAATAAATTTGTATTTTTTTCTATGATACAATGGACTAGCCACTCTGTTTAGTTCCATATTAGTGTACAATGACACAACAGTATACCCAAATGTGGCGAAGGGGGCTGATGCGGTTACAGCCCCCTCCTCTCGGAAATAGTCGAAAGTGACATGCAAAAGGTGGTGTTTTTTCTTTCTTTTTGAAATAAATTTGTAATTATTTTCTGTTATACAACGTAATAACCGTACTCGTTGTGCTGATGGAGTTTCACACCCCCCCCCCTTCCGAAATGATCACAGTGAAATGAAAAAGTGCTAATTTTTCTTTCTATCTTTTTGAGGTATTTTAATTCTTTATTTATCAAACAACAGACTAACTATTACCATTAGTCCCATGTTAGTGCACAGTGACATCACAGCATACCACACCGAAAGAAGGTGGTTTTGGGGTTACAGCTCCCTTCCCCCTCTTAAGTGGTCGCAGTGAAATGCAAAAAAGGGCTGATTTTGTTTCTTTTTTATCAAGAAAAAATTGTTTTCTTTTCTGTCATGCAACGAATTTGTTTTCCTCACTCTCGAGACCAAAATTACTCGAGACCACAAAATCCATTTTCGAATGACTAAATAACAGCTCCAAACGTGTTTTAGTGTGTAAATGAATAGGTATGAAATGCTTCCATCAATTGACAAGATCTGGAGGTAATTTCGGCAAATCTGGAAGTAGTTTAATTAATTTATGATGTTGATTAGTGTCTCCCACAGAGGCACACTGTGACAAAGGGACTTTTTTTGCAGACATTGACGAGGCGGCTTTTTGTGTTTATCACGTCGATTCACAAATCCCAATCACGGCAATTTTTATTAATCATTAATCTTATACAAAGTAATAATTTTATACATTTTTAATTCCAAAATCTGAAGTGTTAGCTATTTTTAGAGAAAAAAGTGTATATTTTTTATGACGTTGGTACAGAATCATGCTTTTTAAGTGTTCAATGAAATACCGCTAACTGCCAAAGTTGAACCTGGACGCAGGTAATCCCAAAGTTTCTCACGCCTCAAATACCTGCACAGGAGGAATTTGCCAACGATTTTACGCGATAGAGCGGGATCTTGAATTAAAAAGACTAAATTTATGAAAATTAAAAAAAGTTTCAACAAACAACACACAAGGCATCAAAGCTCAATTGATTTTTTTTAAAAAAATAGGCTCAGAATATTGCTTACAAAACGAAAAATCATAATGTATACTAATAAAAGAAAGCTCTGTGTGTGTACGTGTGTATGTATGTGTGTGTGTTCGCGCGCATGCACACGATGGCTAGGAAATTCTTAGCGCACCTAGAATTCTGAAAAAGTGGGTGAGAATAGTCCAAGGCACTTGAGGCTCAGATTTTTAATATTTTGATAATTAGCTGAGATATTAATTAAAACTCATTAAACATAGCGACAATTCGATCGTTTTATGTGAAAATGGTGGTAAAGAAATTTCAAAACCATAAAATAAATAAATGGTTTGACAATCGCAGATAGTGAAATTTTCTCATTTTTACTTATCTTTAGTTATTGAGAAAACTACCGGGGGTATCGATTTGAAACTCACAGCATATACGTATTTTATTTTTCCGATTCCAAAAATGTAAATTTTATAATAATCGGACCGTAACTTTTCTTAATTTATTTCAAAAAACTGACCCGACGACGAATAAAAATCACCCAGACGGAAGAGGGGATCGTATTGAATTTACTTCTTCTTCGGACTTTTCGGGCCCGTATTTCCATTTACTTTCCTAAACAAAAGACTATAAATTATACGATATAAGACTGGCAATGCATAGTAATTAAAACAGAAAAATTAAATGTACAAATTATTTGCTATATTTGCGGGTATGGGGGGGGGGGGGGTAAACGTTTTTTTATTAAATATCGCGCTCATGTTAATAACTTGCTGATTTTTATTCCCTTTTTGAGCCCGATTTACTAGTGTATTTTTTTCTAACAACTTCTTTGGTACTACAGCTACCATATGCAGTACAAAACATTTACTTAGCCCGGCGGGTTTTTTTTTTTTTTTTTTTTTTTTTTTTTCACAGTAACAATTATCAGATTTTTCTAAGAATTGGTGCATAACTCCCTCATAATATTTGAATTACATGCACTTTTGGGGGCCTGCAGATACATTGCATCACCAGCATTTCTGAATAAAATTAAATTTTCTTACAGTTGGTCCTACAGCTTCCTGGTTTTATTTTCGTGTTCTGGGGTCCTTGAAAAGTCTAAAAAGAATTAAAATATTTACCACGCAGCAAACCCGGTGCTAAGGCAGCAAAGATCCGGGCCAGAGTTTCGTTTTTTAAGAGATTGAAGGTTATTACACGGTACCGGGCAACACTGAGCGGGTCAGCTAGTTTACAATAATACAAAAGATTGCGTTTTCCCCCCCCCCCCATGTTATTCATCTTTGGTTTTCACGTGTTCTTCCTACTTTTCTGACACATTTCCTTCTAAAAACGGGGATAGACAGAATGTATTGAGAAAAACGTATATGGTTTCTCATGCTGTGGGTCTTTTTGATCGACTGGCACGCCCTGGGAAAATATATACAATTTTCATCTATGTTGTATAAATTTGTCGCTTCGGTACACTGTGAGGCGACATCAAAAGACAACACAATCCACAACACAATCCAACGCTTTTCCTAAGTCTGTGAACATTAAAGAAATTTAAGTCAGCCCCTTCCGAAATTAAATCCGGGGTACGCCACTGTACCGAACCACTAGTTCCCAACATGGGGCCAAGGTTCTCAGTTTGGCCATAAATTCTAAATTCATACTGGAAATTTTGAAAATCAAATTTTACTATTAATAAACCCCTTATCAGTTTTCTTTAATATTACTATTATTGGACACCATAAATTAAAAATAAGGACTAAAAACTACATTTTTTATATTAAAATATCTGTCTTGTATAATCGAGATATGTTCGCCAAATACAGCAAAAAATATAGTTAAAAATTTGTGGTTTCTGAAAGCTTTTAGTAACGAAGAAAACAAACTTAATATAAACTAGATGAAACCCGTCAAAACTTGACGGAAAAAAACTATAACAATATTAGCAAAATAAGCTTCTTTATTATTTAAGATGGGGTGCGTATGAAACAGTCTTTCAAATATTTTATTTAAAAAGTTTTTCCCCCAGTCAAATGCAGTACTATTTCCGATGCAAACTCCAACCAAACAATCTGTAAACAACTGTGTAATGCAAATCAGTTTGACATTAGCGTCATATTCTCCTCGGCAAGAAAAAAATTTCATGGACCTATGAAGTATACAAATAGTATATTCCTACGTCCATTTCATATTCGGTAAATAAAAGAACATAGTAAATAAAGCACACATCCCCCCCTGTGATTATGCCACCGAATGAGCTCCTATGCACATGTGCATTGCATCTGCCCAAAAGCACCGTCGAAATTCGACGTTAAAAAACTTTTAAAATGTTTAAATTAAAAGTTTTAAATTGTCCTCTTTAATCATTGTTCGTTTCTTCTAAAACACACCCATAGTTTTAAACTAATCAATTTTTATATAAATATGAAGAATTTTTTTACAGTAGTAAATCAATCTACAGATGAGGGAGATTTTTAATGTTTTTAAATGTAATTTATTTGTTTGGTTTCTTCGGTTCCTTGACATAATCAGGATGATTGTCAGTTTTCTATCACAGTCGGGGATATTTTCCCTCTTATACAGTTGGCAAATGGATCTTTAAAAAATAAATAAATACCATTCCTAGCATAATCTGATATCTGATGGAACATATACATCAACGAATTCAACATATCAATTATTACTATTATTATTCACTTTTTATGATGGTTAGGGAAATCTATTTTCAATTGTGGCAACTTTCGCGGTGCTATTTTACATTATTGAAGCAAACAGGTGGTCATTGATAAGATAGAATTGAGAAACTTTTCATGCTTAAAAATTATTTAAAAAGTCGTTAAATTAAGCGGCAGTTTTCAAATAAATTTCAATCGAATGCTAATTTTTTTTTCAATTGATGAATTGAAATTGTAAAATATAGTAAAATGTAGTATTTAGAAGTGATGTAAGCGCGATGAAAGCTAAAGAGATAGCGCCGTTTGTTGTCACAACCGATGTAGATTTCTAAAAATTTCCACTGTCTTTAGCTGGCGTTAAAAAGTAGAAAACCATTTTTTGACATCGAAAGAGAAATTCATAGTTAAAGAAATAGGACTTTGTGCTAATAAGGAACTGTTAAATGAACTTATAATAAATCTACCAAAATAATTCCTATGAAATATTAGTCTTACATTGTTTATTCTAGCTAAAAATACAATCATTATTTCAAGTTTTTTTTTTTTCTACCATAACACTATTTTTAATAATTTTAAATTTACTGAAATCCTTTACTTTTGAATTTTTTTTATTATAAAAGGAAATCTTCAAACCTATAATTTTAAAAAAAAGGTAATTGGTAACATGCAATCAAGATGAAGCAATTAATGACGGCTCCAATTCTAATCATTATAATTAAGAATGGAAAAATCAGCTAAAATTACGTCATGTTAACACAATTATATACATTTTCTCTTTAGTTTTATCGTTTTATCAATGTAAAAATGCATTTCAAGCTAAACATAACGTCATTTTCACCGGCGCAAACTTTTTACACGTACTTTACATACGTTACATTAATGCTTAAACACCATGTATACAAATAAAAATATATTTTGTATTTAATTGTAATGAAAAAATGGCATCAACAAAGTTATAATACATAATGATAAAATAAACCCAATGAACAATATTCCCGTGACGTCACAATAAATATGAATTTTTTTTATTCGCTTATAAAACACGCGAATAAATATTTTTACAGAAATTTAACTTGCAAATTAAAAAATTTGGCCTAAAATCCACGTTCTTTTAATATTTATTATTTCTATTTTATCCTATAGCAACCACAGAGTTCAGAAAATAAACTCTGTGCTTCGCAACAGTGGGCGTTATCCGAATTGCCGACTTTATGATGTCATGCAGAAGTAAAAGTTTAATTGAAAATTACAGCTAATTAATTAAATTTTCGAACAAACGAATGCACGATAACAAATCTGTGTCCAAATATCTTTCATTTAAAAAAAGAATGATGCAATTTGATGCAGTAGTTTGTTCTCACGAATTGTCGAAAGAAAACACTTAGCGTTTTAAATATATAGACTAGATGGAACCCGTCAAAACTTGACGGAAAAAAAATTAAAATAACAATATTAGTAAAATAAGCTTCTTTATTACATAAGAAGGGGTGCTTATGAAACAGTCTTTCAAATATTTTATTTTAAAAGTTTTTTCCCCCAGTGAATTACAGTACTATTTCCGATGCAAACTCCAAACAAACAATCCGTAAACAAAATGCAAATCAGTTTGACATTCCCGCCATATTCCCCACGGCAAGAACGAAAATTTCCTGGACCTATGAAGTATCATACAAATAGTATATCCCTACGTTCATCTCATATTCAGTCAATAAAAGAACATAGTAAATGAAGCACACATCTCCTCCCATAATAAATTTAATATTACCTATTAGCTAATGTCAAAAGATTGGCAAACCACAGAGTTCAGAAAATAAACGCTATGGGGGGAGTTGTCGACTTTATGACGCCATAAGCAGAAGTAAAAGTTTAATTGAAAATTACGGCTAATTAATTAAATTTTCGAACAAACGAATGCACGATAACAAATCTGTATCCAAATATCTTTCATTTAAAAAAAGAATGGTGTAATTTGATGCAGTAGTTTGTTCTCACGGATTGTCTAAAGAAATCGCTTAGCGTTTTAAATATATAGATGCTGGACGATTACACCATGATTTTTAATTTGTGGACGGCAATAATAATGTGGCAACGGACGGATTGTTTTTCGCATTTGAAACTTTAAAAGCTATTTTTAAAAAAAATCCTGAAGATGACCATAGAAGGTGGTCGAAACGTCGATATTTTTAATATTAATGTATGCATAAAATTTTAAATTTGTATACACCATTCAGTAAATTTGTGACGTTTTATACTAACTTCTTTAATGTTGAAAACAAACTCTTCTTACCAGAGCGACGTTCGAGCAATACTGTTAAGGGGTTAATGACATCCATTTTTAAAATAAAAATATTCTTTCGGGATTTCCAGTGTGAACTGGGAATTAAAGTTAAAAATGGTAACCCTGTCTGGATCATGCATTGCATTCGGGCTTAAGTGCAACTATTATTATTTATGGCGAAAACCACACACACACAGAAAAAAAGGTAAGTTTTCGTTTACAAAAAGAGACTTCTGTATAATCTCAATAGGCTACTCGCGAAAACAAAGAAAATGCGTAGGCCCAGTATCCCATGAGTAATTATATAACCCCTTTTTCGCCAGTCCCGCCCACCCGTAATAGAATCTTGCAATTACAGATTCTTTTTTCGTTCTTCTTTACGTTTCTAGTACTTCTAAATATGCAACGAAAACGAATCGCCTCTGAGCTTCTTCTTTTGAACCATTTTTAAAAATACATTTAGAAGCAGATCATCCTTTTAGTGTTTAAGCGGGCGGGGCAAAATTTATAACCAGCTGTATTGTTAGGTGCAGCATCGTTCTATTTTTTTGGATGTTTTATTTGAAGTATTTAGCTATTAATTATAATTTTGAAAGAAACTTTCTTTCCACCTTGTTTTTGCCTCAAAATAGATATACGGCTAAAAACTACACATGTTAAAAGAACTGCAACTACTAGAAAAACTTTACTAACAAAACGGGATATATATGGGTTGGGTTAAATTCATATCAGGGCGGGTACTCATTGACGAAATGTCTAAGCATGGGGTGGAGCTGAAAAAAGTTTAGATTGTTAGTGTGATGACAAATGTAAAGAACCAATATATATTTTTAAATTGCTACAGCCTTATTTCTGATAGGAAAATGTGGCATCGTAACATAAGAATCTTAGCCAATGCCGAGACCAATTAAAACAAAATTTTAAAGAGGTGTTGTTAAGTGATACAAAATGTTTAAAAAAATGCTTTTTCAGCAACATACATTGCTCTAAAAATTAAGTACAATTATGTAAAACAGCATAGCAAATTTAAATAACTAAGAAATAATAAAAATAAAATAAACAGATTAAAGGAATTAAAGTTACAAAAATAAAAAAAGAAAACTATATACAGAACGTATACAAATATTAAATTAATCTATAGGGGGTTTATTAAATGATACAAGATGTTACAAAAAAGGGGCGTTTTAATCGACAAACATTGTTTTACTATGAAAAACAATATAGGAAATTTAAATATACAAATAACATAAACAGATTAACGAAATTAAAGTTACAAAAAAGAAATATATATACACAGTATACACAAATGTAAAAGGAATCTAGTGATGGGCTTTAAATGATACAAGATCTTATAAAAAAGACGTTTTGGGCTACAAACATTGTTTTAAAATTAAATACAATTATGAAAATAGGATAGAAGATTTAAATTACTAAAATTTAATAAAAATAAAATACACAGTTTAAGGAAATTAAAATTCCAAAAATAAAAATTATTCATTAAATGCAGAAACAAAAAATAAAAGTAGTTCAAACCAAAAATATTATATAGAAAATGGATACATGTATAATGCAAATTTTAATGATTTAAGAAATATTATATTATAGTATTTTTCAACCCAGTGATAGATGTATTTAGTTTTGACACACACACACACACACACAAAAAAAAAAAAAAAAAAAAAAAAAAAAAAATCCTACGTACTTTCGAAAAATTTTCCAATGCAATATGCTAATTTCTTTCCTGTTTTGTTTATTTTCCTGGAACGCCGCGGAGCCCCTGAAAAGTATAAGCGGAGCCCCGAGGACTCCGCGGAACACACTTTGGGAACCTCTGCTCTAAACTATTGTCAGCTTTTTCTAAATACTTGAAAAGTTGATGACGTTTTTCTATCTCCAAATAAATGTAATTTGAAGTAACTCTATACGGGTTAATGCTTTATCCCTCAGAGACAATGAGGGAATTGCCTTCCCTTGGAACATAGACTGCACTTGAATCAAATTGTTTGAATTTTTCTTACTTCTAATCAGGAGAAGAAGTAGCTCAAGAGATTCAGAGTTACATCGATACAATAAATCATCCTCGTATTCCTACCTCACCGCACTCTTATATGCCTCTTAAAATGGGAGAATTACTGAAGAATCACCAGCTAAAGCATGCGCCACTTAAATTACAAGTTAAATTACTGATAGATGATTTACCAACCCTGTATTGTGGATGATTTTAAAGAATTTTAGATATATATATATATATTCAATTGGCTTTAAAAGTCCTCCTTGAAAGCCTCCAAAATAATATGGAGAAAACTGTAGCTGGTTCAAAATAATAACCCCAATCATCTGTTTTACTTTTTCATACATTAGCACTTTACAAACATTTCTGATTGTTTAAAGAAAAAAAGAAACAGAGATTATGAGAACTTATTTATTATTTAAGTTATTTAAGTTATTATTTAAGTTATTATTTAAGTTATTATTATTGCACCAGCAAATGTTGGTAGATTATTAAATGGCTGATGCATTAGTCGATTTCCTAACTCTGTTTCGTGGATTTTTTTTTTAATTAGATGCTAAATTAAGTTCTCTTCTACGTGATTTCAAAAATCCTCCTTTACCATTCCTCTTATTTAATATGGAAAAACTGGATAACACCTAATAACATAGATTATTATATTCTTTGGACAACTTGCCTTGTGACTCGTTTTCGGTAAGATTGAGCAGGTAAGAATTATTAGCATAAGTTTTAACATATGCTTTTGATTGATCTTATAATAACTTTAATAGTACGTGTCCAAAATAGTAATACAAGTATGTGAAAGTACTGTGATCAAAGTGCAATTCTTACCGTGGCCTACATAATAAGAAGGCAAAATGTGTGAAGTCAGTCACTAGAGATCACTGCAACCCTGCCCAAATATTCTGAGCAATTGTGCAATCCTTCATCAATATTGAAGCCTAACTTTGACCACTGACCAGTCCGCTATCTGGGAAAGGTATAAATATAAACAAAGATCAGCTGATTCACTGAGAATCTTAATCTTGGGCAGGGTTTGTGGTTGTGCTAACCCGGCTACGAATTTCTGCGGTTTTCGGCGAAATGAGCAAGCCGTTCTTTATTACGTTGGCCACGCTGTCGCCATTACTCTGACTGTCGCCATTTTTGTCACGTGACATGGAACTTGGGTTGTATTGTATTGTATTTATCCAAGCCACTCAGATGTCAGCATGTCCCATTTTGTGACAAGTTGCAAATGACTAAAACATTGATCACGGCAACTTCACAATGTAGCCACTCGGTAATTGTCACTTTAGAATCATAATGTGACAAATTAACGCTACCTTTTGGTTATTGCGGTGACTGCGAATACTTTTCACCACTATGATGCCATAATGCTCGCCACATCGGCTGGCTGTTTCATTGCGGAAATGTCTTATACAGAATTTAAAAATATTCTTTTTGCCCTATTTTATTTAACTTGACTTGGTTTATGTACGTAAAGATGGAATTTTGTAATCGACTTTTCTGTCGCTTTCTGATATACTAGAATTATAAAAACTAGTAAATCTGCAGATCAGGAGCCTCATCGTCAGCTCTGCAGAGTAATTATCCATGATTTTTAAGATAAAAATTGAATGCTTATAAAATAATGTTACAAAAAAAATTAATAAATCAAAACTATTTTTACTTTTATACTTATTATCATAAATAACATGGGGAATTTTTATACATAAATACTAATAATGCTATTATATTTTCATGATGTTAAAATAAAAATATATTATCATTAATTTGATCATTATACCGTGTTTTGATACCGATAAACAAATAAAATGCTTTATCACATTTCAGTCCGCTTAAGAATTCTAGAATATTCTACATCTACATTATTATTGATTAATAATTCGCTTTCATCCCTTAAAAAAATTACATTCGCTCATTCGATCATTTAACTTTCTCACTTTTCCGCAATTTTAGTCATTACCATTAAATTATAATATTGATTTTTTTTTCACCTTTAATGACTACCTATTTATCACTTTCCACTTAGGTATTGTGCCAGCATATGTTGGAGGATTATTAAATTGCCTTAGCTCATGCATTAGCTGATTTTCTAACTCAGTACCGACGGATAGTTTTTACATATTGAATTCGCATTTTTTATCACGTGTCTTCGAAAATACTCCTTGATGACACCCCAGCTAAGTAACAGTGTCAGAACCAGGGTAAAGGTGAAAATAAGGAATTTTGCTAAGTAGCCACTGGCCGGTAGGTTGATTTTTTTTTAGTAGGCAGTAAGTACACTTATGACACTGAATATTTAATTGAAAAAATGTATATTGGGTTTACAGTAAACAAGTAATTTATATTGTTTTGTATAAACTTAAGATACTAATTTCCAATCCATTTTAAATTTTAAAATAAGTTAACAGCAAAGTTATACACAATATGCTAACTATATAGGTCCCACTAAGCTTAGGTATTTGTGTAGCTAACTACATAAGTACCCTTTTTAAAAAAAATATTTGTCTAGAGTTAAGATCTGACAATAATAAAATAGGTATGTTTATGCACTATATGACAAGCCACAACAGGATATACATTACACATGCAGAACCTGTGGCCCACGGATCAAATGTGTCCAACATCTCCAGAAATTCAGTTATTGTGTATTACGCTAACTAGTCTCGGAAAAAATTGCAAATTTCGTCATTTGGCAGCTTAAAGATTATGAATTTCGTTCATCGGGTGTGTAAAAATCATGAATTTTGCTGATCGGTGTGTAAAAATCATGAATTTTGTCGATCGGATGTATAAAAATCATGAATTTCATCAATCGGGACACAAAAAAAAAACCCATGAATTTTGTCGATCAGTGGAGGAGGGGATCATAAATTTCGTCGAACGGGCGCGTAAAAATCATGAGTTTCGTTTATTTGGCGCATAAAATTCACGAAATTCGTCAAACGGGTGCATAAAAATCAAGAAATTTGCTGATCAGACATGTAAAAATCATTAATTTCATTTATCGGTTGCATAAAAATCATTCATTTCGTCAATCAGACGCAGAAAAAGCACATTTCGGCGTTCGGGGCGTAAAAATCATGAATTTCGTCGATCAGGGCCATAACAATCACGAATTTTGTAGAACAAGCGCGTAAATATCACGAATTCGTCAACAGGGTGCGGAAAAATCATGAATTCGTCAAGTAGGCGGGTAAAAATCACGAATTTCTTCAATCGGGCACATGAAAATCATAAATTTCGTCCATCGGGTGCAGAAAAATCATTAATTTCGTCGATCGGGTGAGGAAAAATCATGAATTTTGTTGAATGGAAGTGGAAAAACGCGAAAAAAAAAAGGAAAATCTGAAAATCCTACATTTGGCCGGTTTTTTCCATATTTTTAATCGCCAGTTTTTCAAATTTTATCGCCGAGTCGCGACTGGCGAGTGCTTATTTTCACCTTTAAACCAGGTGTCGGAAAAACTACTTTTTTATTGCAGCGAACTACAACTACAACTACAACTACTTATCGAAAGTGTAGTTAACTGCAACTAATTGTTTTAAAAAGTAACAACTACAAACTACTTTTCAAAAGTAGTCACTATTTCGCTACTTTCACATTTTGTTAAAAGATTCCAATTTACACTTGAAATTGAAGACACTGATTAAATAATAAAACGACCTCTCGTTATATCGTGTCTGCCGGTATACAATTAAATGCATGCGACATAACCAAGCACATTAAAAAAAATTAAGAAAGATAATATACAAGAAAATGTTTTGTGTTTTTCTCTAAATTGGTAGTTTATAAACACATTACTTTCGTAGAAAAATTAAGAGAGATATAATAGAAAATTACAGAAAAACAACTGTAAATCCAAACAATAAATAAATCTGTAAATAAAGCAATTCCGAATAATAAGAAACCAGGCGTTAAAACATGAAGACCTAATAACGAGTAAATAGATAAATGTTGCCAGCAAAAAAATTAATTCCTTTGGTGGGTAAGTACTTGATTTTATCAGCAAATGTCAATGGGGAAAATCCATGACTTTATGCGATTAGTTGCTAATATGCTAATACACTGTAGACTAAATTTGCCGCTAGATGCGTAAATTGTTTAGCAGAACACATTTTGCCACTAAAGAAGTAAGTTTTGGCCACGTGATTTGCAGAATTCCACATTTTTCCCCTGAAGTTTTCAATTTTCAGATTTTTGTTCCCTTTCTTCCTAGCTTCCGCAAGTGTCTCGGTATAAAACGGACGTAGCAAGGACCACCACGCGAAACGCCGCGCTCTCCGAATTCTGCGGCAGTGTTTCAAGTTAGGCATTGAATGCTTATTAAAAAAGGGGGTTTTTTTAATCTTTTTTTTACTTTTATACTTATTTAACTTAACTTGGTTTTTGTACGTAAAGATGGAATTTTGTAATCGATTTTTCACTCACTTCCTGATAGGCTAGAATTATAAAAAAAATTATGTTCACAGGTGTGTTTACGATGACAATACAACATTTCAATATTTTTAGAACTGAACTATAAATTAATATATTTATTTTGAGTCATTTTCCTGATATCCGGTCGATAAATAATCTCTATGGTTACAATTGTTTACGAAGTACAAAAACACTGGAGTTAATTATGCGCCAAACCTCTCTCGCCAAAAGAGGCCAACTTTCTGCAAAACTACAACAATAAAATATTTTAAACACTGAAAAATAGAAAATGTAATTTAAAAAAAAAGTAAAACGTGTAATACATATATTTTTTAATGTTCTTTAATAAATTAATATTAGTTGAAGATTAATTAAATTATAATTATACATATTAAAATCTGCGTGTCTGTTTGTATTTCACAACGACACCTCTTAAAATATGGAACGTTGGGCGATCAAATTAACACCAGTTATCTGCATGAATCCGAGGATGTTATATAAGGTCTTAGAATTATTAAATTGGAATTAGATTTTGAAATATTATTATTATTATTATTATTGTAATTTTAAATGACTTTTTTTTAATGGTGGCAAATAAATTACGCTATTTTTGTGGATAAACACGCGGGAAAAGGAGGGTCATTTTCTCTAAACAGCGAAATTACTGTCCGCGAGTCAAAAATAATGAATAAACTTGCATAAAAATGAAACAGAATGCTAGAATACGTTAATCACAGGTTTTTATGTTTGTATAACAGGGTAAAACATATTATTTAAAGCCATTTAAATAAATTTGTTTATGTCATAAATCCGTTGTTGCAGTCAACAGCCCCATCTGCTCAGGCACTGCAACAGCGCCCATCTGCTTGATCGCGGTCGACCTCTACCCAATAGTGTATCGGTGTCTTGCACGTTCGCGTTCACCTGCTGTGTCGTCTTTCGCCCATAGCCGTTCAACGCTTTATCCGTATGCAAAGCCCTGCTTTTTTCCTGGAGGGCTTTTTTGAAGCTTCTAAAGCGGTATAACAAATGTCTCAATGTACTTGGTACTTATGTGGAAAAATAAAGTTATGTTTTATCTTTAATGTCTCGTTACATTTTTCATCTTTCATACACACCTATGCCCACAGTCGCCAGGGGAAACTTATTTTCTGACTGCCCTTCGTATATATATAATCATTGTTGAGCACGATATATTGCGGTATTTTATTTTTGTGACAACATTGATTGGAGAAAATCTTTCATTTCATTTATGAAAACAATGCTGATTTTTTAATTAACTGTAGTTTTTAATCATAAAACATATTTTAACGAAATGTGAGTGTACTATGTCAGATGCCGATTCAAAAACCTTTCGAATGGTACCTCATCCGTTGCTGTTGTTCGTTTTGTAAATGCATTAAAAAAGGGATATTGACAACAGATATAATATATATGATGATTAGCTTGGCCATAATGGTTAGCTCTCAAAGTTTTTTATCCAAAATCCACTGGACCAAAGACATTTTATTGCGCATATATGCCCATTTTCTAACAAAGTCATTCTATTATATTTGCTTCAAAATCACGTAAGTTGCAAAACGTAATTTGCGTAATTTTCAGTTTATTTACATTGAAACTTATTTTTCTTATAATAAAAAAGTAACAAAATTAATATTATAAATATTTTCTAAATGTAGAATTATATTTCTTTTTTTGCCAAAAGTCAAAAGATCTCATGCCATGCACATGCAACACATAGTGTTGCTACACCAGCTAGTAAATAGTTTAAATAATGCTTTTTCCTTTACTGTTGCCATAAATTAATATATATATATATATATAACATTTGTTTAACATCTATTGACATACTTTCTTAGCATGTGGTTTTATGTATCTTCTAACACATATCTTATACAGAATTTTTAAAAAACAAAGAATTTTCGTACCGAAAAGAGCACCGTAAACGGAGTAACTCGGACCCATAACAGCGTTACCTTGGACTTGCAACAAAAAAAGTTTCAAGGTGATTCTCAAATGACTTGCTCAATTCTTACACATTTTCTGACTCGTTTTTAAGCGTAAAGACATAAAATTGGCAGGCCTGACCAGGGGTGCAAAAATCTAGGTGCCAATGGGCCGATTCCCAAAACCAAATTTTTAGTATTCTTCGCCTAATAAGAATACTGATAAAATTTCGACAAAGTATAATACTAATAAAATTTGAAGAAGAATACTAATAAAATTTAGTGGTGGGAATCAGCCCATTGCCGCCTAGATTTTTTGCACCCCTGGGCCTGACTATTGAAGCGATTTAAGAATCGAAATGATTTTTCCATTTTTTTTTTTTTTTTATAAATAAACTAGCTGACCCGCCCGGCGTTGCCCGGTCCCGAGATAATTACAATCTTAGAGAAAGGCGTTAACCCCCTCCTTCCCGATTAATGAATAATTTGTTCAAGAGAACCACCGTCACCTACATTAACGCGATCATTAGAAAAAGAATTACATTTTTCTGATAATTAGAACATAACGAAGACGCTACGCTAAAATAGCCGGCAGATGACACCCCTTCCCGACTTCAATTTCAAATCTATATCCTAAGTAGCTACCTAAATTTTTGTTCATTAGTAAAAATTGCAATTATTTCCTTTCATTTTCGCAAACTAAATGGAGGGATCGGCCCGAGAAACAGATCTCTTTGTAGTTCAGTTTTTAATGAAAGCAGATCCCTGTCTGAAATTTTCAAGGGTCGTTTTCGCTGGCGCCGGCAGATTTTTGGCAGTTTTTTGCAAAAATTAAAAAAAATTACCGACCGAATTTTTCAAAAATCACATAGTGAGATGCAGAATATTTTTTTACATATGCTCAGAAATTTTCGAATTGATATCTCAATTAGTTTTCTTAAAATTCGCTAATTAGTAAAATAATTTCGAATTCGTTCATTTTCGCTTTCCAATCCACAACAACAGTTCTTTTCTTTCGCCATTTTGATTTAAAAGATGCCATTTTCGATGCGATGTTTAATGATATTCTAATTAATATCTAGAGTAATTATCAATATATTAAAATTCTGAGGCTCAGGTACATCAGGAGAGGGTTTGGACTATCTAAATCTACATTTACAGACTTCTAGGTGCGCTAAATTTTCCTAGCCATCGCAGACAGACACACACACGACACACACACACACACACACACACACACACACACACACACACACAGAGCGAAACTTTCTTTCATTAGTATAGATTACTTATCGAGTTATAAACGATTCGTCGCATTTGACTAACACGTTTCTCTCCTTCCTGGGGCTGCAGCATCGGGCATTCAGTTCAAAACGCCAACTTCGACAGTACTTTCTGAAAAATCTTTTGCCTTTACCAAAAAGTGGAAAACGTTTTTCGATTACAAAGTTTCTAAATAAGAATATTCATGCGTTTCCGAACAAAAATCAATTAAATAAATATGTCATAAAGTAGCTAGTTTGGATTTCAGAACAGCATTAAATCAATACTGGTTCTTACTGTGTCAAGGGTGTTAACATGATTCAGAAGTACTTTATGGACCACGTTAGTATAAACCAAAACTAATAAAATTAACATAAATTAATAAAATTACATTACAAAAAAAAAAAAAAAAAATTAATTTTACGGTATAATACTAGCACCCTAGCTGCCAGTACTATACCGTGAAATTTACAGTAACAAACAGTAAAATAAGCAGCAATACACTGCCACGCATAACAATTTTTTTTCAGTGTATATATATATATATATATATAATTATAATATCTATGAATTTCAAAAAACATATCAAGTTCTATTCTACTTAAATCTCCAAAGAGATAATCAATGATACTGTGTATACAGAATACCACATAGCTAATAATTAACATGTGCAAACATAATATTACCATAGCTGATGCTTCAATGGTAATTGGCCAAATTTTACTCATACCAAAAGAATATTGAAAAAAGAAATAGAGAGAAAGGGGAAAAAAAAAAATTATAAATTGGAGTTGCAATTAAGTAAACACAAATGGATTAACAAATTAAATATGAACCATACACAATGGAAAATTGGACCACATGAGAATTAAATATGAATTGGACATGGAAAAACACATGCACATGTACTCATCAGCCTGGATGCACCCACATGTGTTTTAAATAATAATTCAGTGTTTCATAATTCTACTGGCATAATGCTAAGATCAGTAGAATCATCCAGGTACACTGAATTATTACCAGACAACAATTGGAAATATTAAAATTTGGAAATATTTAAATAGGAAATAAAAAACCATTAAGAAAATACAATATATTTCACTCACATCGATTATCCAAAAAACTGTAATTAACACCTCACTAAATTACCACGAGATAACAGTTTTGAAATAATAAAATTGGAAATATGAACGCGTAAAGTGTAGATAAAATATTTTACTCACAATAATTATACAGAATCCTTAAAATGTCACAACGTCTACATAATATTCACATCCACATGGCAATGCATATATATATATTGTTGTGAGTCTAAGTAACCCATTAGGGCCCAATTAACCTTAATTTAAAATAGATCATGTTCAATTTTTATTTTTTTATACATACGATAACCCAATATTTTTTCTGTGTGTTTACGCTATGTGAACCAAAGAATTTCCCTAACTATGAAAATAACCAGATTACCAAGTACAATGCGCGGTAGCGTATTACTGCTTATTTTACTGTTTATTACTGTTAATTTTAAGGTCTAATACTGGCAGCTGGGATGCTAGTATTATACCGTAAACTTCATTTTTCTTTTGCAGTGTACGTTTAAAATAACAATATTTTATTATAGCTGTATAATCATTAATTTACTATTAGTACCGAGCTCGGATATCTGCAAATCATCCAAATGCACTATCGCATTTCACTCTGTTTAAGAATTTCATACTCTACAGAATTATTGATTAATAATTTGCTTTCTCCCCCTAAATTAATAAAAATTCGTATTCTCTTTATTGATCATTTAACTTTCCCATTTCTCCACAATTTTGGTCATTACCATTAAATTATAATATACTTAGTTTTTGCCCCCCTCCCTTTTAAATGAGTACATATTTACTTATCTTTTAAATATTGCGCCAGCGCATGTTGGCGGATTATTAAATTGCAGATGCATTAGTTGATTTCCCAACTCAGTACCGCGGATGGTTTTAAAGAATTTTAGATATTGAATGCACGTTCTTTTCCGAAAGCAGTGGTGTGGTTTCTTTTCGAATATTAAATTAAGATTACCTTTTCTACAAAATGCACTCTTCTCTTTATGATAAAATTTTTGATTTCGAGATATCTTGTCGGATGTTTTAATTATGCGGCAGAATATGCTTCTTTGCACGCATGAAGGTTTATCATAAAAGAGTGGGTAATCTTTTGTAGTGCCTAGCTAGAAGGGATGGGTGTTCATTTTTCTTCAGTCTAAAATCATTTTGTGTAATAATAGAGGCATCAATATGTTATCGGAAATGTTATTTTTGAAGGTTATAAAAATGAATGCTTTTATAACTGCAGTTGTTAAATTATTTATTTTAACTTCAATTGCTACTGTTAAAAGAAGCTGGAGGCGAAAAAAAAAAAGAACAGTCGACGCTCGTTATAATAACGAACGACCCTTTTCGTTCCTCTTGAAAAGTCGTTATAAAGAGGTGTGGGCTGTGATGAAGTTTCTAAGACTGATACTCGCATTTTTATTTTGAATTAATTTATCTAATGCTTGGCACTTTCAAAACGCCATTTTTTTTTTCAGGAGATTTTACACTTGTGATTTGAAATACGACTGTATGTACTGACTATCGAAAACTGTTTACTGTGAAAACATTTTATTATACACGGGGAACTCTGCACCCTTCAACCTTCTGATGCCTCAAAATTTGATGATCGTAACTCTCTACAATTTTTAGTACATTAAATCTTCTATATCAAATAATTAGAATATGGATTTCGTGATAATGGCATTTAAAAAAGGTTTGAACGATAAATTATTTCCATAAATAGGTATAATTATAGCTATTATTTACTCACAATCTTTGTTCAATTTATTTGAAACTAACTACTTGAACTCCTCCCATAATTTTTAATTGTTACGTCACAGCTTGAGCATGGAAACATTTTAATTCCATTCATTTCCCAGATTGGGTACCACAACATATACATATATTTTTTTTTTAATTCCATTCATTTCCCAGATTGGGTACCACAACATACACATAAATTTGTAATTCCATTCATTTCCCAGATTGAGTACCACAACGTACACATAAATTTGTAATTCCATTCATTTCCCAGATTGGGTACCACAACATACACGTAAATTTTCAATTCCATTCATTTTCCTGGGTACCACAACATACGCATAAATTTTTAATTTCATTCATTTCCCAGATTGGGTACCACAACATACACATAAATTTTCAATTCCATTCATTTCCCTGGGTACCACAACATACACATAAATTTTTAATTCCATTCTTTTCCCAGATTGGGTACCACAACATACACATAAGTTTTTAATTTCATTCATTTCCCAGGGTACCACAATATACACATAAAATTTTAATTGCTTTGCTAAACGAATGATTCTGTATTATGACTAAGATACTAATGTTTCTTAAGTCTTTAATTCGGCAGCAACCTTTATATTATATCATTAATGTAGGTGGTGCTACTGATTTTTAGGGGGGTTTCATCCTCAAACATCTCTTAGTATAATAAATATTGTTCAGCTTGAAAATGTATAACTCAATTAAAAACCACCTTTATGGAATTCACGCTCAATTAAGCTCATACAGTAATTCTTGTGAATTTTTTTGTATAGTCCTGTATATGATTTATAATATTTATACACACTACGTAGTATGCAAAAATTTAGTTAAACTTAAAAACGCATACCATAACTGAAAATTCACTTCCATCAATTATCGCTTAGACAACTTCGGATACAGTACTGTATACGGAATCCTTTGTATGCCTCTGTAAATGAACGATAAATGCTATGCACATCAAGTATCTTGTAGTAATCCTCATTACATCAGTTTTATTATATGTGAAATAGTGTAATATAATTAAATTACATTGCAAGCAGTTTTTTCCGATAGACCTTTGTGTAACCAAATTCTTTTGTGCGGCTTTATAAATAAATGATAAATGCTATGAATAACAAGTATCTTGTAGTAAACCTCAGTATATCAAATTTATTATACGTGAAATAGTGTAATGTAATTAAAATACACTGCACAGTTTTTTCCCAATGACCATTATGTAACCAAATTCTTTTGCGCGGCACTATAAATGAATGATAAATGCTGTATATTTTATATTCTACAGAAAGAATGTTGTAGTGCCCTCAGAAATTCATATCAATTTCATTATGTCTGTAACAGTGTAACACGAATAAAATACACCGCAAACGATTTTCCCCATAGGTCATATATAATGGAATAGTTTTGAGTGCAACGAACTAGAAGTGTTACACATATCATATTATATATTAAGCATCTTGTAATTTACTTCAGTGATGTATATCACTTTCAATATGCTTGAAATAGTGTATAACATTATTAAAACACACTGCAAAGGATTTTTCCCCCATAGACCATTATGCAACGACATTTTTTTGAGTGCCCTTGTAAACGAACTATAAATGCTATACATTTCATTTTCCATACGGAACATCCCATGGTAAACTTCAATACGCATATCAATTACATGATAATGCGGGTATATTTATGCGAGTTAGAGCATGGCAAGACAGAAGGCCAGACAAACCAAATGCATAAACACTTTTTAACAATGTTGGAAATTGCAAAAAAAAATTAATTAATAAAGCAAGCAAAAAAACTCCCTTACTGGCACTTTTTATTTACGCATCATAATTATTAAGATTATAATAAATGTTTTTTAATTTTTAGATTAACTTCAAGCTGAGTACTCCGTGCTTTCTCTATACATCTTTTCTTTATAAAATAAACTAGTTCAGAATGCTAAAATTCGAGTAATCGCGCTTCGAAGTTTTCCCATAAGTTAACATGGGATTTCGCATTTGGAGAGTTTCAATGAAGAGTACCCCTTAAAGCAAAAATTGAAAGAAAGCATCATAAACATTTTATAGGTATGTGCTAATTGTTACTCTCGGCTCTCCTTACTATTTCCATAATCCTGTCCATTTTCCATTATCGGAGTACTTGTATCAAGCGCGGATCCAAGGGGGAGGTCAACGGGGTTATGACGCCCCTCTAAACGGAAAACATTTCTATACAACAATACATTTTTCTCTTTTTTTCTGCTTGAAATTTTTAATATTTCTGAAAATTGAAGGCATTATTGTTTAAGCACCAAAGAATCGAAATCGTTTTTAATTTTCTTTTAAATGTGGTACATTCTGAATTGTAATTGATTGCTTCCTCAATTTCCATGACTGTCGAACCTCGAAAACCGGCTTAAAATGCAAACTTTGAGAAATTTTTCTGCAAGATTCTTTGCATTTATAAGAAAATGAGAAACTGATTTCTTGGTATCTGGATAAAACGTGCAAATTTTGTATATTTGCAAATATACCTGCAAAATGCATGCACTTATGAAAGAAAATAAATTCGGGTATATGTCACAAAACAGTCAATTTGGATCTAAGATATAAAAACTGCTAATGAAGACATGTGACTCCCCTTCCCACCGAAAAATAAGTCATGACACCCCCTCTAAATGGAGGGCTGGATCCGCATCTGGTTTGTATAATAAATGTCGGGAAGTCCGAGAGCCTGCTCATAGCAACAGATCTCACATAACGACGGGCTAGCTGAGCAGTTTCCCACGGTATACGGCCGTATAGATATCTATGTCATAAAAAAAGGAACAAATCAGCAAATTAAACGCTGAGAACAATACAAGTTGGATGTTGGCAAGTGCAGATCTCACGAGGTTTCGGCCAGTGGGCCCCAAGCTTGCTACCTGTTCTGAAATAATATGTGTTGTGCTGTCCTCTAAAAAAAACCCACACTGAAATGTTTTCTAAAAAATAAACCAACCTAGTACTACCCCAAATATTTTATTAAAGTCATTTTTTGTTGTTCTGTTTTTGTGCGCCATTTAGAATAATAAAAATAGTTAAAAATACCTAAGGAGTGTTTAGTTAGTTTTAAAATAATTTAAATTAACAACTGCAGAATTCTGGCAAAACACGAGCTGCATTTTTACAGATTTTCTTGTTATAATAGAATTTTAGAATGATCTACATAAATTATTATTTTTTTATGTTAAACCATTAATATGTAATAAAATGCTTCATTTTCAGCTGATTATGTCAGGTGTGGGTTGTTTTCAGGTAACATGGGTCATTGTTTGGAAAAGTGGTTTTTTTTTTTTTCAAATTCTCGCATAATTGGCTGCCATTTTGTAATAAAGTGATGAAATGAAAAATGCTCAACAGTACAATCTTAGTCAGAACAAGCTGTAATTATTTAGCCATGTTCAATTTTTTTTTAATTTTTTATTAGACTTTATATAGAGAAAATTTCCAAAAATGTTTTTTTTTTTTTTTTTTTTTTTTTTTTTAGAGACAGCACAATATATAGCATTTGATTGTTAGTATTGTATTCCGGAAATCTTCATTCAGCACAATATTTAATCTTCATATGACTTTTTCTAATTATAATGTGGACTCTTATATATGAACATAAATCTATGTAATTTTCCATGCGATTGGAAATAATAGTTACTCTGTCGCTAAGAAACTAAAATTTTTCTTTCGCTGTCCTTTATTTTTTATTTCTCATTTCATTCAAATTTATTTCACGCACAGACATATTGTCTACATTTTTAAAAAAAGTAACTCTCCAACTTACGCTACCTTTAGAATAGCATCCAGTATACGACTGTTTACTAACGATTAGAGACGGACGTGTAAGTTCGCGGCCTTCATTTTGTCGTATCAGAGGATTCGCTGTCCTAAAAAAGAGTAATTTCCTGCAGTGACTCATACCACGGTTAAAGGGTTGTGCTTAATGTCTGAAAGTCACGCTTTGCTGCACTTAGTAAAGATTTGCTGCCCACCCTTGCCTACAACCCAGAACGTATAATTAGCCGAGATAACGTTGTCCTTTAGATGACAATATTGGTTACTGGTGGGAAAAAAAAGACGGTTACTCCTCGAAACAGAGCTCGAATTAATGCAAATGTACATTTTATATGTTACAGTAATTAATGGTAAAGAAGGTGAATAAAAATTAGCTTTAGTTAAGTGGTAAAGTTTAAAAATTAGCGTAGCACATAATGAGCATGATAAAATGAATGTCTAACTAGACGTTCAGTTAAGGAAATGACACTTGTTGCTGTCAAAGAAAAAAATATATCATTTTTTATGCGTAAGATTGATTAATAGCTATTAAAATCTCTCTCTCTCTCTCTCTCTCTCTCTCTCTCTCTCTCTCTCTCTCTCTCTCTCTCTCTCTCTCTCTCTCTCCTTCTTTCTCTCAACTTAGCTCAGCAACACAATATTTACACTATCTCATCTGATGGCAAAAATTATGGCAAATTTGTCGTTTTAATTCGGTTTTTAGAACGCTGCAGACAAGTATAAATGCCATCGAAAGGGAGCAATCTAGATCATTCAGGGGCAAATGAAAAACGCTATTCGTTTCTTAGTACCTAAATAATACTGTATTGAAATTTTAAGCATCATTTATGTGAAACATAAATCATGCATAGAATTTCAATACAGTATTATTTAGTACTAAGAAACGAAACACAAATTATGCATAAAATTTCAACACAGTATTATTTAGTACTAAGAAACGAAACACAAACTATGCATAAAATTTCAATACAGTATTATTTAGTACTAAGAAACGAAGCATAAATTATGCATAAAATTTCAATACAGTATTATTTAGTTACTAAGAAACGAATAGCGTTTTTCATTTGCCCCTGAATGACCTAGATTGCTCCCTTTTGATGGCATTTAATACTTGTCTGCAGCGTTCTAAAATCCGAATTAAAACGATAACTTTGCCATCATTTTTAAAGACTTTCTTTTATAGGAAAATGGAAAATAATATTGAATTTCTTGGTATATGAATAAAAATAACTGCACTTTTTATGCATTTACATTATGCAATGAAAATGACATCGTGAAGGTGTCAGAAAATAGCCAGTTTGAATTTGAGAAAACACTTAACCTTCCGACTACCAAGATATAGGTCTATTAGACGCGAAATCAATTTTTCTTTATTTGTACGTCAGTAATTGAGTAAATAAAAATTAGTGTCTAATCATTAAAATAAGATTTTTTCTTTCTGTTTTGTATAGATTATTTTGTCTTATTTAAAAGGAAAACTCGGTGTAAATCAGTATATCTTTTGCATTTTGGTAATCTTGCATAAAATACCCCCCCCCCCCCCCTCTCTCCCATCCCTTTTACGTTCGGGAAATTCATGTTTGCCCGCAATTTACGCTTTTTCTGTTGCATCCCTTGAAAAGTGTAAAAAAAGGGTTCTGATGTATTTACATATGTAATCCAATGAACCCAACTGCTAATTCATTTATAGAATTTTCTTTGGTAGTCGGGGGGGTTTAAAAGATGAAGTAGAGCTTAAAAGTTTTGGAAGTCGGATTATTAACAAATACAACACTCCACTTCTGTGGATTAATTATTTTTATTCATTATAAGAGCCAACCAAAATTCAAAAGCGTTAAGAATTAGCGTAGCATATAATGAGCAGGATAATATTAATATCTAACCAGGCGTTCAGAAGCGAAAACTATGATTAACTATTGTCAAAGCATAAAATGTCAAGTTTTTTCAGTAAGAACGAATTAGATTTGGTATAAAAAGTTGAAACATGATTTAAATTTTTCTCCAGGCGTTGTGTCGAAAGACAGGTTGCTTTTTGTAGACTAATTCACTGATCTACACGATTTTCGGATTATTACGTCACGTTTTCTAATTATATAACTTTAAAAGATCTCTATTGTGTCATTTTCTGCACATAATAGAAACTATCTGTTATCTTAAAAAACAAAGAACCACTCCAGAACCAATAAATAATGAGTCTCTCTCCCCTAAGCAACAAGTCATACAGCCATTTGCAGGTGTGGTTGTGTGTAGTAATCCATGTAAAATTCTGCGAGTTCAGTGAGTGTACTATACTTTTTCCAGATAGACAGGCTTAATTAATATTAATCAAATAATCAATTATGAAAATATTGTTTTATGTTATAATTCTACGTCGGCTTTTATTTACATAATGAGGCGGCAACCAATTCCGCAATTTCTAAAGGTTATCGAACAAAAATGTCATGCGCTAGAAAAACTGACATCATTTTCAGTTTCAGCGTCAAGAGTCAGTTATTGCGATTTCAGTTCATAAAATTATTTCTCAATTTGTAGACTAGTGTTACTTATACTCTCTGTAATTATTTATCCATACTTCAAAAGAAAAATAATGTGTACGACTCGGTGCCTGGTAGCTCAATAGTCAGAGCAATTTTCTCAAGTGAGGAGACACCGCGTTTTACAGGGTTGTTATAATTAGAGTTCGCCGATTCAGAAGGCTCTAGAGCCGGTTGTATGGCTCCAAACGAAACAAAATTTCACTAGTACGTAGTTGAAGAGATGCGCTCTGCGAAAATAGAAAAAACAAATTGGTTACATTTTTCGTCAGTAGGTGGCGCTGCGCCAATATTTAAGGCGATGTTTGCAGATTCATTATATCAATTTCAGTCAATCCAGACGAAGCACACAAATTTAAAAGTTTCAACAAACTTCGACGAACTGCGAATTGTTATAATTAAAGTTCACCAAATCAGACAGCTCTAGAGCCTGACCTATGACTCCAAACAATACAGAAAAATGAATATAATTTCATGTGATGTAATCTGCATCAACAAAAATAAAACATGTCGCTCGGCAGCGAGGAAATAACGAAGAATAACATTACGCATGCTCAATGAATCCTCCACCATTTTCAATAACGCATTCCATTCTCAGAATTGTGCTTTCTACTGCATTGCGTAAACTGTCCTGTGAGATTGAGAGAATATGAAGTCTAATACTGACTTTCAGATCAGAGATTGTATGACATCTGTCTTTAGATACAGAATCTTACAAAAATCGCATGGTGTTAGATCAGGCAATCCTGGTGGCCAGACTGTTTGAAAAAAACGACTTATGATGCGGTCTTCTTTAAAATGGCTTGTTAACCCTTTCCGGCACAGTGGTCCCACTTAGGGCGCACCTAATTTTAATTCCAAACGTGCATTCGACACCAAGAATATTTAATAAAATTTTGTTTCTACATTGAAAGCTACATGAAAAGCATTGATAAGGAGTTCTTATTTTCGAATAAAGTCGTTTGTAAATTCCGGTGTCAGTCAGTAATTTCTCATTTTACGAACAGACTTTGTCTGTGCCGGAAAGGGTTAAGAAAGTCCGAACTGCTCTAGCAATGTGCGGTGGTGCACAGTCTTGCATAAACACGATATTTTGAAGGCAGCCTCGCTGTTGCAGCTCGGGAATCAGAAAATTTGACAATACTTTCTCCCATTTACGGAACATGTAATGGGTCCTGTGGATGTTAGTTCCTCAAAAAAATATGGCCCAGGGGTCGGAAAAACTACTTTTTGTTTGTAGCGAACTACAACTACAACTACTTAATGAAAAATGTAGTTAACTACAACTACAACTACTTGTTTTAAAAAGTAGCGACTACAAACTACTTTTCAAAAGTAGTCACTACCTCGCTACTTTTCGCTACTTTAGTTATCATCGCTAATTAAATACACCACAAACGATTTTTCCCCATAGACCATAATGTAACAGAATTCTTTTGAATGACCCTGTAAGCGAGATATAAATGCTACACATTTCATTTTCAATACTGAACATTATATGGTAAACTTCAATAACATATAAAACTTTCATGGCAATCCGAGTATATTTACGAGAGTTAAAGCACGGACAGACAGACAAAACGAATTCATAGACACTTTTTATTTATGTTGGAAAGTATTAAAAAGAGGAAATTTGAAAACAAAAATTGTAATAATCTTACAAATTTATGAGAGTGATATAGCACAGTAGCGCTTAAGGTGGTTCTCAAATTTCTTGCTCAACAACGCGAAACTTTGTGATACAGTTTCTGACTCTTTTTTAAACACAAAGGCATAAAATTGACAGGTCTGACTATTGAAGCGATTTGGAATCGAAATAAATTTTTCATTTTTTGATAAATAAATTACTTATCGGGTTATAAGCGATTCCTGTCACGTTTTTCCCTTTCCCCTGCTGCGGCGTCAGAAATTCGGTTGAAAACGCCGACTTTGACAGTGTTTTCTGAAAAATCTTCTGTCTTTACCAAAAAATAAAATAAAATAAAATAAAGAATAATGGAAAACGTCTTTCGGTTACAAAGTTTCTGAATAAGAACACCTGCATTTTCATGCGTTTCCGAACAAAAATGAATTAAAGAATATGTCATAAAGTAGCCAGTTTGGATTTTAGAACAACCTTAAGAGCGGATGGCCCTTGGTAAATTTAAATATATATTAGTTTTTAAAAATAGAGCTAAATAGTCCTATTTCTTTACAATTTAAATATATTTCCTGAAAGCAATTTAAAAATTGAACAAGATCATATAGACTTGCATAAGATAAATCCTAGCTTTTCTTTTCCTTTTTATCTCTTTTTGTTTGTTTCCCTTTGAGAACCCGAATTTCAATATACTGGGCTTTAGAGTCATTCTGGAGACAAAGATAGAGATATTTCATTAAAACACCAAGCTAACCAATATCGAATCAAATATTAAAAAAAACATAAATCAATTATTTTAGCGATACAAAACCTGTGCAGCTAAAGTAAAAATAAACAGCCATAAAAATAAAATTAAGCATTCTTAGGTATTTTTTAAAATAATATATTTTTATTTCCAACCACCTTTGTTTTATCTATTGGAATCTTGAAAAGGAAATATGCAGTAAATTAATTTGTATGCATACATTGGACAAATATTTCACAACGATCAAAAGACGTATTAATAAAATATTTTTTTGCGATAATAAACAGTTCGATAAGAATATTTTTTGAATCAGGGATCTTAATTCAAAAATACTCTTTTTAATGATTTATGAATTTTAGTGAATAACGATTTAGATATTCGGTGCGAGATGCGATCTAGTAATTATTATCAATAAAGAAAATGCTAACTCACCTTTATGTTCAAGTTGTAAGCAGATGATTTTGATACTGATAACTGCTTATTCATTGGACAAAGTTTACATGTTACAGAATAATTACCACTTTTTTGTTGTTCTATAACGTCAAAATATTCATTATATGCCGACCAGGACAGTTCTATACTATTTTTGTCTGTCACTCTATTACATTAATCTCAAAAGAAGTGTCCCCACATTAAAACACAAAATCTAATAATGAGTAAGAAGACAAAGGGTTGCAGCAAGAAAATTAATTTTTTTTTATGAGTGAGTACTTTGCGGTTTTATCTGCAAATCGAGCAAATAATAAGATCACAGCATGCTTCACTTTACGTTTCAGCTGATAGTTTGTTTGAAGGCAGAAATCATTTCTTCCTAGTGCACTTTTAATAATAAAATGGTGTACTTGTTCTTTTTCTGTGCTTTTTCTAATATATATATATATATATATATATATATATATATATATATATTTAATTAGAGTTCTAACGATTTTAAACTAGCAGGAAGCGAGCAGAAATTTCGTTCGAAGGGGGAAATTTTAGATGATTGATTATTTATTTAATGTTACCAGACAGGCCAGACAGCAAATAATAGCGGAACTTAAAAAAAAAAAAAAAAAAAAAAAAAAGTTTAAATTTTGTATATGGAGAGTTGGGGGAGATTTTAGGGGAAGGGGGATAATTTATAATACTCATTATTTATCGTCACTACAGAGCATTATTTAGGGCAGAAGATTTTTTTTTATATAAAAATAAAAATAACTTAAAGATTTAGATTTATTTGTATGCTAGGGGTAGAGGGAGGGAGAAGAGTAAGTTATGAGATGTTAGGGGACAATTTAGATGATTACTTATATTATATTATTAGTAGGTAGAAACGAATGTAGCCATTTTTTTTTAATAAAAAGTTTTAAATATTTGAAACTGTATGCTGGAGGAAGGGCAAAAAGGGAAGCTTAAATTTTGGGGACAAGGAAATAATTTTTATTTATTGTCATTAGAGAGCAACAAATGGAATGAAAATTTTATTTTTGTATAAAAATAAAGATTTAAAAATATTTTAAACTCCTTTGTATGCTACTAAGGGGAAGCGTGAATTTGAGAGGTTAGGGATAATTTAGATGAATTATTTTTAGATAAATCCGTTCTTTCTTTCTTTCTTTTTTTTTCCTTTTTTTTTTAAATAAAGATTTTACCTTTCTTAGCTTGCTGGGGGTGGGAGACAAAAGGGAGAATAAAATTAGTCAGATAAAGATTTGAAATGGCCAGACGACTATATTTTGGTAAAAACATTCGTAGTCTATAAAAATACATTATATTGAGAAGATTTCTATGGATTTAAATAACAGTACACGAAGTTTCTGATACTCAAACTGTGAAAATGACAGTTAATTTGTGACCGTGCCCGTCGTCTATGGAGAAATATATGACACTGCAACTGAGATTTGTCGGTGACGTTAGCAAATTCTTGCAGAGAACATATTTCACACAAAAGAAACGAGTTATGATCACGTGATTTGAAGATGGCACTTTTTTTCTCCTTCCTAAAGTAGCGTAGATGCTCCCTACAAACTACTGATATTTTGTATCGCGCTACTCGCTACACTACACTTTTTTAATGTAGCGCGCTACACTACAAACTACTAAAAAAAGTAGCTGCTACTGTAATTTCGCTACTTGTAGCGCGCTACTTCCGAGCTCTGATATGGCCCTATCATAAACGTAGCTGTGAAACCGCACCACACCGTCACTTTAGCTGCATGCAATGGAACTTCTTGGACAACATTAGGATTCTCTTTCGCCCAAATTCGACAGTTGTGTGTGTTCACTTGTCCGTTTAAATAAAAATGCGCTTTATCACTCCATAGAATATTCCAGGGCCAAGAATTGTCCACATTCATTCGTGCAAGAAACTGTAGTGAAAATGATAGCCGACTTTCGTTATCACCCTGTATTAGTTGTTGCGCCCTCTGAATCTTGTATGGAGTAGCGCAAAATTTGACGCATCACTTTTCTCACAGTGGAAATCGGCATATCGACTTCATTCGCAACAGCTGGCACACTTGCATTACCAAATGATGACTGGCTTGCTAAATCCACGGCAGCAGTAGCAATATCTTCCATGCTAGAAATGTCTACCTTTTTTCGCCCTCTGCCAGGAAGAATGTCGAGTTTTCTTGTTTCCTCGAACTTTTTAATCATTTTGTAAACTCCACAATCCGACATTGGTCCACGTCTAACATCTTTTAGTTTCCGAAATTCTCGAAGAGCTGCAGCTGCGTTGCTGTTATTTTGATAAAATAACTTTACAAGAAGTGCATTTTCTTTCAAAGTTACCATTCTCCACAAAGCGTAGATTCAAATGCTTTTCAAAAACAATCAACTGTTCCAGTGTCAAAGAAATCACAGACACACTTTATCAGCAAGTTTTAAATCGTCAGGTGGTTAGAAGGGTATTTCAAGTTTTTGAAGTTGCGACGTCATTTGACGTCGTTCGTCGAAAATTTGAATAAAATGTGATCTTTTTCAAGCGTTGAGTGAAATTTTGTGATTTTGTGTGTTTCATCTGGATTGACCGAAATTGATATAACGAATCTGAAAAAGTTTACTTTTACCAACTGTGAAATAAAATTTCCTGTATTTTGTTTTTTACAAAATAAAGGAATCTGCAAATATCGGCTTAAATATTGGCGCAGCGCCACCTATTGACAAAAATGTTAACTAATTTTTTTTTTTTCGATTTTCGAAGAGCGCATCTCTTCAACTACGTACTAGTGAAATTTTGTTTCGTTTGGAGCCATAGAACCGGCTCTAGAGCCTTCTGAATAGGCGAACTTTAATTATAACAATCCTGTATTTCAAACGGGGACAGATACGCTGAAGTGGCGCACAATACGAAATCGATACCCTTGGAATGATTCTGGTAAGCCCAGAGCATTTTCGTAAGAATACAACTTATATTAAAAAATAAATAAAAACGTTTCTATTAGAAATTTCTATTTTTCGCCTGTTTTTCGTCCATAAACAGATTTTTCAATTAATTTAACGCAATTTGCAGAATCCTTGACAGTGTACAGGAAAAATAATATAATAATATTGGAAATAAATATTAGGTGTACGAATAAATTTTAAAGGCGTTTAAGCTTGCATTTTTAATGGGCAAACATGCTAAATTACATTAAAAATTGTTTGTATTTAATAAATTGAGTATTCGAGGAGATATGAGCATTTATAGAAACTTATTTAAATATGCATGCGCGTAAAGACAGCACTTTTTTCTTCTGTTAATTTGATATCGAACTAAATAGGGCAACTCATATAAAAATTCCAAAAGTAACTGGTTGATAACGTTTTGATAATAAGCTGCATTTATCTAATGTAATTTTTTGTAATTTATTAAATGCAACTCAATGCAATTTATGTAACGTAACTTACTTGACATATAAATATGTATGTATATTTAGTATATTTGTAATTTTTATGTAATTTAGTAACATATCTATTCTTTGATTTATGATAAAAACGAATGTGCCACTCCCAAAATTTTCTTTTATCTCCCACATGTAATACTTCAAAAAGCGCAATTTTTTAATTATGTATTTTAGTATCAAACTAGTCGGATATGTCAATCCCAAAACTTTCTTAAAGCTTATACATGTTAATACTTTAAAATTCGCTATCACAACGCCAAAATTAAATGATAATCTATGCCCATCATGAAGTTTCTAAAGATAGGAAAGAGCAGCTGATGTCACTGTTGGTCAAATTACTGTTGGATAGCAAGAAACACCTATTTATTCTTTATGGCTCCTACTGTAACACATGAGTACGGGCAATTTCATTGGTCTTCGTTTAACATGTCTACTATATAGTTGGCCTACATCGGTATGTCGATTACGGCAGTGATCGCTACGACAAAAATGCAGTGGTAAATTGACTGAAGAGTTTGTTTGTAAACATGTCCTTTCCTTATAGGTTCGTTGAATTGTGTGCATGTAAAAAGGAGATATAATCATCGCATTTTTCAAACAAATCACTGAATTTCGGCACCCATCCTCTTAGATGTTTGCAACCAAATTTTCCAACACAAAGAGCATAAAAGCGACACCTGTTGGGCAGTATACACATAAGCCTAATAAGGATCTAGTTATGTTAAACTGTAACAGAATATGAAGTTTGATTAAATCCCGTGCATTAGTGTTTGATATAGCTATCGAGAAAATCGTGAAAAATGCAGCGCCACCTGTTATATGATTCATACGAATATTTTTAGTTATTCTGTTGTACGGCAGCTACTTGCGAAGCACCTGGTTACTTTCGCTGCACGAGCAGCCGATGTACCGATGATGCTTTCAATGGTACAATAATGAAAGCGGCCCAAAGATTGTTACTACAGTGCTCTCTTCTGGCGGAATATCTCCAAATTCAAGTAGGACCTGCTGGCCATAGTCACAAAACTTAAATCAAATTTGGTTCAATTCGCACACAACTTCATACACTTTTTGATGATACAATGAGGACAGGCAGATGGACAGACAGACATTTTGTACAAGCGTGTTTTTCAGGTCTCTGACCTCTAAAACGTGTAAATCCGTTGAAAACCGGACGGAAATCGTAAAATATAGCAGCGTCTACCTGTAGATGCCATACGCCCAAACATCCCTACCCCTATGCCAGACACCCTACCATACACCCAAATGTAATCAGCAACCGTTCATGTCAAGGTCTAACAGAATATTAAGTTTTATTAAATTATGTGCATTAGTTCTAGTATAATTCGCGGATCAAACAACCATGTTTCGACGCAGAAATTTTATTTTATAAAATGTAAATTATTAGATCGCTGTAAATATTTTACTTCAATTATTAAATAAAATTTCTGTTTCTAAACATGATTGTTTGATCCGCGGATTATACGAAGGAAATTACGATATGTCACATACAGACTAACAGACATTTTCCACAATAGTCAAATCGTGTTCAGAACATCCCGAAACGTGTAAATCCTTCAAAAAACGGAAATTAAAAATTTTCGCGATCCCAATACTTTTTTGTTATCTCTGTAGCAAAAAGTAACAAAACCCGTGACGGACCCTTTAAGTTGGTTCTCAAATGACATGTTCAACAACTTGACACTTTCTGACACATTTTCTGACTCATTTTTAAACGCAAAGGCAGGCCTGGCTATGGAAGCGATCTGGAAAAGAAATGAATTTTCCATTTTGTGATAGATTACTTATCAAGTTATAAGCGATTCAGGGTTGGGTTGGGTTGATTATTGACGGCCAATTATCTACACATGGGATATAGGCCCGGGGGGAGTGCCCTTCGTGGGGGTCTTTCTAAGGGAACCTAATCCGTATTTACGCATGGTTAAATCCACGGCTTGAAGAAAACCACGAAAACTCCGAACGATTAGGCCGACGGGCGCGATTGGGATCGAACCCAGCACCTCCCGTCTACCAGCTTCGAGAGCACAACCTCTCAGCCACTGGTGGGGCTATATATAAGCGATTCAGATCACGCGGCACGTTTTCCTCGCTTCTCAGACTTCCGCGTCGGAAATTCGGTTCAAAACGCCGACTTGGACAGTATTTTCTGAAATATCTTCTTCTTTACCAAAAAATAGAAAACGTCTTTCCATTACAAACTTTCTGAATAAGAAGATTTGCCAATTTCATGCGTTTCCGAACAAAAATGCATTAAAAAATATGTCATAAAGTAGACAGTTTGGATTTGAGAACAGCCTAAGGAGCCGGTTACCGCTAATTTGCATCGGCTGTATGCCCTCCCTCTCCGCTCTCTCTGAGACCCTTGCTCAGAATTAACTTTTGAGACTATACAAAAATTTTACATTTTTTATGCTTGAAATACTTTTAGTTCAGCAATCTGTTTCTTTGTTGAACGTAGTTATTACAATTTATACTATACATGTATAGAAAGAAGAGACAGATAATGGGAAAAAAAATGTGTTTTCATCTAAAGAAATATTTTAATTAAAAATTTTTGCCATAATGCAGTTGTTGAAAAATATTTATCAAGTGTTTTATTTTGTTTTATTTTATTTATCTCCACGTAAAACATACGTGGACATAAATAATAATGAAAAAGATGGATAGTGACTAAGAAATTCATGAAAATAATCGAAGTTGGGTTTTAAAAATTAGAAATGTAAATGCTTTCTAAAATAAAATAAAAGTTTTATAGTCATATTAAGCAAAAATAGAATTAAACGTAAAAAATTGTATTTAAGCTTCAATTTAATTTTTATAAATTGTATTAATAGATGGCAGCACTAAACTTTTAGCAAAATTAATAACCAAAGGGAAAAAAAAAAAGATAATAAAAGTTGTTTTTAGTTTTTTTTATATACATTATACATGTTCAACAGTGGTAAGAAAAATATCCCTACAACTCTAATAAATGAAAGCATTGAGCTATTCGAATTATTGTTTCTTCCTCTTTTTACCGTTTGCATCTGTTCCACTTATAAAAAAAAAAAAATCAAACTGTAATTTCATTTCCCCTCAAAAAATACCGCATGATGTGTTCAGATTACTAAAAAAGTATAGTCATTTATTTTTTTTTCTCTTTTTTTACCTAAATACTTTTATTTGCAGACAATTTCGACAAATGTAATATTTTTATAGTCTAAAATAATTTATTAAAACTTTCAGAAAATATTATATTCAGAAATATGATTTATCCATGAAGTTAACAAAAATAATTTTAAAAAAAAGAAAAGAAAAGGCCTGTTCTTACTTTTTTCAGTTATCAAAGAAAGAAAATAAGAGAAAAAGAAAGAAAGAAAGAAAAATTTTAATTAAAAAATGTTTCACAACGAAGTCGTTTTATACTTAAAGTAGATGGCAGCACCATAACTTTTAGATTAGATTAGATCACATTGGGTATCATTGAAGGATAGAAATTTCTCAAGTCCGGACCGACTCAAACTCAATTTCTCCAAAAAATGCTCATATTTCTTAATCAAAATTATTCTACAACTAAAATCCTTTTATTGTGTAGATATTTAATATTGTATGCATATTTATGCAAAATTTTAAAAAGGTCATAATTTTTCTCAAATTATATTATACACTCTTTCTAAATAATTTGAAACAGTGTCCCATTTCAAATTATACTGTACACTCCGAAATTCACATTTCAAAATTATATTTTAAAAAAAAAATAACCAATTTTTTTGGTTAGAGAAGAGAGAGGAAATTTAAACAATAATTTAATTATTGTTAGAACAAAGTTATAAATAGAGCAGTGAATTCGTTAATCAAGTATTGTTTTGGCACTCTTTAGGCGGTCACGTATAATGATAAAACAAGTGATGTTCAAAGCAAAGAAAATAACGTTAAGAAATACTTTTCTGAAGGGGGGGGGGTGGAAATTTAGACAATAATTTAATTAGTGTTACAACAAAGTTATAAATAGAGCAGTGAATTCGTTAATAGAATATTGTTTCGGCGCCCTTTAGGTGGTCACCGAATGATAGAACCGGTCCTGTTCAAAGCAAAGAAAATAAAATTAAGGACTACTTTTTTAAGGGGGGAGGAAATTTAGACAATTTAATTATCAAATAACTAAAAACTACATAAATCTTCTAAAAACATTTATATCATTTTATGAAAGGCTTTACTGAAGATGTTTAAAAGATTGTACTTTATATACAAAACTGTATTTTTACATAAAACCGAGCGCTTTCGAGCAAACACTTGCTCATCATTAGGATTACAAACGAACATAAATACATCATGACAAAAAAACAGTGAAATACATCATTTAACTGCTGGAGACAAATCATTAAAACAAACCAACCGGGGGGGGGGACAGAGAAGGGGAGGGATGTGCATGTGATAATCACATTTCATCTTGATCAATTCTTAAGAGTCTATACCATAATTTGGGAATATTGTAGGATAATGAATCATTGCATGTTTAATCTTTTTACATAAAATTCTTATGGATTCATTAATTATTGATTCACAATAGGTTGACGTATGCTTAATTATTTTAGCTTGATCAAAATGTATTTTGATTCCTCTTGTTTTAGTCTTGAAAGTGCAGTTTTAGCTTTATCGAGTGTAATATCTGAAATATGTTCTTTCAAACGAGTTTTCAACTTCTTTAAGGTCATATAACTATATAGTCTTTTACTTTATAACATTTACCATTTTCATTTATTACTTACTCATAATATACGTAGTATAGGGTAAGTCTTGTAATCGTTTTGAAAATCGAAAAAAAAAATTGACGGATTTACACGTTTCAGACACTGAAGATTCCGAAAAACATATTTTTAGAAAGAAAATTTTGCCTTCCGTCTGTCTGTGTGTGTGTATGTGTGTGTGTGTGTGTGTCTGTAAACGCTCTATCCCTCGAACAAATTGAGATAGAGACTTGAAATTTGGTATGTACTTAGTATGTAATAATGGGAAGAAGCCTATTGAATTTCAGTAACCTCGAACTATTTTTTTCGGACTCTCGAAATATTCGTTCTGATAAAAGGTATATAAAATTTTTCGAAATTGTTTATTTTAAGGAGTGAATATAAAAGACAATTAAAAAACATAAATTTTACATTAAGAATGAAGTCGATCGGGTAATGAGTTGCCGAGATATTTGTAATCACTTTTCCCACACTCTTCGATTTTTCATGACCCTGTATTTCATTCAAATTTTTATTCAAATATATATTTTAATTGGAAATGAGACGCATCCGACGCAGTAAACCGTTAGTTAATAGGATTATCATTTTTGGAGTTATAAGGATGTTTCCTTTACGCAATTCAGTAATAGAGCATTTAAAGTTTATGACGTCATCAAGCCACGATTTTATTCGAATTGCAATGCATTTTATAAGTAGTTTACACATGTTTTATTTTCATATTTTATATTATGCATATCCATGATATGTAAGTATTACGGTGGCCCCCAACGAGCCAGGCGCGGATCCAAGTGGGAGGTCAGGGGGGTCATGACCCCCCTCTAAACGAAGAACATTTCTATCAAATAATACTTTTTTTAATATAAAAGATGTTTTGATATAGATTTTTTTTCTCCGTTAAAAATGCTAATCTTATTGATACATTCACAGTTCACATCATTTTTATACAGAAATGTATGAAAAATTACAGTTATTGTTTAAGCATCAAAGAATCTAACAACGTTTTACATTTTTCTATAAATGTCGTACATCTTGAATTGCATCCAATTGCAACCTCAAGACGACATTTCCATGACTGTGGAGCCTCAAAAGTCGGCTTAAAATGTGAACTTTGGTAACATTTTCTGCAAAATTAAATAAAACAAGAACGAAAAATCATGCTTCAAGCATAGATTATGTAACACTTTCCAACGCTTCCAAAATAATTTTACAAATCATACCTTTTAATAAGCTGAAAGATAGCATCTAAGTAAATAATTTGGAAAACGCATAACATATTTAAAAACATAATTTCAGGAATTTGCAACCTATACAGTATTCGGAAAAATATCCGAATACTTTTATTCAGCCCTGTATATGATCTATAAATTTGTATATATACTACATAGGATGCTAAATTTTCCGTTGAAATAGGGAACATGCTATAGAGTACTACAATAACATATAAAAATTGCAGAGCAATCCGAGCATATTTACGGGAGTTAGAGCAAGGACAGACGGCCAGACGGTCATACGGCCAGACGGCCATCCGGCCAGACAAACCGAAGTCATAAACACTTTTCAACTAGGTTGGAAAGTGTTAATAAAAAATAAAAATGGTAACTTCTATTTCTTGGCATCTGAATAGAACATACAACCTACTCATTTTATACATTTACCATGGCTCAAGGAATTTTTCAGAGAAAATAGCAGTAATTTCTTATTGAAATTTTCGCCTAATCGCACGATCAAATAGGGCGAGTTTTTTTAATAAAAAATTACTGGTATTCCCCTGAAAAAAAATTCTGACCAGTAGCAACCCTAATTTACGAATATACTGCAAATTTCATGCATTAAGGAATGAAAATGAATTCAGGTTAGGTTAGAAAATAGCCAATTTGGACTTAAGATACAAAAATTGTCATGAAAACATGTGACCCCCCCCTACCCCTTCCTCCAAAATAGACATGACCCCCCTCTAAATGGAGGGCTGGATCCGCCTCTGCCAACCACTAGTTTCCTTAGTGACTGGAATTCTATGGATTCCCGAAGATTCTTCCATCGGTACAGGTTCAATCTTATTATGTAATAAAGTTCTTAATTTTACAGTTGGGTTTGCTATCAAATTTATATCATATTTCTTTAAATTTCATTACTATTAATAGCATTTTCAACAAACAAACCCACATCATTCATGTCCATTGACGGGTACAAAGATACTACATCTGACTAGCAAAAATACTACTTTCGGTAACTTCAAAAAGTTTTACTCGCTCTATAAAATCCGTTGTCGATGAAATTGCAAAATCAGATTGAGAGAGACTACTTTTTAACAAGAAAACATATCCCCTCTCCAGATTGCAGATAGGCCATTTACATTTAGTGACTGTTGGGCGAAGAGGGTTTCCACCCTTATGATTTTTAACACGTCCAATTATTTGTGGAGCAGTGATAGCTGTTATATTAATCTTAATCTTTGTACGAGCTCCTTTGGCCAACTTTCATTATTTACAATTTCCAGCGTTTTTCTTGTGATCAAATCAATTGGTTCTTTCTTTAAAACATTTACATTTAAATCCTCATTTTCTGTTTGTAATCCTCTCTATTCATTATAGCAAGTTTTTTTTATATGTCCGTTTGCAATATAATTAAATATCTTTATTTTTTCGAAGTTTTGTAATGATTTCCTTGTTGTGTTTATCCCTACACTGCAAAAATTATTGTTGATTTTACAGTATAAAACTGGCACCCCAGCTGCCAGTATTACACCGTAAAATTAACAGTATTAAACAGTAAAATAAGCAGTAATACGCTGCCGGGCAAGCAGTAATACGCTACCGCGCTGCGCGGTAGCGTATTACTGCTTGCCCGGCAGCGTATTACTGCTTATTTTACTGTTTAATACTGTTAATTTTACGGTATAATACTGGCAGCTGGGGTGCCAGTTTTATACTGTAAAATCAACAATAATTTTTTGCAGTGTATTAATGCGTTTAATATTACTAGATTTCTTATTATTTAAGAATTTCTTTAAATTATAATAAATATTATTTCGTATTTCATATTTTAAATGATATGGTGTTGAATTAACAATATCTTCACAATTAGCAATAACTGATACTAATTAAAAACAACATAAATGTCCTAAAAACATATACATTCCATTTCATAAAATATTTTACTGAAAGTGTTTTGACTTCATATACAAAATTGTATTTTACATACACAACCGAGAGTTTTCGAGCAAACCTTTGCTCATCTTCAGGGTTATAAAACAAAACGCAAGTACACAAATGACAAATGCTGGCCATTTGCCATCTCAAAATTAAGTTCCTAGTTCTATGGTGCCACTAACCCCAGAGGGGTGCAGGAACGAAAAATATTCTAAAATTGCGATTTTTTTTATACTGAAGGAGCTAGAAATTTGAAATTTGGTATTGTAGTTACTTATAAGATGTAAATGTTCTCTAAGAACAAAATTAAAAAAAATTCGAAATTTAAAAGGGTGAAATGAGCGAAAAGCGTTATCTAAAAACATTCTAAATTACATTTTCTATGGAATCTCTAGAACTACCGAACCGATTTCAAAAGTGATGGTGGCAAATTGATGGTGACAACCCCTGCTCCCACATAGGCTATATTTTATGTCGGTGTCACTAACCCCAGGGGTTGCATGAGCGAAAAACGTTCTAAAATTGTTTAATTAATTTTTAATTGCAATGCGAGTGTTTTTTTGTAATGAATAATTAAAAAACTACTCGGTAGAATCAGTTTTCATTTTGGATTTTATTTAAAACTATATAAATTATGAAATTAATATTCGATAAAAAAAATTATTATAATCTTTAAACGTTTTAACCTTTAATTTCTGTCAACTGTCTCACAGACTGCTCTTTTTTTCAATGTTAACTTTTTAACTTGTAACTTTCATTTTAACTATCGTTGGAAGCTTCAGAATAGATGTATATTAAGAGACTCACGCGAAAACACCCGCTCACTAATGTTAATCCTATGGGGGAAATATTTTAAGATATCGCATCTCGTTCGCATTTCAATATTTTTAAATTATCTTTTGTTGCATTGGATAGCTGAGGTCAATCTCTATGCAGGCTCTTTTGTACTTTTTTAATTTTGATTACTTTTTTTTTTTTTTTTTTTTTTTTTTTTTTTTTTTTATTAGGATTCTTTTATTTTCGGAACCTGTTTCGAGAGTAAAAGTATCCTAAATAAAAAAATAAAGAAAACAAACAAACAATGGCACTCCGGGAGTGCCGACAGAAGTGAAAACTTGAACAATTACATGTGTATTTTTTGAATCGTCAGGAAATGTTTTATTGTACAGGAAATACTTTTAAATGAAGTGTTTTTTTTTATTCATTATTATAAACTACTACTACAAAAATTATATTACAATTTTCATTTAATGCACTATTGTACATGAAAAATAATGCATATTATTTTACATACAAAAATTGCAATCTATTGCTTAAAACGTAAGTTTACAAGTACATAAAATATGAAATTTAATTAATTGGTATTCTTTGAAATGAATACCAATGAAACTTATGAATTTTCATCCACAATTTTAACAACTCTCAATACATTCATCATTTCTTTCATGAGATGTAGTTTCATATCTTTTGTAATAACATTTATCTGCAAAATAGGGTTCCCGCTTCCTATCACTTCTCTCACTATATATTCTTTGCTGCCTGTCTTGTTTACGGTATTCGTGAACATTATGCTTTTTTTCTATCTTCATACTGCGCGTATTGTTTGCGGTATCTATAATTTCTATCAACTAACTTTTCTTTTCTATAAAATGATTTCACTTCATTTCCGTATCAGTAACCACGTTTCTTAAAACTTTCGTGAAATATTTCCTTATTTTAATTTTTACTTTTTATATTACTTCCGTCTATTTCTTTTCTCGTGCTAGTTAAATTATAATATTTTCGTGTTTTGTTATTTCATTTTCATCTTTTGATTTGGTCTCGCGAGTTGAGTCACTTTTATCTGTTTTCACCGCGCGTGCTAAATTTATCTTGAAATAATTTTCTGAATTATTTTTATTCATAATACCAATCATTTCGTTTTCTGCACGTGAACTATTTCCTTTTGATACTTTCGCTTCATTGTATGAATTGGCAACATAATTTAATTTGGTGTCGATAACAGTAACGGTGTCGCGAATTCAATGGTTTTTTCCCATCTCAAAAAATGCCCAACGCGCCTAAAGAAGTTTTCACTTCAAAAAATTTAAAAACGCAACCAAAATCAAAAAAGTAAAAAAAAGAAAAAAAAAAGGACCCTGCATATAGAGATTGACCTCAGCTATCCAATGCACACACACACAAAAAAAAAAGAAAGAAAAAAAAAAAAAAAGGAAAAAAAAAATTCTTTTTTAAGAAAAAAATAAATAAATGAACTTTGAAATGCGAACGAGATATCTTAAAATATTTCCTTCATAGGATTAACATTAGCGAGCGGGTGTGTTCGCATGAGCGAAGTAGCCTCTTAACTATATCCTGTGTATATTATATCCTATTATATAATTATCCTGTGCATAAAGTTTAATATAGAAACAGTATCCAAAGAGTTGATCGAGTCAGTCTTTTATTCACCTTTCGATCAAACGGTCTTCGAGACAGCAACATGTTAGCTATGCAACAATTTCTGTGACAGTAAATAAGGATTACACAGAAATTTCTAGAAGCTCAAATGTGCGAATCCAAAATTCCAGCTCAGTCACAGCCAACTTCAGTACTGAAGTTGGCTGTGGCTCAGTCCGCCAAACAGGTTTTGAGGTATGCATAAGTCATTTTTTAATGATTTTAATTCGTACGTTTTTTATAAACAAAACAATATCAGATTTTGTTGTTGTTGTTGTTGTTGTTGTTGAAAACTGATACATTAAGTTTGATATTTTTTTTGTTAAAAATTTTGTTAAAATTGCAAAATTAAAAAAAAATATCTGTCAAGGATAAGCAAATTTCTCTTCTTCATTGTTACCAGCTGACCATTGTCTATAATACTGATTTTAATTTTTAAGATATATGCCATATGCTTATAGACTCTATATAAGTCCCCCTAACTCAAAGAACAGTAATAAACAATCTTAATCAAGTAGTAACTGTTTACGAATTACGGCCCTCCCCCTTGAGTATCAAATTGTCTCTTCTGTGAAGCTTGTACTCTACGTTGATAACCACTAATGCTTCTTTTCAGTTTTAGTATAAAAAGTTTACCATATTTGTTTTCTGTGCAGTTTAATTTTGTACCTGGGCTTTGTATGCTGTCATTATGCTATCGGTTAAATCAACAAAATCTTTCAGACTGTTACTTATTCATTCTGAACTGAATCATATGAACGAGAATAACCGTGTATTGAAAAGATTTGTACTGATACAATTCAATTATCTTTTATCTTTTTCTGTGGACTATTGTCGCGGATTTTCTTCTTAGTCAGTTTTTCTCCATTTGACTATTTAGTCATATAGATAAACTGAATATACCAGTGAATAATACCAGTGAACCAGATAAACTGAATATACTTTCACTATCACCAAACAAGACAAAAAAAAAAAAAAAAAAAAAAAAACCACTGTCCACAGGGCCCGACTCGGAGTATGATTTGTAGGAACTCTTGGGCGCGAACTCGATACTCTCCACCCCCCCCCCCCCACCCCCCAAGTCTACACTGGCAGTTAGACGAAATAATTTTTCTGCATATATCTCTTATATATAACCTTTAAATGTGACCATAATAGATTTTTAGGGCCATAAATAGGAATAATTTATTTTATATAGCTTATAAATACATTTAACATATTCCTTAAAAAAAGCCTGAGAAACATTTCTTTTAAACGTAACAGAATGCCAGATTTATGCATAGTTAAGTACACATTGACAGGATACATTCATACAGTTTGGAGGGCGGGAGGTGGAAGTAAAAAAAGTCACAATATAAAATTGGATTTTGAGCTGTTTATATTTTAAATATCTTCCAAATAAACTACAATAACAAAACATTTTTTCGGGTAAAGTTGGGTATTACATATGGCTACGATTATTCACGTTCGCAGATTATACAATTACATTATTAATGAAGGAAAATATGAAAAAATACATAAATAGTCACAATTTTGGAAAAACAATTCTTAGTTTCTGTAGAATTCTCATTGAAATCAAATAAAATTTTCTTATTAAGGTGGTTCTCAAAGGACCTGCTCAACAATGCGAAACTTTCTAACACATTTTCGAACTCATTTTTAATCGTAAAGGTATAAAATTGGCAGATCGGACTATGGAAGCGATTTGGAATCGAAATGAGTTTTCCATTTTTTGACAAATAAATTTCTTATCGAGTTATAAGCGATTCGAGTCACGTGACAACACGTTTTCCCCCTTTTTTCGTGCTGCCGCGTCGGGAATTAGGTTCAAAACGCTGAGTTTGACGATATCTTCTGAAAGATCTTCTGCCTTTACCAAAAAATGGAAAACGTCTTTTGATGACATAGTTTCTGAATAAGAACACCTGCCAATTTCATGCGTTTCCGAACAAAAATGAATTAAGAAATGTGTCAGAAAGTAGTTCTTTAGAGAACAGCCTTAAAAAGAAAAATAGATTCAACCGCGAACTTATTATTAACCACTGGGAAAATGGTTGTTGTTTTCGGTCGAGAATGGACCTCTTGACGTCGTCCCTTCATTGACGTCGTCATTTTATTGACACTTTATTTTTTAAGCGTTTTTAGCGAAATTCAGTAACTTTAGAAGAATTTTTAACTAAATTCTAACTTTAGAATAATTTTTCTTTGAATAGGCAATAGAAATGCATAAAATCGTTACAAAAATGTTAAAGTTACAAAAAGGATAGATGCAAATTATCAGATATGAAAAAGTGGAATATCAAATGGAAAAATGGGAAAAAATATAGAAATTTGGTACTTTCGTGCTATAGCGGCCACCAAGGATGAAATATTTCTGTTTCTGTTTTCATTAATATACTAGCAGACTACGCCCGCTGCGCTGGTCGGTTTCTTCAAAACAACCTTGAACCAAACGAAATATATCGGTGAATTTAACTTTGTATTTTAAAGTAATCTGTACCTTTACCTGGAATATCCTAAAATAACATAAAAACGGATACTTATTTCACTAAGTTATGTTTTTTTAATACGGTTTATTATTACGTTTACAATTTATTACCTACCGTTTTCCATTGATTTATATGTTTTATAGCCACATTTTTTAATAACGTGAATTAACTTATATTATTCACAACTAAAAAGAAAAATGACGCATCTAGTATTTGTCGAGAATTAAATAAAAATCATGCACTCATTACATCATAATTCACTTTTATATTTTAACAGAATAATACGGTTACTATAATTTGTGACTCGTGCTGACACATTGCTGTTATTATTATTTTTTTACGCGTGAAGTTTTCGCTATGGTATTCCATTGTGAAATTTGGTAATTTTTGAAATTCAATATTTGAAAAATGGCATAATCAGTGGATTTGAAATTTATATCAAGAAAAATACAATTTTTTTACATTTCTAACGCAGTTTGTCTAACAATTTTCTGACAAATACTTTTCGAGAAATTAATTTTTTCAGTAACTTCAAATGTTTCATTTTCCGAGATTAATCTGTGGCAACGATTAGCGAAAATCCCAGTCGTCAGCAACGCATGCCTTTTTATTAAAGAGGATTGTAAATTTGGTACTTTTCTGTTATAGCGGCCCCCAATGATGAATCGCCAAGCGACCAAGATTTATCGCCAAATTATAAAGCATGGATGACATTATAATAATATATGATATATATATATATATATATATATAACATTTCTTGACGTATGTGGCCAAATTATAGTCATATATGATGCATATATAATATGATATGATATGACATGACATGTGTATATTATGTATATAAGACGTAAATAATATGTGTATAATGATGTATGTGGCACATATAGAAGTGTTTGTAATATATATATATATATATGTATGCGTATATAGGATGCATGTATAAGCTTTGCGATGATCTTGGCGAAATCATAACTGCAGCCTTGGAATAACCTTAATTGTTGCGGCCGCTATAACGCGAAAATACGTTTTTTTTTTTTAAATAAGCTTTTGGAACATTATCCCAATTGTTATTGTAATTTGTTAAATTATTATTATTTTTTTAATATTGTTTACAATTTTTTTCTTTTTGCAGACTCGTGTCATTAAATAAAATTTAATCCTTGACTTAGTTGACTATATTACTGCTAATAACATTTTAAAAACTAAAGCAGTAATAATGAATAAATAAAGGTAGAAAAATTATTAAATTGTTTAAAATTTTTCCCTTTCTTCTTCTTTCTTTTTATTTGATTTTCATTCATTTATTTATTTATTTGAAAAATTAATCAAGTTAAATTAATTACTTTTCAGCAGTGATTTCATGACAAAAAATACCTATTTTTAAAAAACTTTATTTGTAAAAAAAAAAAAAAAAAAAAAAAAAAAAATAAGGTTTTAAGTTTTTTATGAGAAATATTCCTATGTTCTTTAAGGTTGTTCTCAAATGACCTGCTCAACAAGGCGAAATTTTCTGACACATTTTCTGACTCGTTTTTAAGCACAAGGGCATAAAATTGACAGTACTGACTATTGAAGTGATTTGGAATCTAAATGAATTTTCCATTTTTTGATAAATAGATTACTTATCCTAATCCTAATCCTAATAATATTATAAATCCGATTGTGTGCAAACGTTAGGCTGAAGCCAACGTCAAAATGGAGAAATTAATGGCCCTGTATCTTTGCATATAGGTGGATTATAACCCGGAAATGAACATAGACTGGTTTTTGCTTATTTTAAGCAAATGCTTTTCTTAATAATTCAAAATCTGATTATTTTCATAGAGAATCAATGGACATTTTTAGATAAAATTTAACCATTTTGCTTTATTGTTGCTAGGGCTTTGATCGTTGCCAATAAATAAAAATGCGGAAAAATAATTTTTCCTTAACAATTAAGTTTCAACTGAGTGATTTTCGCGTGAAAAATGAAAATAATTCAAATGAAGATGAATTTCTGTGATATTTGAAACAACAATATGGAGTATTTGTTATTATACATGAAGTATGAATATCGGTTACATTAAAAAGAACTTTTTCTGTCAAAAACTGCGTTATAATTAGAAAGAAGAATTAACAATAATTATATTACTAAGAAAAATATTTCGCTTGAACCATGGAACTATGAAAAGGATCTTCCTTGGCTTGAACAAATATGACGTCATAAATAAAACATGTATTTTCAAATATTCGTAATATTACAAAGAGCATGACTATCAGTGTATAATAAAAGTATATACATAATGGACGTCATATTTAAGATGAATAACTGAAATATTTTTTTTATACTGATTAATAATAAGCTTGAATATCAGTTACAAACAGATGTGAGTTTTCTGCTAAAATTCACGTCATTATTGCCAGGAAAAGAAAATTAACAAGAATTATATCATTGAAAAGAGATTTCTCTGGAATCAAAGTGACGCCATATTAAAACGGGATTTTTTAAATATGTTTCAAATGGAGCGTGTATCAATTTCATTCATTAATAATCACCGAGTACAGTGAAAGAATAGAGAGGTAATGAACCGTAAAATCGGCTTGCAATATGAAGACGGTTATCGCTCAAATCATTAAGCCCAAGGGCTGACTTCATTAGATGGAGAGAGGCTGCACGTGGAACAAGGAACTGAATTCACTGGACGGGGAGAGGTTTTCAAAGCAAGCCGACAGTTGTTTGGGCCGACTCTAGGGTTGCATTTTCAGCATCACGCCGAACATGAACAGTTCATCTCTATTTATTCTCTGAACTCTGTGATTAATAATACAAGAATCAGTAAGATTATTAAGAAAAGAAAATTGAACACAAGTCTATTAAGTTAAAATCTGACTGTGTGTATTTCGCAACTACTCCTCTTAATGCAACGCGATTTACTTAATACCGGTTATCATTGATTCGAGGATGCCATATAAACTCTGAGAATTTAAAATTTTGAATAAGATTTCGAGATATTAAAATTTTTTTGTAAATTTTAACGAAATTTCTCTAAAAACGGTACTTAAAGTACTCCATTTTTGTGGATAAAAAAAGGAGAAATAAAACGGATTAATATATTTTTATGCCATTTTCTCATTAAAACTGAAAAAAATTATTTTATTTTCTATTTGAATAGTTGGTGAAAAAAAATATTGATTACAGTAAAATTTCCGAAAAATAAAAACACATTTCCACACATTCAAACTTTATGAATCAATTTATTTTGCAGAGCAAAAATCGCCTGTCAGCATATTGTCAAGAAATCAAGATTTGTTTCAGCTATAGATTAAACCAAGGACACAAATTTGCTGTTACATGCAAACGTAACACTTGCAATTGCAAAGTTTTTTGCAACCCCAAATTACATGCAAACGTAACATTTACATGTAATTTGCACCCAAATTAATTTTAATTTGAACCGTAATAAATGTTAATTTGTAATGAAAATTACATGCAAAAGTACTGTTTGCATGTAACTTTGGGCTGCAAAAAGCTTTGCTATTGAAGCTCCTTGCATTTAGGTGTAAAATTATTACTCCCTATTCACCAGAATTGAATTTATAGTCTGTCTCAAAAGTTTAAGCGCTCTGCAAATTTGGTTTAAAATATCTGAAGAAGAAAATATTTTATGCTAATTTACAATAAATACTCGCCATTTAATCAAAATAAAATAAAATAAGCCATTTTGGGTGGTTAAATTAAAAAGTATATTTAATTTTATTTAATTTTTCTTTTTTCTTGAAGAAACGTTGTCTTAAAAGTTTAAGCACTTTATGCAAATTTTTTCAGAAACACGGGATTGGCTGTGTGTAATGACGTTGTATGACATCATATTGCACTTTTATAAAAGTATAAAAGGTGGAGAAATTATTTACTCTCGTTTTAAAAATGCCGAAGGGTAAAGAATACAGAAAATGTGAGATTTCGAAAGTTTTTAAATTGAAATTGCAAAATAAAACTGTTTCTGAAATTGAAAAAGTTTTAAATCGATCAAAGCGAGGTATATATCAAGTACTCTCTAGAAATGATAATTTTAAGCGGAAACCAAGATGTGGACGACCACATATGACGACTGTTCAGACTGATTGGAGAATACGGAGATTGGTATCTAGACAAAATATGTCCATACCGCAAATTAAAAATAATCTCAGTGTACAGGTGTCTAAAGACACTGTGCATAGACGTATTAAAGAGTGTGATTACATCATACTAAAGAAAATGGCTCGCAAACCGTCTCTCAAATTACATCACAAACAGGCAAGAATGAACTGGGCTAAAAAACACATATCCTACGGGGACAAATGGCTTAGTGTTTTATTCAGCGATGAGAAAAATTGGAACTTAGATGGCCCTGATGGTTGAAACGTGTGTTGGCATGATTTACGAATCAATGGCATTTTTCAGCAGGCAGCAAGGCGGTAAATCTGTTATGGTTTGGGGGGCATTTGGATTCAATGGTCAGACCTCTCTGGCTTTTCTAAAAGAAAAACAAGATTCAAAAAAGTATCAAGAGATGCTAAACCAACATTTGCTTCCATTCAGTGACATTTTGGGGGGTCCTGAAGGGACTTTTCAACAAAACAATGCCTCAATCCACGTATCACATTCTACAAAACTTTGGCTTTCTCAGAAAAATGTTAAAGTTCTTGACTGGCCAGCTTTAAGTCCAGACTTAAACCCGATTGACAATGTCTGGGGTATTTTAACCCGCCAGGTTTACGGCGATGGAAAGCAGTATGACTCTATTGAAGAACTCCAAGAGGCTATTGAGAAAGCATGGTACTCTTTGCCACCGCAAACCATTCTAAAACTAATAATTTCGATGGACGCACGTTTATTTGAACTAATTCGAAATCACAGAAAAATAATTTTTGTAAGTAAAAGTTCTGTAAAAATTATAAATCTGGTTGTTTCTGACATTGTGCATAAACTTTTGAGACAGTTTTTTTTAACATTTTTTTATTATATTTTTTACAATTATGTAATTTATTTTTTTCTACTTTTGATATCACTTATTTAAATAATGTTGCGAAATCTGCAAATAAAAAAATGTTATTCATTCTAACTTTTTATAATTCTTTGAAAATCGACATTTTATGCTTGTGTTTAAACTTTTGCGAGACAGACCTTAAAAAAAAAGCATATACTATTTCCAATGAATTATTTTTAAATGATGGCTGTTAAAACGTTTCTCAAAATCGTTAAAAGTAAAATGGTTTATCAGGTAAAATTGACATTTCTTTTTACCCAATTCGTCGATTTACACGATTTTATTTGGCCGTCTTTTTTCCATTGGTTGCAGTTTCCTTTTCGCGGTTATTTGGCCCAAAATTTTACTTTTTTTAAACTGATTTATGTAAAAGCCCCTATAACAAAGAAATATCGTATTTTCTTTTATGAAATGTGATAAAGAGTTAGTTAATTATTTACGTTTTTAATTATCGGGAGTGAAATATTTTGCTTGATTAGTACATTTATTTTTCTTCTAATGTTACGTGAACGAAGTCACGGGTAACAGCTAGTAATATTATAAATCTGATTGTGTGCAAATGTTAGGCTGAAGCCAGCGTCAAAATGGAGCATTTAATGATCCTGTACCTTTGCACATAGGTTGATTATAACCCTCATATGAACATAGGCTGGTTTTTGTTTATTTTATTCAAATATTTTTCTTAATAATTCAAAATTTCGTTATTTTCATAGAGAATAAATGGACATTTTTTCGTATAATATTTTAAAATGGTTAAATTTACTTTACCGTTGCTAATACTTTATCGTTGCCAAAACTAAATCAAAGCCAGGAATAATAATTTTTACTCAACAATTAATTTTCAATTGAAAGATTTTCACGTGAAAAAATGAAAATTCAAAAGAATTCAAAAGAAGGGGAATTTCCATGATATTTGAAACAAAAATATGGAGTATGTGTTATTATACATGAAGTATGAATATTGGTTACGTTGAGAAGATATTTTCTGTCAAAAACTGCGTTATAATTAAAGGAAAAACTGAACAATAATCATATTATTAAGAAAAGATTTCGCTTGGACCATGGAACTATGAAAAGGATCCTCCTTGGCTTGAACAAATATGACGTCATAAATAAAACATGTATTTTCAAATATTCGTAACATTACAAGGCGCATGAATAATCAGTGTATATAATAAAAATATATACACAATGGATGTCAGATTTAAGATGGATAACTGAAATATGTTTTTTTGCTACTGATTAATAATAAGCTTGAAAATCAGTTACATAGAGATGTGAGTTTTCTGATAAAATTCCCGTCATGATTGCCAGGAAAAGAAAATTAACAAGAATTATATCATTGAAAAGAGATTTCTCTGGAATCAAAGTGACGTCATATTTCAAATAAAACGGGATTTTTCAAATATGTTTCAAATGGTGCGTGAATCAATTTCATATATTAATAATTACAGAGTACAGTGAAAGAATAGAGAGGCAGTGAACCGTCAAATCGACTTGCAATATGAAACCGGTCATCGCTCAAATCATTAGGCCCAAGGGCTGACTTCATTGGACGGGAAGAGGTTTTCAAAGCAATCCGCCAGTTGTTTAGGCCAACTGTAGGGTTGCATTTTCAGCATCACGCCAAACATAAACATTCATATCTATTTATTCTCTGAATGCTGCGATTAATAATACAAGCATCAGTAAGATTATTAGGAAAAGAAAATTGAACACAAGTCTATTATTTTAAAATCTGACTGTCTGTTTGTATTTCGCAACTACTTACTCTTAATTCAATGCGATTTACTTAACACCATCATTGATCTAAGGATGTCATATAAACTCTGAGAATTTAAAATTTTGAATTAGATTCCGAGATATTAATGTTTTTTTTTTTTTTTTTTTTTTTTTTTTAAATTTTAACGAAATTTCTCTAAAAACGGTAATTAAATTACTCCATTTTGTGGATAAAAAAGAAAGAAATAAAACGGATTAATACATTTTTATGCCATTTTCTCATTAAAACTGAAAAAATAATTTATTTTCGATTTAAATAGTTGGTGACAAAAAAAAAAAAAAAAAAAAAAAAAAAAAAAAAAAAAAAATCTTGATTACAGTAGAATTTCTGAAAATTAAAAACATATTTCCACCTATTCAAACTTTATGAATTAATTTATTCAGCAGAACAAAAATCGTCTGTCAGCATATTGTCAAGAAATCAAGAGTTGTTTCAGCTATAGATTAAACCAAGGAGGCAAATTTTCTGTTACATGCAAACGTAACACTTGCAATTGCAAAGCTTTTCGCAACCCCAAATTACATACAAACGTAACATTTACATGTAATTTGCACCCAAATTAATTTTAATTTGAACCCTTATAAATGTTAATTTGCATTGAAAATTACATGCAAAAGTAATGTTTACATATAATTTTGGGTTGCAAAAAGCTTTGCAATTGCAAGTGTTACGTTTGCATGTAACTGTTACTGTTACATGCAAACGTAACACATGTAAAGGTTACGTTTGCATGTAATTTTGGGTTGCAAAAAGCTTTGCAATTGAAGCTTCTTGCATTTAGGTGCAGAATTATTCCTCCATATTCACAAGAATTGAATTTAAACAGAAAGCATATACTATTTCCAATGAATTATTTTTAAATGATGGCTGTTAAAACGTTTTTCAAAGTCGTTAAAACTTAAATGGTTTATCAGGTAAAACTGATATTTGTTTTTTGACAAATTGTACTTTTTTAAAACTGAGCTATAGCAAGGCCCCTATAACAAAGAAATACCGCATTTTCTCCTATGAAATATGATAAAGAGTTAGTTAATTATTTACGTTTTTAATTATCGGGGCTGAAATTATTTTGCTTGATTAATGCATTTATTCTTCTTTTAATGTTACGTGAACGAAGTCACGGGTAACAGCTAGTCGAGTTATAAGTGATTCGTGTCGCGTGACTACACAATTTTCTTCTTTCTCGCTCTGCTTCCTCCGAAATTCGGTTCAAAACGCCGATTTTGACAGTATTTTCTGAAAGATCTTCTGTCTTTATCAAAAACTGAAAAACTCATTTCGATGATATAGTTTCTGAATAAGAATACTTGCCGATTTCCTGTGTTTCTGAACAAAAATGAATTTAAAAAAAATCCCTGACGGCTCGGCCTACATGCACAGGTAGATTTCGAAGATGCAGACCGTGGGGCGCCTGTTTGTTGAGAATTGCGGAAGAAATTACCTTTTTGCTATGATGCGGAAGTTGGAACCGCCCACTTCAAAACCTAACTTGTTTGCAGGCGGAGCTAGCAAGGATTTTTTTCCTATAAGGGTTGGTCCTATAAAAAACTTTTTAATATAAAAGTTTTAGATAATATTAAGAGGATTTATAATAAATTTAAGCGGATTTCATATCTTGTGAATTGACGAAGTTATGAATTTTTTCTTCTAAACCCCCCCCTTCCCCCCCCCCTTGGGGCCATTTTTAATGATATCAAAAATCTGTCATACATAAATTTTCGGCCCTTTTCCTAGAAGTAATAATAACTTTAAACGGATTCGATACGTATCATAATTAAGAAATTATGGGTTTTTTTCTGTTTTCACAAAAAGCGCCCCTCCCTCCCCCCCCCCCCCTTGGTTCGATTTTGCCCATTAACGAACTTGACCGAGATTTTATGCCCCTTGATTTTATGTATGAGTTTTGAAGAGATTTGTTCAGAATTATTGCAGTTATCGTGTCCATAAAAAAGTGACATAGATAGATAGATAAAGTTTTGAACTGGGGTTTGGTTTTGGGTTCTGGGAGTCATGATCGGCGTAGATCTGCAAAAAATTTTCAAAAATTCCAACTTAGGTGAGAGTGTAATAGGTGGTATTTCTTACAAAATCTACCTAATATGTCATAAAGTAGACAGTTTGAATTTGAGCCTTAACGTTTTTTTTTTTTTTTTTTTTTTTTTTTTTAATAAAAATACATTTATGTTAAAAATTATTTTATGGTTAATGTACTTACATAATATATTTTAATACTTCCCCTTATTTTTCTTCTTAACTTTCGGCACCTGATAAAAGATAAAATGTGGTCGAAATATGCATGTAAACGTCCTAATAATGATTTAGTAATAGCTTCTAGAAAAATGCTATGTGTGTGTGACGAATTTGCTATCTAATCACTGGACTGCCCAATACTTGCATAGACAGTATCGGACAAAGGTTTAATCTAATCTAGACATGCCCAATTGCACCTGAACAGGAGTTGTCTCATAGCATTCTCATACCAATACACTTGAGAGAGACTACGAGTCAGTCCTGCCTGTCAATAATAATCTGTTACAGAAACGGAGCACTAGATTTCCCCGTCTTTCTCTGTGATTCTTTTGATTTTCTAAAAATGGATCCAATCAGCTTATTTCTAATCAACGAATTTGAACAAAGCCATGCTTCTATTTTTCAGTCTTCATCAAGTATTGAAAAGTCATTTCCATGGATTGACCTGATTAGTTTCATAACGGAGCACAAGTCGGCACTGAGCGAAGTAATAACCCTGAAAAATTTTACGGGGTATATCATACAACTTTTGCTGGACTATGACTGTTCTGATTTAGGAGTTGTGTCCAGATTTATGGAACTATACTACATAAGCCGAGACCAATTATTTTTTACCTATTATTGGAACCTACCCCTGTGTAATTACGAATGTAGAATTCCAGCTGATTTCGAAAAAATCTTCAAATGGTCTCCGGAGTCTCAGAATAATGTTCTGCGAAACTGTGGTTACAATCGGATGGTTCATACAGTAAATTGCCTGAAATTAGGAGACTTGAATTTTATGAAGCTCCTCTGCAAATACGGATTTACAAGCATGTCTAGTGCAAGTTTCCACCCACAACTCTACGTTGATACTACTTCTACTAACACCCTGTTCAAGTTTTTGTAAGTACTACTACTTTTTCAAAATATTTAATCTTTTGCAGTTACAATAATTATTAAAAACTACATTTAAAAAATTTTTTTTTTAATTATTTATTTTGAAAAATGTGTCATTCAACGTTTAATTTTTGTACTCTTTATTTAACTCAACCTGGTTTTTGTATGCAAAGAGGGAATTTTGTAATCGATTTTTCACTCACTTCCTGATATGTTATAAATATTACGTTCACAAGCCTGTTTCCGATGACAATACAACATTTCAATATTTTTAGAACTTAATTATAAATTAATATATTAATTTGATGGCTTTTTTTCTGTTAACCCGTCACAGGTGCAAAGAAAAAAATAAAACCCAATTTGGGTCGAAAGATTCTTTAGTATGTGCCAAGATTGGGCCATGCCTGCTTTGGTTACCAGTGTGTATCCATTTTGGGCACTGTTAAATATCCATTTTCAAAAAAAGGAAAAAATCTTTTTTTCTTTTTTTTTCGTTTTTCTTTTTTTTCTTTTCTTTTCTTTCTTTTTTTTTTTCTTTTTTTTTAATGGGTATTTAACAGTGCCCAAAATGGATACACAGTGGTAACCAAAACAGGCATGGCCCAATCTGGGCACATACTAAAGAATCTTTCGGCCCAAATTTGGTTTTATTTTTTTCTGTGTGATAAATCATCAAATTTTCCCTGTAATTCGTACAACTGTACGCTAGTTGATTTGAAGCAACAATTGATTTAATTATGTACCAATGGACGCCCGCCAAAATAGGCCAAATAGCTGTGAAACTGCAATAATGATACATTTTAAAGGCTAAAAAGTAAAAAGTAAATTATAAATTAAAATATATATATGTGTCTGTGTGTAATATGTAATATATATATATGCTTTTATTAATCAATAGTTTAATATTAATTAATTTACGATTTTACGAGATATCAATTTACAAATCTTAAAAAGCTAATTTACATAATCAGGGGTCTGTACAGACTTTTCTCCCAGGTCCCAGTTTTTGTGAAATTGTGAACAGCTTTTTATATTTGTGAAAAATCTAGTCCTAATTTTGTGAATTTGAAATGATCTTCAAAATCAGGTTTTGTTTATACATTTTTAAGAAGATATATGTATGTAAAGTATACATATAAGTTTTTTTTTAAAATGTGTATAATATTTAAAATATATATATATAGGCTTTTATCAATTAATAGTTTAATATTAATTAATTTACGATTGTACGCTGAGAAATCATAGAAATTATTTCCTGTTTCCATATCTTAAAAAAGAAACAGTGCAAAAATTACGTAATTTAGTAAATTAACTTCCTTGCGCTTTCTAGACGGCAATTTTTTTGATTTTACGGTATAATATTAACCCCAGCGGCCAGTATTATACCGTGAAATTAACTAAGCAAATTAAATAAATAAGAATCGTGAAGTTAAATAAGCAGTAATACGCTGCCGTGCAATACCGTAAAATCAACATTTGTTTTTTTTCTTTTCAGTGTATCGGCTTAAAAAACAAGTGGGTAAGTGTAATTGAAGGTCACACAAAGAGTTTCGTTTAATATTCCTTTCAAAACACTTTATCCTTTCTTGAATAAATCCAAATATATTTCATATTAAAATAAAAAAATAAAAAAAGTCATGTTTTTCTATAAAGTAAAATTTTACCGGTCTATTTTTTCGTTTTTTCGAATATCTCAACCGGCTTGGTAGATATTATACTCTGTCATAATAATATCTGTCATGTGGACTAAATGCGATATTTAAAAAAATAATAATTTGAAAATTAAACATGTTGTACACCTTCAAAATGTTAAAATATGCAAATATTTCTATAATCGGGTTTTTATCATGATTCAATGCGTTCCTCAAACTCATATATTTACTATTCTCTATTACTCACATTGATACTCGCTTTGTATTATTCTCAAACATTTGAGAAATCCGTTAAACTTCCGATATGACGTCAGATTAATTTTCTTTTTAATTCTCTAATGACGTGATATTAATCTGCTTTCTGTACATACACATATTCATACTCCTTGTTTTGTATTATTATTTTCTTCGAGCCGTGGGCTTATCCATGCGTAAATACGGGTTAGGTTCCTTTAGAAAGACCCCCACGGAGGGCACTTCCCCAGGGCCTATATCCCAAGTGTAGATAATTGGCCGTCAATAATCAACCCAACCCTTGTATTATTGAGGAATCTTTGATGTTTTCCGTTTTATTATCCATATGACGTCATAATCTTTTTTTTTTTTTTTTTTTTTTTTTTTTTTTTCCAATTGGTGAAACTTTTTATTTCATTTTCATTTTTCACGTGGAAATCTTTAAATAGAAAATTTATTATTGTAGAAATAATTTTATTGTGGATTTTTAACTGTTGGCAACTGCTCTAACGAAAAATGTTTAAATTTAATAGGAAAAGGCTGTTAGAATTTTGTTTTTTTATTTCTATTTATTAAAATAATACGATTTTTTCAAAATTTAATATTTTGAGCTTCAAAGCAGGTATTCAATTATATATATACACAAAGTTTCAACTCTGTAAGTTATATAGGTTCTGTCACGGACAGACAACGGAGCGGGAGTAATAGGGTTTCGTGAGATGAACGAAACCCTAAACAAGTGGGTAAGTGTGATCGAAGATCGCTCAAAGGGTTTCGTTTAATATTCCTTTCAAAACACTTTATTCTTTCTTTAATAAATCCAAATAAATTTCATTAAGAGAGAAAAAAAAAAGTCACGTTTTTTTACAGTAAAAATTTACCGGTCTATTTTTTCGTTTTTTCGAATATCTAAACCAGCCCGTTAGTATACTCTGTCATAATAATATCTGTCATGCGGACTAAATGCGATATTTAAAAAAATAATTTCAAAATTAAACATGTTGTACACCTTCAAAATTTTAAAATGTGGGAATATTTCCATAATCGGATTTTTATCATGATTCAATATATTTCTCAAACTCATATATTTATTATTCTCCATTACTCATATTAATACTCGCTTTGTATTATTCTCAAACATTTGAAAAATTCGTTAAACTTCCAATATGACGTCAGATTAATTTTCTTTTTAATTCTCTAATGACGTGATATTAATCTGCTTTCTGTACATAAACATACTCATACTCCTTGTATTATTATGAAATCTTTGAAAATTTCCTTTTTATTACCACTATGACGTCAATCATTTTTATTTCATATTAATCTTTTTTTCAACTGGTGAAACTTTTTATTTTATTTTCATTTTTCACGTGGAAATCGTCTGATAGAAAATTAATTATTGTGGAAAGAATTTTATTGTGGATTTTTAATTGCTGGCAACAGCTATAACGAAAAATGTTTAAATTTAATAGGAAAAGGCTGTTAGATTTTTTTTTTAAATCTCTATTTATTAAAATATTTCAAATTTTCAAATTTTTTTCAAATTCAAATTTTTGATTTTTTCAAATTTTAATATTTTAAGCTTCATAGCAGGTATTAAGTTATATATACACAAAGTTTCAACTCTGTAAGTTATATAGGTTCTGAGAACGGCTCTGTGACGGACAGACAACGGAGCGGGAGTAATAGGGTTTCGTGAGATGAATGAAACCCTAAAAAAAACAGTGTATACTCGAGCTCCGTGCCCACACCAAGTTAAAACGGATTTTTTTTTTTTTTTTTTTTTACAAATAATGTGATCGATTACCTAAAAGATGACAAATATTTTACTTTACTAAATATTTTACTTTACTATTTACTAAAACTTTTTAGTCAACTTTTGGGTAATCGATTACATTATTTGCGTATTTTTATACTGTTTTACAAAGATGAATTTTAGCATTCTGAAGTAGTTTATTTTATATGACAATAATAATGCCGTAGCTTTACTTTTATTTTACTTCATTATTTAATCAAACTTTTTAGTTATCTTTTAGGTAATCGATTACATTATTTACGTAATTTTATACTGTTTTACAGAGATGAATTTTAGCATTCTGAAGTAGTTTATTTTATATGACAATAATAATGCCGTAGCTTTACTTTTATTTTACTTCATTATTTAATCAAACTTTTTAGTTATCTTTTAGGTAATCGATTACATTATTTACGTAATTTTATACTGTTTTACAGAGATGAATTTTAGCATTCTGAAGTAGTTTATTTTATATGACAATAATAATGCCGTAGCTTTACTTTTATTTTACTTCATTATTTAATCAAACTTTTTAGTTATCTTTTAGGTAATCGATTACATTATTTACGTAATTTTATACTGTTTTACAGAGATGAATTTTAGCATTCTGAAGTAGTTTATTTTATATGACAATAATAATGCCGTAGCTTTACTTTTATTTTACTTCATTATTTAATCAAACTTTTTAGTTATCTTTTAGGTAATCGATTACATTATTTACGTAATTTTATACTGTTTTACAGAGATGAATTTTAGCATTCTGAAGTAGTTTATTTTATATGACAATAATAATGCCGTAGCTTTACTTTTATTTTACTTCATTATTTAATCAAACTTTTTAGTTATCTTTTAGGTAATCGATTACATTATTTACGTAATTTTATACTGTTTTACAGAGATGAATTTTAGCATTCTGAAGTAGTTTATTTTATATGACAATAATAATGCCGTAACTTTACTTTTATTTTACTTTACTATTTAATAAAACTTTTTAGTTATCTTTTAGGTAATCGATTACATTATTTGCGTATTTTTATACTGTTTTACAAAGATAAATTTTAGCATTCTGAAGTATAGTTTATTTTATATGACAATAATAATGCCGTAACTTTACTTTTATTTTACTTTACTATTTAATAAAACTTTTTAGTTATCTTATAGGTAATCGATTACATTATTTGCGTATTTTTATACTGTTTTACAAAGGGGCAATTCCATTGTAACAGACTAACAGTTATAGAGGAAAAATGGCCTTATTTTATATTAAAAGGTAATAATTATGTAATTCAAAGGTTGCTACAATTAGCATATGATATTAGAAGATAAATAAATATAGTTATTATCAATAAATTATTTAATGTAAATAATTATGATTAAAAAAGGGGTATTGTAACAGACAAACATGAATTACCATGCTTTTCAGATACCTTATTATTTATCTATATTACTTATAAAATAACATACAATTTACTCTAACAAAAATATTTTTTCATTCAGAAGGCATTCAGGAATAAATCTTTCGCAAAATTTGACTGTTGACACAATATAATTATGAAAAATATGAAATCTTACCTGTAACAGACCAACATCAAATATGTAACAGACAAACAAATAAACATGTAAAGAGAAGTTATGCTGATTTTAATGGACTTTATTCAATTGACAGTTGTAATAATGAATGAAATCGTATTATTTAGATATTATACATGCTTAGGCAATTTGAAAAAAGCATTTGACATCTAGAGTTTAACTGTGGTTCATCTAAAAATCCAACAATTGAAGTAATATCTACATGTATAATATCTTCATTTTCTGGAAAAACAAACATATTGTTTCCACTTTTTTTTGTAAACGTTACAACTGATGTAAAGTCATTTATTATATTTGTTACTTGGCCAATAAAATCTTTGGTATGAGAAGAATTTTCGAGTGGGAATCGGACAACTACCAAACATCCAGTGGAGACTTTTTTAACTTGGTTTGATGTAACCTCAGTTTGATGATTAATTACTCTGCTTTCCTTGTTATTCTGGACACTCGAACCACTAACTTTAAAATGAAAAGTGGTACCTCTTTTTTTAGATGTTTTACTAATTTCTACTATACCTTTTTGCAGAGTACGAACACAGTGCATTTTATGAGTATCTGGTACAGGCAAAATATCTTTGAAACGTAAATCTAAATCAAGTACACAGCTCTCAATTTCTGATTTATCTACAAATATAATAGTAGTTTTTACAAGATTCTGGGCAGCAGCTGCAAATTCTTTAGCATCCTGAATTGTAATCTTCCTAGATTTGATGTTGTTCCATACAAGATGCTTTATCATGCCACCTATACCATCGACTGCTCCCTTCCCATGAGAAGTTGCGAAAAAATTCCAATTACTTTTAACGCCAATGTCATCTTGAAGGAAAGTCATATTATACAGTGTAAATCTCTGTTTAAAATGTTGACTGGCACCACCTGAAAATATTTCTACTTCATTAACAGCAGGACTTCTATTTTTGAAATGCTCAATAACTTTTTTGTTAAATACATGAACAGCATATTTATCATGTGACAAGTAATCAGAAATCATTGCATATGAATATGACTGGTTCTTGTGCCAAATGACGCATGTAAAAATTGCCACTTAATTTTTTGCCCAATGGGCACTTTGAATTTCATCTTGATATGAAATGGTAAAGTTTTCTGCAAAGTCAATCTGCATCAGTATACAGTTATCTTTGTCAGATTTTTGCAAAGTGTTAAAAAATTCATGTTGCTCTTCCTTGATAAATGTATGTGCCATGTAAGCAGGTAAGTCTATCCATTATTTTCTTTATAACTTCATCGGCAGTACCTTCATTCTTAAATTTTACTAATCTTTTCTCTTCATTTTGGCACCACTCATTCCAGGATACATCATAATCTTGTAAATCAATTTCATCAGAAATTTTTAATATCTTTAGTAACCGTTCTTCAGTTATACTGCATTTGTTGCAATTATTCATCATACATATTTCATTTTGAAGGTTACATACTAATTGGGAAATAATATTCTTTGGTTTCTGATAAGGTGATATGTTGCATAAACTTTCTATAAGATATATTACTTTTAAATGCTAAAGGTGTAAAATTAACAACTATAATATAAATTAAAATAACTTTTATTAGTTGTTTTACATGTTTCGACTCTTCTGAGTCATTTTCAAAAACAAAAATTAGAGAGTTTATGATGTTGTTTTTGAAAATGACTCAGAAGAGTCGAAACATGTAAAACAACTAATAAAAGTTATTTTAATTTATATTATAGTTGTTAATTTTACACCTTTAGCATTTAAAAGTAATATACTATTACAAGGTGTTATATTTTATTATATTTCTATAAGATAATTAAAATTGGCATGTATTTGACAAACACACACATTAGTAGGAGTTTCTGCCATTAACAGAACATTCTTTGGACGTAAATTCGCGAAAGATGATTTTCCTATTTTAATTGTTGGGTTTTCTTTTTTAAAAACTTGATGAACTTCATTTACAGTCATATACAGGTGGCGCTTTTGGACTTTAATTGTTGAATTAGTTTCATTATCTGTCATTTTAATCACATCTTTTTTCCCAGGGGCCTGACGTGATATGTCATCACGGCAATAAAATTTAGAAACATTGTCTTTAAGTTCTTTTGACAGAGCATTATGAGAAGAAATAACTTTTACATTGTTTTCACATAAAGGCTTAAACTGATTAGATAAGCGTTTTATTACAGCACATTTTTTTTCTTGGCCTTTTTGGCAATGCATTTTTTGCTTTTGAAACTGCACGTGAAAGTGATGCAGCAGTAGCATAAGCCTTCTGTTGGCTGTTAATTGCAGCATCAATTGACTCTTCACTTCTTTTCTTTCTTAATAACTGCATTGCTAATTTTGATTTTTACCTATCTTCGTCCAACTGCTTTTTTGTTCTCATGCTCCTCTTACTTTTATGCCTCTCTCTATCTTTTTGTTTTAGTTCTTCTTTTTTTTTCATTATTCATCCGCTGCCGGTACTGCCGGTGATATGCATTACTGAGGTGGACTACAGCATGCTTTTACCGGAGTATACAATTAAGCATTTATAATTCAATTACAGGAACGTACAAATCAATTCCTTTACATTATGATCTATGGGGGGAAATCATTTGCGGTGCATTTTGAACATGTTATGGTACTTGAAACATGATGAAATTTAAATGGATCACTAAGGTTCAATATAACTTATTTTCTATAGATTATAGAGTGCGTAGGATTTATCGTTCATGTACAGAGACACACAAGAGAATTCGCTTAAATGACTGACTATGATCGCTAATTGCCAGAAGTACTCTTTCCGCTGTGATATGCACTTTTTTGTGATTTTTAGTGTATTAAGTGTTGCTTACAAATTCTGTAGATCATATTACAGGGCTGCATGAAATATTTCGAATATGGGCAGCAATTGTTGAAAATGATTTATACCGAGTTATGTATTTTTTAACTTGCTTATTTAGATATCGCATTTCATTGTATGGAAAAATTTTATTTCTGAATAATTTTCTGTTAATGTTGGAAAGTGTTTCATAATCTATGCCGGATGCATGATTTTTCGTTCCTGTTTTTTCTCGCTTCCCGACATGAACAGTATAATCAGGGATCTGTTTAGGAAATTTTTGGGTCCTTCGCAGGACTCTTCACAAATATTCTTTACCTTAAAAATAGACCTTTCACAAATTTAATCATTTAAAAATAAAATTTCATCAGAGTCTAAAAATGTTTTAATAGTTCAGCGTGTGTTTCCGGTTAATATTGTATAACGAATATTGTTAACTTCACCCAATAATAAATAAAATATTATAAATAAATACAAATTTAACAGACATAGATAATCGAACTGCCCGCTTAAACCACTGAAATAGTCTAAATAAAAATTGCTGCTGTAGGTAGCGGAGTTTTTGGCGATTTTTTTGGCTATTAATATTTCATATGCGGGTAATACGAAATATTCCCGCTATTATATTCTGTTATAATAATATCTGACATGCGGACTAAATGCGATATTTAAAAAAAATAATTTTAAAATTAAACATGTTGTACACCTTCAAAATGTTAAAATATTCGAATATTTCCATAATCGGATTTTTATCATGATTCAATATGTTTCTCAAACTTATATATTTACTACTCTCTATTACTCATATTAATACTCGCTTTGTATTATTCACAAACATTTGAAAAATTCGTTAAACTTCCAATATGACGTCAGATTATTTTTTAAATTATCTAATGACGTGATATTAATCTGCTTTGTATACATACACATACTCATACTCCTTGAATTATTGAGAAATCTTTGAAAATTTCCTTTTTATTACCACTATGACGTCAATCATTTTTATTTCATATTAATCTTTTTTTCAATTGGTGAAACTTTTTATTTCATTTTCATTTTTCACGTGGAAATCGTCTGATAGAAAATTAATTATTGTAGAAAGAATTTCATCGTGGATTTTTAATTTTTGGCATCTGCTATAACGAAAAATGTTTAAATTTAATAGGAAAAGGCTGTTAGAATTTTGGTTTTTTATCTCTATTTATTAAAATAATACGAATTTTTCAAATTTTAATATTTTGAGATCTTCATAGCTGGTATTCAGCTATATACACAAAGTTTCAACTCTGTAAGTTACATAATTTCTAAGAATAGCTCTTTGACAGACCGACAACGGAGCGGGAGTAATAATAGGGTTTCGTGAGATGAACGAAACCCTAAAAACAATATATTAAATGTAAAAAATCTGTTAGTTTAAAAAATAAGTACATAAAATAAAATAAATGAATAAAATAGATAGTTTTCACCTATTATTTTATAACAAGGGATGCTCGAGTTGAATCCTCTAGTTAAATTAACAATTTAATATATATATATATATATATATATATATATTATTACAACAGTCTTTCATTTTTGAGCAGGTAATACATTTTTCCATAACTTGCAAGATAAAATTTCCAAAAAGGATTCTACAGTATTGAAACAAACAACAGTTACATAAGTGTTACAGAAAAATTAAACTAAGGAGTGGGATTTTGATTTCTATATTTAAATATGTATATGCTTATTTTATTTCTGTGTTATTTGAGTATTGTTACACTTACTTTTATGAATTTTATATATTTTTTTAATGTCGAAGAGATATTACAGAACTTAATTGAAATTATTATGTTTCCATTTTAATATTCATTCATGCATTGATATCTGCAAAAGAAAAATTTAAACAAAAAATGACCTATAATCTGCAAAATTCTACAATCCTCACGAACTTTGTTCTTTCTTCAGTAATAAGAAAGTCCGGTCAAATTCACATCCATTATATATACTAGGGGATCCGACCCAAGTTTCCCGGGTTACAAAATACAGATGAAAACCATTCTTTTAATTGAAAACTGTAACAGATTTTTTACATTTAATATATATATATATATATATATATATATATATATATATATATATATATATATATATATATATATATATATATTACCCACTAACAATACCAAAAATCGTTTTTATATGAAATTATGTATTCAAATAAAGTTTTGAAATGTATTAAAAGTGATATTGGCCTCGTGCCAAAAGTTAATAGACTATTAAGGGGCTATACTTCACTCAGACGAAAACACCCGCTCACTAATGTTAATCCTACACTGCAAAAAATAACTGTTGATTTTACAGTATAAAACTGGCGCCCCAGCTGCTAGTATTATACCGTAAAATTAACAGTATTAAATAGTAAAATAAGCAGTAATACGCTGCCGCGCATGCGCGGTAGCGTATTACTGCTTGCGCGGCAGCGTATTACTGCTTATTTTACTATTTAATACTATCCAATGCAAGAAAAAAAAAATCATTTAAAAATATTGAAATGCGAACGAGATATCATCAAAAATTTCCACCATAGGATTAACATTAGCGAGCGGGTGTTTTCGTCTGAGTGAAGTAGCCCCTTAATTCAAGCTTGAAAATTATTTTAAAAAGCCAGATTAAATCAGTCAATTAAGATATAGTCTTCAAATAAATTGCATTCGAAAGTAGATTTTCTTTCCTATATAACGGTGTAAAAATTAAAAATATGCGATATTTAGAAATTTAAAAAAATGCATTAGCAAAAGCCGCAAAACAGATATTTCATCATGAAGTGTTGCCATTCGCAAAGTGACGTCAACGTTACGCACGGACACGTTTGTCCTTTATAATAATAATAATATATATATATATATATATATAATTCTTTTTCCTCTCCTCCATAATTCGCCTTATAATACTTCAAGTTCAAAGACACCAATTTAAACAGGGAGAAAATTTCTTTTTGTTCGTCTTTTTTTTGTGATTTATTTTTATTTATATGATTTACTTTCCCAACTTTAGAGCACGACGGCTTAGCGAATTGCAGCTAGTGTATTTCTTATAATTATTATCATATCTTATGTTCTTTTAATAATGGGAATCCTTTTAAGGCTGTTCTCAAATCCAAACTGTCTACTTTATGACATATTTTTTAATTATTTTTTGCTCGGAAAATCATGAAACTGACTGGCCTTCTTATTCAGAAACTTTGTAATCGAAACACGTTTTCCATTTTTTGTTAAGGGTGATCGTCACTTGTATTTTGCTGTATACTGCTTATGCTATATTTTTAATATCAGAACTGCGCATTTCCTATTGAACTGATTTATTGCCGAAACGTCAGCGAAAAGGCTCACTGTTGGAGACGCGAAAAGTTTTTGGTTTCTGTCTGTCTGTTTGTCTGTTCCGCGATAACTGCCGCAAAAACGTCCGATTCAGTTGAATTTTGGTAAGTATGTTGGTATGGGAATGCAGACGATTTTTAAATTTCATTGTTCACTGAAATGGCACATTTGACTAATGGATTTAAACGTTAATTTATGGATGCTAAAATTTTCGATATGGAAGTCTTAAATATAGCCTATACTTGCTTTGAAAATTTGCCGATAGATTTATTAGAATTTAGAAATTAATTATTTAAATTATTGGGAAATTTTTTTGCATCTGTTCGCGAAATATAAAACATTTTATTTTCATATTTTTTACGAATTTTAAAATGTATTTTTTTTTTTTTTACTTTTCTCTTTAATTTATCCGTTGCTTAGCAACTGTATTTCAAAGAAAGCGTATCAAAATAATAAAATTCAAGTAAATCGTACTATTTTGCCGCAAAACCTTTTTAGCAAAATAGCTTATTTTGGGAAATTTTTACTATTCAGTTGAAATAGATGAGGATTTATTTGGAAAAATTTCTCTAAGTAGTTTAGAATAATCACTAAGACACAATTTCTACACGAAAATTATAAAAACGTACGAAGTGTAATTTGGATTTAAGTCTTGTAGTAGGAGTTTACATTTGTAAGAGTATATTACATGATATGTTATTCAATCTCTGCAACATATGTGGATGTTTCGCCGTTGAATAATTAGTATTCTTTTAAAAATAGGATAAAATTTATCTTACAATGAAAATGGTTATTCTAAAGAAGTAAAAGTAGTAAAACGCATCCATATATATTTTGTCGAACATTACGATTAGAGTTATACGATGCATAGTAACATTACGGTTTAAATTTAATGAGGATACTACTATTAAAAGGCTATCACAAAAAATACTTTATAGCTCCAAATCCCGTTTGCTATTTAGTCAGTTGGCAGTGAACACGATTATGAAAGAGCACCCAATAGATTTAAAAGTTTCGAAATATACCTATTTTGGGGTGATTTTAGTATAATATTGCTACAGAGTAGAGCAGGATGTATTTAAATATGATCTTACGTCTAAATATTATAGAATGTCTAAACTGTTTTTAATCTATAAAACTGAATCAAAACTGTTTTTCTGAAAAAAAAAAAAGTAAAAACATTAGATTTCTAAATTAGATATAAGTAAAATATAGTAGATTCAGTTTACAAACTTTTATAGTAAATTTTGCCTTATTAAATCTCTCGAAATCTGAGAATTTAAAAGTGAAAAAGTTTCTATTAAATTTTAGTGGTAACAACAAAGAGTAAAACTTGGCAGCTAAGCACTTAGATAAATTTCTTGATGCAACAGAAAAATATAGTCATCAGAAAAGAAAATAAGTACTTTGAAAGAAAAAACAAGATGGCCATTGTACGTTAAACGTGACAAATGAAGTGCGTTCGTACTATAGTTTGACAATGTAAAAAAAATCATTGTTATTATTTCAGTGAAATGAATTATATCGTCTGTTATAAGCGAAATGAGTATGCCCTTTTTCTTATCACGTATGCCACGTTTACAGATTTTTTTCGACACCAGACAGCGCTGCAAAATTCACCATGGAGATCTTGCTTTACGAATGATTGTCTCTATGGTTTAATATTTCTATGACTCACGAATGACTATGAATCTCTTGTGTTTATTTACTTTAATGGCTGTTACCTTAATTTCAACTACAGTTATCGCAGAATCTACACATTTTTTAATGTAACTCATCTCAATTTCTTTGAACGATCTTTCTAAAAATGTAACTTTTATGCAATTTTATTCGAAAAAACAACTTTGAATAAAAATGACTGCCTGGCATATATAAAAAAAAGTGGTTAGCCCGTGTTTGTTTTCCTCAGTCACATGACTTGCGCTTTTATTATATAGATTACGTATGATAGGATTTAATAGAATGAAGAATGCTTTTATTAAAATCTTTTTTAAGTTTTGATTCGATTTTCTAAAATTTGAAATCACTCGACAAAATTCTGCAATGATTACATATATTAAATTTCAAACCATTTGATTGGATAGTTTTTGCGCTGTGATATGTGGACGGACGGACCAGACGACGACTATAGGTGCTTATGTATTTATATAATTACGAACGCACCTAAAAAACGGTGAAATAAATCATCTTTGATTACAGAATCAACTGCTGTCGCGACAAGTCTGTTTGCGCGATTGATTAAATAAGGTCAATTAAACGTTTGAAAATCAGCTTGTATAAAATGGCTAAGTAAACAATGTCGCTGCCTCCCGGAATTTTACAACGACGCTATTAGAAAAATTGTTTTAAATAAGACATTTTAAATATATCATTTTAAATATCATGCAATTTTCATCAAAGTTTTCTTTCTATTCTTAATATTCACGTGAAAATTTTGTGTTTATTATAGAATATGTATTTTTCTCTTTTTTTCGAAAATCTGAACCGGTCCGACAGCGGGTAAAGCTCGCTATGATACTCTGTTATAATAATATTTGTCATGTGGACTAAATGCGATATTTAAAAAAAAATCAATTTCAAAATTAAACATGTTGTATAGATACCTTCAAAATGTTAAAATATGCCAATATTTTCATAATCGGGTTTTTATCAGGATTCAGCACGTTCCTCAAAATCATATATTTATTCTCTATTACTCATATTGATAATCTCTTTGTATTATTCTCAAACATTTGAAAAATCCGTTAAACTTCCAGTATGACGTCATATGAAGCTGCTTTCGGTATTTACACATTATTCATATTCCATGTATTATTGAGAAATGTTTGAAAAATTCCGTTTTATTACCAATATGACATCATATTAATCTCTTTTTTTTTTTCAATGGGTGAAACTTTTTAGTTCATTTACATTTTTCACGTGGAAATCTTTCAATAGAAAATTAATTAGTCTTGTAGAAAGAATTTTATTTGTGGATTTTTAATTGTTGACAACTGCTATAACGAAAAATGTTTAAATTTAATAGAAAAAGGCTGTTAGATTTTTGGTTTTTTTATCTCTCTATATTAAAATAATACGATTTTTTCAAATTTTATGATTTTGAGCTTCATAATAGGTATTTAGATATAAGTACACAAAATTTCATGACTGTAAATTACATAGTGTCTGAGAACTGGCTCTGTGACGGACAGACAACGAAGCGAGATTAATAGGGTTTCGTGAGATGAACGAAACCCTAAAAAATTATATTCACTAAAGATGAAATAAATCTATATTGAAATATTGAAAATTTGGTTAAAAAATTAAAATAAAAAAAACCTGGAAAAAGTCCGATTAAAAAAATAATTATACACTGCACATCGAAAACGTGTCAAGAATGTCTCTGCAAAAGATGGTTAAATTGCTATGGATAGTTTTTTTTTTTCTATAAAACTTTTTTAACTTTCAGAAAATACTGTCAGTCGGCGTTTTGAACAGAAATCCCGACTTGAGAAGCGAGAAAAAGTGTCGTCACGTGACCAGAATCGCTTAAAAATCGATAAGTAATCTATTTATCAAAAAATGGAAAACTCATTTCGATTACAAATCGCTTCCTTAGTCAGGCCTGCCAATTTTATGCCTTAACCCTTAAAAATATGTCAAAGTTTTTCGTTGATCACCGTTAAAGCGTATAACTCAGTTATTTCATGAAAATACCTACAGTTATTTTGTGAAATAACTAACGAAATCGGGTAAGTGTGTAAAATTATTGGTTTCTACGATTTAACTTGTTATTTTATAGAATAAAGATTGCTTAATCGTTAAAGTGAAAAATAAACAAGTTGACATTAAAATAAGTCCGTTGTTTTATAAATTAACTGATGGTAAATTGTTATAGTCCCTGAAAAATTACATTTCCTGTTACGGATATAGTTGATAAATAATAAAGAAAAACAGAATATATAATATAATTATAATATTGTCGGATTAGTTAATTATTAATAAAAAAATAACAGAATATATTGCAGCAATAGTTATATTTAAATTTTTACAACTTATAATTATATAAATTACTAGCCGGTCTTCGTCCGTCTAGCCGGTCGCTTCCGAATGGGGCCCAGATACAAAGTACTACTTGGGCCCCACCCCTAGATAATCACGGATAGGGCCCAGTATTACTATGTCAGGGGGTTCACACTGAAAAAAATGAAGTACTCAAAAATGAGTAAGTCCATGTACTCATTTCGAAATGAGTATTTTTGGATCAAAAATGAACATGTGCATTCTCAAAAATGAGTAAGTTCATGTACTCATATCGAAATGAGTATTTTTGGATCAAAAATGAACATGTGCATTCTCAAAAATGAGTAAGTTCATGCACTCAGAAAAAGGAATCGATTAAAACTACAAAACACATTTTTGGAGTACATTTTGTTGTTTTAGCAAAATTGGAGTAAAATTGAACCATTTTACTTCAATTAACAAAACATTTTTGCTGACGATACAAAATTTTTTTTTGGAATTGCAAAAAAAAATTTTTTTTGTTGATTCAAACTAAATTTTTATTGACCCATATTTAAACAAAAATTTTGTTTAAATATAGGTCAATGGAAATTTTGTTTGAATCAACAGAAAAAATTTGTTTGTTGAAAACCACTTTTTTTTGCAATTCCAAAAAAAAAAAATTGTATCGTCAGCAAAAATGTTTTGTTAATTGAAGTAAAATGGTTCAATTTTACTCCAATTTTGCTAAAACAACCAAAATGTACTCAACAAAAATGTTTTGTAGTTTTAATCAATTCCTTTTTCTGAGTGTGTACTCATTTCGAAATGAGTATTTTTGGATCAAAAATGAACATATGATAAAACCCAACATACTTGTATATTTCAGAATGTGTAATGACGAAATTTCGGAGCCTAAAAAGCTATTATTTGAAGGAAAAACGAAGAATAAGAGAAATGAAAAGTGGATCTGGTTGTTCGGGATTTTCATCAAAGTGGATCCACTACAACACATTTACTCTTTTTTTTCCCTCACATTTTACACATCTACTTTTTTTTTTTTCCCCTGATAGTACTTCAAAATTATGATTTTTTTCTCCCACTAATTTTTAAAAAATTTATTTTAACTTTTTTAACGTGAGGCAATATTGTATTATTTAAAAGTTTCATAACATAATATCTTTGCAAATTATAGCTATGCAAATTGGTATTAAACTAAGCTGATTTGGCTTACAAATTTATGAATTACGCTAAAATTTATTATTTTATAAATTATAATTTTACAAAGTTTATAATTTTTTCCTTAAATTTATAAAATTAGTTAATACTTTTTCTTTACTTTTATAAAAATAAAGTTTTTAACTTTATAACGTTTCTAATTGATTTCTTTAGCTTATATTTTTATAAATTAAACTAATTTAATTCAAATAAAATCAATAAGTCCAGATTTAAACCTACCTATCCCAAGGTCATTAATTTCAAATTTGTCTCTTAAAATCATTTTTTTTAATTTAGTTTAACCGAACCGTACGTAAAAGCTCTCAGCATAGCTGAAATATAACAATTTAATTTATTATAAAAAAAAATGTTACATAATTTTTTTTAAATAAGACATTAAAAAATTTTAATAGCATGTAATAAACACGTCTGATTAAGATAATTGTTGTTTATATTAGAATTGATAAATAGATAATCAGGCAAATAATTTTTAAAAAGTATATGTTCAAATAAAGAAATTGTTGGTACTGTTGCAAAAAGAAGCAATCAGTATTCTTAATGCAATGTTTTACGCATATAATACATAATAAATTGAAATTTATCTGTTATAAGGCACCAAATCATACATAGCAAAATATTGAAAATTATGAAAAGAAAATATTAAAACATTGGAACTGAAAAAAATCCATCTACAGATGAAACCTCAAGTTTTTGCAAGTTTTGCAAAATAACTAACAACATTTGAGAAGGAGGTGTGACCACTCATGGCGCGTTGGTCTGAGTCGTCAGGTTAGTACACAGGAAATTACGCGTTCGGTTCCTCTCATGGGCAAGGGTTGGTTAATTACTATAAACTCGCGCAGGAATGAAAAAAATGAGCAGAAATGTATGTATCCTTTATAAGGTTGTCCTCGCGAAGTAACTTTTTTTTTATCCTATAAATTTTATTTTAACGACATAAAAATTTCTAAATTTGAATACATCCATGGGATCAAAAATGAGTACATAGCAGTTCATATTTGAATACATCCATGGGATCAAAAATGAGTACATGTGTTTCTCAATTTTCAGTACATTTGGATCGGAGCTATTTTGAGTATGTGACGTATTCAAAATTGAGTACTTTTTACTCAATTTTGAGTACCCGTTTTTTATGAACAAAAAATATTTATGTCGCAAAGTCTTTATTTAAGTGTTTTTCTATATTCTTATTAGTTATTTTCGTATACTTTTAATTTAGAGTACTTTATTTATATTTTTCTGGTTGCATGTAAAATGCACTTTCTGAGCCCCAAGCGAAGTCAGGGCGGTACACTGCACTATGTATCTGGGGTCCCACTCGGAAGCGACCGGCTAGACGGGCGAAGACCGGCTAGTAATACATAAAACTGCTGCTGAGATATAGGACCAAAAGGCGAAATGACCTAAACCTTTCGACCCCCTCCCCCATTTAACCTCTTTAGAGGGGGAATTTCTAAAATCGCCAGAAATACGTGTTTAACTATCTTCTAGTAGATTTGTTATCCTGAATTTCATGCTTTTAACTAAAACTGCTCTTGAGATATGGCGAAAAAGTCAAATGTCCTAAAACATTCGATCCCCAATTTAACCCCTTTCGAGGTCGAATTTCTAAAATCGCTTGAAATACGTGTTTAACTATTCGTTAGTAGATGTGTTATCCCGAATTTCATGCTTCTACCTAAAATTGCGGCTGATATATGGCGAAAAGACGAAATGACCTAAAACTTTCGACCCCCCCCCCCCATTTAACCCCCTTAGGGTGTGAATTTTTAAAATCTGTGAAATATATGTTTAATAATCTTCTAGTAGATTTGTTATCCCGAATTTCACGCTTTTAACCAAAACTACTAATGAGGTATAGTGAAAAGGTTAAATCATCGAAATTTATCGACAACCATTTAACCCCCTTAGTAGTGGAATTTCTAAAATCGCCTAAAATACATGTTTAACTATTCTTTAGTAGATTTGTTATAGCGAAATTCACGCTCCTACCTATAACTTCTATTGAGAAATGGCAAAATGACATAAAACATTCGACCCTCTATTTAACCCCCCTTAGTGGCCGAATTTCTAAAACCACTGAAATACTTTTTAAACTATTTTTTTTTTAAGGAGATTTGTTATCCTGAATTTCATGCTTTTTTCTAAAACTGCTGATAAAATATAGTGATAAGGTGAAATCACCGAAAATTTTCGACACTTCATTTAATTCCCCTTTGTAGTTGAATTTCTAAAATCGCCTGAAATGCATGTTTAACTATCCTTTAGTAGATTTGTTATCCCGAATTTCACGCTCCTAACTATAACTTCTACTGAGATATGGCAAAATGGCGTAAAACATTCGACCCCCTTTTAACCCCCCTTAGTGTCTGAATATCCAAATTAGCTGAAATACGTGTTTAACTATTTTTTTAGTAGATTTGTTTTCCTGAGTTTCATGATTCTACCTATAATTTCTACTGAGATATGGTAAAATGACCTAAAATATTTGAACTCCTATTTAACCCACCTTAGTTGCTGAATTTCTAAAATTTCTGAAATACATGTTTGTCTATATTTTTTGTAGATTTGTTATCCCGAATTCCGAGCTCCTAACTAAAAATGCTGCTAAGATATGGCGAACAGACAAAATGACCTAAAACTTTCGACCCCCCATTTAACCCCATTAATGAATGAATTTCTAAACTCGCTGAAATATGTGTTTAATTATTTTTTTTAGTAGATTTGTTATCCTGAGTTTCACGTTCCTACCTAAAACTACTGCTGAGATATGGCGAAAACGTGAAATGACTAAAAAACTTTCGACCCAACATTTAACTCCTTTAGCAGATGAATTTTTAAAATTGCTGAAATATGTGTTTAACTAAATTTTAGTACATTTGTTATCCTGAATTTCGCGCTTTTAACTAAAACTGTTGTTGAGATATGGTGAAAAGGCAAAATGACCTAAAACTTCAGACCCCCATTTAACCCCCTTATTGGTTAAATTTCTAAAATCGCTTAAATACGTGTTTAATTATTTTTTTATTAGATTTGTTATCTTGAATTTCACGATCTTACCTAAAACTACTGATGAGATATGGTGTAAATGTGAAATCACAGAAATTTTTTTATCCCCCATTTAACCCACTTAGTGGTTGAATTTCTAAAATCGCCTGAAATACATGTTTAACTATTCTTTAGTAGAATTGTTATCCCATATTTCAAGCTCCTATTTAAAACTCCTGCTGAGATATGTCAAAAAGACGAAATTATCTAAAACTTTCGACCCCCATTTGACCCCTTTATGCTGTGAATTTTCAAAAATCCTTTCTTAGTACGCGCCTACATTGTGTAAAGAACATGTCTTCCAAATTTTCTGCTTATTTTACTGCTTATTACTGTTAATTTTACGGTATAATACTGGCAGCTGGGCTGCTAGTATTATGCTGTAAAATCAACATTTTTTTTTTTTTTTTTTTTTTTTTTTTTTTGCAGTAAAAATCAGAATTGTCAAATGTAAAAATAAAATAAAAATACGTTAATTTACAATTACTTTTGACACAATGTCGAACATCATATTTTAACGTAACGTCTTTACACAACTTAGGCAATGTATCGAAATTTATATTACATTCTATTTTAAAACATCTTATATATATAATATATATATATATATATTCTCTTTTTTCTTGTTTTTTTTGCTTCACGAAAAGCAGATTTTTCATTTCGACAACTCTACATTATAGCATTTATATATTGTGCATTATTTAAACAATATTGGATGATACATCTAAAATATAAAAAAAAAAGTCAAATATTTAATCACTACCTGAAATATTCAAATTTTAGTAATATTTAGCCAATGCAGCAAAGAAATACTTAAGGCTGTTGTCAAATCCAAACGGGCTACTTTCAGACACATTTTTTAATTCATTTTTATTCGGAAAAACATGCAGTTGGCAGGTGTCCGTATTCATAAACTATGTAATCGAAACACGTTTTCCATTTTTTGGTAAACGCAAAAGATCTTTCAGAAAATACTGTCAAAGTGGACGTTTTGAACCGAATTCCCAACGCAACAGCGCGAGAAGAAAGAAAATATTGTCGTTATGTGACACGAATTGCTTATAACTCGATAAGTAATTTATTTATCAAAAAATGGAAAATACATATATCGATTTCAAATCACTTTCATAGTCAGGCCTGCCAATTTTATGTCTTTATGCTTAAAAATGAGTCAGAAAATGTGTCAGAAAGTTTCGCGTTGTTGAGCAGATCATTTGAGAACCACCTTAATAACATTGTATAATGTATGCCAAACTGATCAATATTTAATTGGTATTGGAAAGTTAGAATTTTACAGCTAGTGCTGTGACAAAATATTTATCTAAGTTTTGGGTAATATATTACAAGGTGTAAAAATATTTAACCAATATTAGATTGTTTAAATTTTGCAATTATATAGTAAATGTTGCAATGAAGTTTTCAACTAATATTGCGTTATGCATCATCATAAAAGTGTGGAATATTTTTTAACCGAAATTGGAATTTTAGTAACCATATAACTAGTGTTGTACCAAAGTATTTAACTAATATTTCAAAATGTACAATATTTAACCAAAATTAAACTGTTTAAATGTTAATATTATACAGCCATTCCAATGAAGGTATTTGATATTGGTTGTGTGTAATATTTAACAAATAATGAAATGTTTAAATTTTGAAATTACATAGTCGGTGTTGCAACGAAATATTTACCAAATATTAAATAATATATCAACTGTGTAATATTGAATAAATGATGAGATGTTTAAATTTTAAAATTATACAGTGTGTGCAGCAGCGAAATAGTTAATTTAGTATCGGGTAATATATTACAAACTGTAGAATATTTTACCAATATTGAAATAATTAAATTTTAGTAATACATTTTTGTAGTAAATACATTTTAGTAATAGTACGTGTATCAACGATTTATTTATCAAATATTGGATAATGTGTCACAAAATCTACAATATGTAAGCAATATTGGGGTGTTTAAAATAATTATAAAACCAGCGTTGCAATGAAGAATTTAACTAATATTGAGTAATTTATTATAAAAACTTCTTAATTATACCATAAAATTAAGAAATTCGCTAGGCCTTTCTGTCGACAGTTTTTCTCCTGCCTTCAACGTGGTAGCACGTCTCTTTGAGTCTGAAGAAGAAAGACAAAGTTCTTTCGAATGGCCTAACGTATATGTTAATTTTCTGGTGTTATTTATTTATTTAATGTACACCAGTTTGATCAATATTTTAATGTATTATAAACTGTACAATATTTATCAAATATTGGAATGCTTAAATTCTTGAATTAAGATTTTATAATCTATGCTTGACAATCTATGCTTGATTTTTTTTTAAATGTGTGTGTGAGAGAGAGAGAGGGGGGGGGGGGGATTTATAATTATAATCTGTATTTATAAATCCTTGAATTCAAAATACAAAAAACAAGTTCTAGCAACAAAACTGACCATATCACCAGTTTTATAAATATAGGTAAGTATAAAGTGTATACAGAATACTATAAAGTTAATAAATAATTAACCAATTCAAACATCAAAACCGAAGTTCCAATTCAGAGACAGAACACGGCCAAACATACATAATAGTTTTTAAAGAAAATTAGAAAATAAATATTTAAAATGATAAAAGATGCCAGAAGAACAAAATGAAATTTAGAATAAAGTGATAGGAATTGGGAAATAAAATGTAATTAGATAAAGAAGAAAAAAAATTATATTGTTTTTTGACCCAAAAATCAATTTAAAGATGGCATAAAGTAAGTGAATAAAGAATATTTTAAGTTAATAAATTCAAAAACAAATTACCGAAACACCAAATTAGAGATGACATAGTAAGACATACATAATAAGTTAAGATAAAAGCAGAAAAATATTAAATAAATAAAATGATAAAAGATGCAAGAAAAGTAAAAATAAAAATAAAATCCAATCACAATTTGAATAAGAAATGGAATTTAGATATCAAATGAAATTAAAATGTAATTCGGAAAAAGACATGTGACCATGTGTAATCATCAGTTGGCAGCACATGTCACATGTCAAATGGAATGCAATATTTCATAGAATATACTGGCATATTTGCCAAGAATAGTATATGTTTGCCAATATATTGCACTAATAGAAGGAAACAAAAGGAAAAATTTTATTCACATTAATTGCTACTTATACTGATGAGGAGTACGGGAGTACATGAAACGTCTATGCATTTGTATTTTATTTGTTTTTATGTATGTTTTCACATTAAAAGTCTGTAGTTTAATATTATTTTATTTAATTACTAGAGCTTTGTTTAAAATTTATTTTATGCTAAAGCTGTCTGTAGTTCCAGCTCTTCCGTTTTTCATAATACACTGCTCAAAACAATTAAAGGATATTGCAGTTTTAGGTGGATTTTGTATCTGGGAAACTTTTTAGCTGATTGATACATGGTCGACAGACATAGTAGGTTATATGAGAATAAATTACACATGTTTGGCAGAAAAAAGTGCATTTTATTGCGCATTTGTGTACAAAAGGAAAAAAACACAATTTGTGCATATGAGAAAAAAAGAATAAGAAAAGGTGTTTTCTTCAAAGAAAATCATTTTCAGTAGGGGGTATGGTTTCCACGGGTGGCCAGCAACGTTGAACACCTTTGAGGCATGGACTCAATGAGGCTATTAATGACGAGTTGGGGTATTCTGCCCCACTCTTCCAGAAGAGCTCTTTCCAGTTCTTGGAGAGTTTGTGGGGGTTGTTGGCGGCCAGAAACTCGTCTTCCTAGAGCGTCCCAAACGTGCTCGATTGGATTCATGTCTGGAGAACACGCTGGCCATGCCATTCGAACGATTCCTTCCTCGAAAAGGAAATCCTCCACCAGGTTTGCACGATGTGGCCTGCAGTTATCGTCCATTAAAATGAAGTTATCTCCGATTGCTGCAGCGTAAGGGACTACAATAGGTCTGAGGATCTCATCCCTATATCGGCGACCAGTCAGAGCTCCATCTCGAATGATGTAGAGGTCAGTGCGCCCGTCAATGGAGATGCCACCATACACCAACACTCCTCCACCGCCAAATCTGACACTTTCGTGCACGAACGCAGGATTATTCCTACTGCCACGGTCCCTCCAGATGAAAATACGCCTATTATCCGGATGCACAGAAAAACGGGACTCGTCAGAAAACAGAATATTGCTCCATTCATTTCTCCTCCAGTTGACATGCTCGGTTGCCTACTCCCTGCGGTCGCGACGATGCCTTGATGTTAATCTAACACATACCATCGGTCGGCGAGCATACAGACCTACAGCATGGAGCCGGTTTCGGACAGTCTGAGTTGAAATCGTGGTGCCTGTAGCCGAGCGAAGGTGTTGTTGGAGAAGAGTAGCGTTCATGTTTCGGTGTCTCCGAGCTGTTAACGCTAAATACCGATCTTCATTGGGCGTTGTTGCCCGTCTACGACCTTGCCCTGGTCTTCGGCCTGCACATCCACTCTCCAAAAAACGGTTCCAGATCCTGGAAATGACACTTTGTGACACTCCAATGGCTTGCGCTACTTCGGCTTGAGTTTGGCCCCCTTCTAACCTACCAACAATTCTCCAAGCTTCTGAATCTGTCAAATGACTTCGCTGAGACATCGTACTCATCGAAACAAAGCAATCACTGAATGCCGATCATCCTTGTCTTCATTCTCTTTTATCCAGTTGAAAGTCAAATTTCATTCGCTGCCGCTGAAGCGACGTTTTTGACGTCGAACTCAAAATTTGCATACTCCACAGTTTGAAAACCAGAAAAATTTGCATTTATGATTCTCTTCTTCTATTTTCGGCAAAAAAAATTTCGTTTATATCTTTATTTTATATAAAACTTCAAATATCCTTTAATTGTTTTGAGCAGTGTAAATGGCAGCACCAGATTTATCAGTTCACTTCAGCCTGTAGTTTCAGCTTTTCCTTTTATTTATTAGCGGTAGATGACAGCACCAAACATTTATTTTTTCTTTCATCATACATTTTCATGCAATAATTAAGCGTTTTAAGCCATTTTGTGTTTCTTGGTGAAATGAAGTGTAGCAGTTATTACAAAGCACTTCTAATCCTGCTCAATCATCTTACTCTTCGTTTTTAAATTCCTACTATTAGCTCACACTCTCTCTATATATATCTTGTTCAAATTTTCAATCGTTAATCAAATATTTTCTATTCATCCACTCAAGTTCAAATAACTTTTTTTTAAACTTGTAGTGGATGACACTTTATGTTAATATAGCGTTTTCAAATATTAATTCATTAATTAAATTTAATTAATTAATTTTAGTTTTAAATGGGAGAAAAATTTTCCTCCCATTGTTTTCATAAATGAAATGAAATGAAAGATTTATCTCAAATGAATGATGCCACAGAAATAAAATACCGCAACGATGATTATAAAAAAATGTTCAATATAGATAACGTGGGACATTAATGCTTCACGGGTTTATTTTATATATTTATGATTAAAAAGTAGGAATTGACTTTAAAAAAAAATTATATTACTTGTTTCTGGTGAGTTTTGTTCGTTGCTTTATAATCTAATTTCTATTGCTGTTGACTATTTGTTTATTTATTTTGTTTAGTTATTTGACCTCTCGTGGGTTTTTTTTTTTTCATTTTATTTTGTCTCTTATATATGTTATTAGGGGCTTAATATTGTCGACATTATGCATAATGCTGACAATATTTGATGAAATAACATATATTTACTTTGAATTATTCTTATGAAGTTCTTCCGAAGATCCTATAAGATATTCATATTAAAAACAGGTGTGCACTTGTTAATGTCTGTACATTTACTATTTGTACATTTTACCAATTTTTCTTTCAGACATTATATAAAAAAGCATGGTTAAAAATTCTTACTAAAAACGTCAAACATTTAAAATATATGGGGGACGTTTTTTAACCAAAAGAATTTTTAACCATGCTTTTTACTTACCCATCATACGTTGTATAGGGTAAGGCTTGTAATCGTTTTGAAAATCGAAATTTTTTTTTGACGGAGTTACACGTTTCAGACACTGGAGATTCCAAAAAACATATTTTTAGAAAAAAAAAATTGCCGTCCGTCTGTGTGTCTCTAAACGCTCTATCTCCCGAAAAAATTGAGACAGAGACTTGAAATTTGGTATGTACTTAGTATGTAATAATGGGAGGAAGCCTTTTGAATTTCAGTAACCTCGATTAACCGGAACTATTTTTTTCGGACTCTCGAAATATTCGTTCTGATAAAAGGTATATAAAATTTTTCGAAATAGTTTATTTTAAGGAGTGAATATAAAAGACAATAAAAAACATAAATTTTGCATAAAGCATGAAGTCGATCGGATAATGAGTTGCCGAGATATTTGTAATCCTATTTACCGCACTCTTCGATTTTTCATGACCCTGTATTTCATCCAAATTTCAATTCAAAGATATATTTTAATTGGAAATGAGACGCTTAATCAGATGCAATAAACCGCTAGTTAATAGGATTATTGGTTTTGGAGTGTTATAAGGATGTTTCTTTTACCCAATTCAGTAATCGAGCCTTCAAAGTTCATGACGTCATCAAGCCACGATTTTAATCGAATTGCAATGCATTTTATAAGTATTTTACACATTTTTAATTTTAGTATTTTATATTATGCATATCCATGATGGGTAAGTATTACGATGGCCCCCAACGACTAGTTTATATAACGTCTGAAAGAAAAATTGGTAAAATGTACAAATAGTAAGATATTCATAGTTTTTCATTTTTGATTTTCCCTTTTATTAAGTTTAATTCTTGCAGTTTCCTTCCCAATGATTTTTATAATATCTCATCCTTTGTTTTTCATTTGTGTTTTCATTTTAAATTCAATTTGTTTACATGTTGTAGATATGGTACCATTATAGCTTTTTTTGTTTGTTTTTTTTTTCACTTGAAATACGCATGTGTGTGGGGTTCCCCCCCCCCCCCCCTCCCTGTAATATAACATGTCATCTCATTTTTAACTTGGCTTTTTTAGTTGGAATTTTAATCTTATATTTAAATCTTTTTATTTATTTTCCTCCCTCTTCCACTGCATGTTATCTCTGTACTTTCATAGCATTGTACACTGCAAAAAATAATTGTTGATTTTACAGTATAAAACTGGCACCCCAGCTGCCCGTATTATACCGTAAAATTAACAGTATTAAACAGTAAAATAAGCAGTAATACGCTGCCGTGCAAGCAGTAATACGCTACTGTGGTAGCGTATTACTGCTTGCACCGCAACCTTTTTACTGTTTATTTTTCTGTTTAATACTGTTAATTTTACGGTATAATACGGGCAGCTGGGGTGCCAGTTTTATACTGTAAAATCAACAATTATTTTTTGCAGTGTGGGTAAGTGTGATCGAAGATCGCTCAAAGGGTTTCGCTTAATATTCCTTTCAAAACACTTCATCCTTTCTTTAATAAATCCAAATTAATTTTATTTAGAAACCAAAAAAAAAAAAAAAAAAAAAGTCATGTTTTTTTATAAAGTAAATATTTACCGGTCTATTTATCTCGTTTTTTCGAATATCTAAACCAGTCCGATAGCGGGCGGAGCGCACTATTATATTATGTCATAATAATATCTGTCATGTGGACTAAATGCGATATTTAAAAAAAATAATAATTTCAAAATTAAACATGCTGTACACTTTCAAAATGTTAAAATATGCGAATATTTCCATAGTCGGGTTTTTATCATGTTCAATACGTTCCTCAAACTCATATATTTACTTTTCTCTATAACTCATATTGATACTCGATTTGTATTATTCTCAAACATTTGAAAAATCCTTTAAACTTCCGATATGACGTCAGATTTTCTTTTTAATTCTCTAATGAAGTGATATTAATCTGTTTTGTGTACATACACATACTCATACTCCTTGTATTATTGAGAAATTTTTCCGTTTTATTACCACAATGACGTCAATCAATTTTATTTCATAATAATCTTTTTTTTTCAATTGGTGAAACTTTATATTTCATTTTAATTTTTTACGTGGAAATCGTCTGATAGAAAATTAATTATTGTAGAAAGAATTTCATCGTGGATTTTTAATTTTTGGCATCTGCTATAACGAAAAATGTTTAAATTTAATAGGAAAAGCCTGTTAGAATTTTGGTTTTTTATCTGTATTTATTAAAATAATACGAATTTTTCAAATTTTAATATTTTGAACTCTTTATAGCTGATATTCAGATTTATACACAAAGTTTCAACTCTGTAAGTTACATAGTTTTTGAGAATGGCTCTGTGACGGACAGACAACGGAGCGGGAGTAATAGGGTTTCGTGAGATGAACGAAACCCTAAAAAAGCATTTTTTGGAGACTAAAAACTCCCACGATCCCTTCAATTGACAATTTTGCACTGAAAAAAAAAAGTTGATGCGCGGTAGTGTATTACTGCTTATTTTACTGTTTATTACTGTTAATTTTACGGCATAATACTGGCAGCTAGGGGTGCTAGTATTATACTGTAAAATCAACACTTTTTTCTTTGCAGTGTAGGCCTTGTTTATTGCTATAATAGTTTGGTAGTTTCGTATAGAATGGAAAACGCATTTCAGTTATTTGAATAAAAGTATACACCAATGATATGCTAATATGGAATTAGGGCGTTAGTATCTTATTAGTTGTTTAATTTAAATAATTAATTTTAATTCTAAAAAAGTGAGTATGCAGTAAAATCAACAATTTTTAAATCTGCATAAATGAATTTAATGTAATAATTAACAATAAAAAACATGTAATTTTTAATTAATCGCTTTTTATCGTTTATTTTATTTATTTATTTATTTTTACAGATTGTACTCACTATTCCTTAATCCTGATGAACGACATCCGGAGCTTGTGAATGAAAATTTCAAGACATTCGATTTTCTTGAGTCGTGGAGTGACAAAAATTGGCCGCAGTGTGGAATAAGTAAGCCAACCTTGAACAGGGTTATCCTAATAATAAAAGGTATAGACACTCTTTTGCAAGTATTACAAGGAAAATCGTACGAATGTGTTGAGTGTTTCCGACATTATTTTGAGACAATTACGGATCCCTTTCTGATAATCCCCGAAATAAAAGGTTTTCTCATATGCCTAGCCAGATTTTATTCCATAGAAAATTATACTTTAAAAGTAGAAAGGATGGTAACAACTTTCCAAGCAATATATCCGGAGAGTGGACAGGCATTTAGTCCAACAACACTGCAGCATATGTGCAGGTGCATTTTCAGAGATGCGATTGGAAAACAAAAACAAATTCCGCTGTCCACCATTGTGAAGAAATTGTACATCCCCAAATCCATAAAGAGACATATTTTATGTGAAGGCTGATGTTATGTGAAGCTAAATTCCATTTTCCAGCAGACGATTACATATGTTTTTTGCATCGAAAAGTAATGTGATAAAGTAATGTAAAATTTATCGAAAGATAGGTAGAATTTTCGAAAAATTTTATACAAAGTATAAGTTGAATAGTAATCCACTACGAACACTACAATGCTTGTGAAATAGCAAGGTTAGTGAAGCGATTTGAAAAAGGTAACAAGATCAGTGACAATTATCCTGCTTAAAAAAAGGAACACTCATGGATGCTACGAAAATATAACCAGTCAATTAGCCGTTTCATAAAAGGAACAAACATCTTCTTTCAAACACTCCAGAGAAAAGTATCCGACTCTAACTTTCAGTTCATTTGTCATTTCAGTGCAAGCAAGAGTAAATATATCTAAAGTACAAATTGAATAGTAATTCACTACGAACACTTACAATGCTTGTGGAAGTGCAAGGTTAGTGAAGTAATTTGAAAAAAAACTAACAAGATTAATGACAATTATCCGGGTGAAAAAAAAAATTAACTTTCGTGGAAGATATATTTTATACTTGATAAATGGATTCTTTTGTGAATGAAAAAAGGGTATAGTATTTTTTGTAAATAAAATGATCATTATTTAAAAGTGTTAATAACAAAATCCTAAGTTATAATAATATGTGAAATCTGTATGATTTAAGCAATAAAATATGCCAAATTTTATTTTGAAATACATAGTGTGCAAATGCGCATCCTTAACCCCTCACTGCAAAAAATAATTGTTGATTTTACAGTATAAAACTGGCACCCCAGCTGCTAGTATTATACCGTAAAATTAACAGTATTTTAAACAGTAAAATAAGCAGTAATACGCTGCCGTGCAAGCATAGTAATACGCTACCGCGCTCGCGGCAGCGTATTACTGCTTATTTTACTGTTTAAAATACTGTTAATTTTACGGTATAATACTAGCAGCTGGGGTGCCAGTTTTATACTGTAAAATCAACAATTATTTTTTGCAGTGCTTAAGCACCAGGACGTACCTGCGTGAAAACCTCTATCTGTAATCCCAGGACGTATGTGCATACGTCCAGGTTGCCAGTTTGGCCTTTTTTTAAATTAAAACTTTTGAATCCATACCAGAAAGTTATAGTAGTAATTTGTATTTTATATAATGACAGACTTTTCGTGATTGCATAAATTAAAATTATTCTTTTAGAATTTCCGGTATGAATTTTGAATTTTTTTTTGTATTTTTGACGACATTTAACATAGCTGGTATTCAGCATACTATCACTAAATTGAATATGGTGCTTAAGGGATTAAATATTTAAGTCGTATTTCTTACTTTTAATGCATGAAATACAATTGTAAAGGTGTTAAAAATATCTGTGCTCCTGCTTGAGTTTTGGATAATTCTACTCGTTCGTAATTTGTAATACACCATTCAAGGAATCCGAACGATGGTTATAACTAAAGTTCTAATTAACGCAATTGAAAAACAAACTAGTCGTTGGGGGCCACCGTAATACTTACCCATCATGGATATGCATAGTATAAAATATGAAAATGAAACATGTGTAAACTATTTATAAAATGCATTGCAATACGAATAAAATCGTGGCTTGATGACGTCATAAACTTTAAATGCTCTATTACTCCAAAATTGATAATCCTATTAACTAACGGTTTACTGCGTCGGATTAAAAGTCTCATTTCCAATTAAAATAATATCTTTGAATTGAAATTTTAATGAAATACAGGGTTAGGAAAAATCGAAGAATGTGGAAAATAGGATTACAAATATCTCGGCAACTGATTATCCGATTGACTTCATTCTTTATGCAAAATTTATATTTTTTTATTGTCTTTTATATTCTCTCCTTAAAATAAACAATTTCGAAAATTTTTATATACCTTTTATCAGAACGAATATTTAGAGGAGTGCGAAAAAAATAGTTCCGGAGAATCGAGGTTTCTGAAATTCAATAAGCTTCTTCCCATTATTACATACTAAGTACACACCAAATTTCAAGTCTCTATCTCAATTTGTTCGGGAGATAGAGCGTTTACAGACAGACAGACGGACGGCAATTTTTTTTAATAAAAATATGTTTTTCGGAATCTCCAGTGTCTAAAACGCGTAAATCTGTCAAAAAAAAATTTTCGATTCTCAAAACAATTACAAGATTTACCCTTATACTACGTATGATGGGTAAGTAAAAGTGCCGATTTAATGTGTATGAAGTTCTTTGAAATCATATGCTGTTTATTTTGTCATAATGGGTCGTCTACGTATTAAATATTGCACCAAATTTGATTTTTCACGTGGTAACATCCTTTTTGGCACCATATTTGAGCTCCTCGGATCAAAGTTAGCTTGGCAAAATAAGGTATAGTTTGTATTATTTTACTTAAATCTTCACAGAGTTATGGAAGAGGTCGAAATTTCAGGATGCTAATGTTAAATCCATGCAACAAAATTTAATTTATAATTATAAAAAAAAAAAAAAAATCATCAAACTATTTTTTATTTAGATCCAATGAATTGACCGAACACACTCCAGGTATATTTTTCCGATTCAAAAACATTTTTTTAATTCTGAAAATTATTAATAAATTCATATTTAAACAAACGAACAGTTACTTACATTATTTTTTACTACTCCTTGACGACGGTTATTTGAAAATTCTAAAATATAAAAAAAAAAAAACGAATTAAAGATTTAAAAATAAAAAAAAACATTGATAAAGTACTGAAAAAACAAATAGAAGGTTAAAAAAAGTTAGTTCATCCGTTGCCTAGATTTTTTAGGTACTAATTAAGAAAAACATTGTTTCGAGAAAATCGCATTTACCGTATTAAACTAAGTACCGCTCGCCTGAACACTGTGCAACACTAATCACTATAGCTTTTATGTGTGCTTAAACTTTTAAAAGCAGCTTTGAGAGAACATAAAATGCCAGACAATCAGAAAATAGAGATTTAAAAAAAAAAAAAAAAAACTTTATTTTTTGAAGATGAAAAACTGTCACGACACCTTCAATTGAGGATTTTAGGCTTTGATCATCTCCAACTATAATAAAGAAGGAAGTTTTTGTGAGTGTGTTTGTGTATGTGTGTGTTTTTCGGTTCGGTTCTGAAGAGACCGCTGTACGCACAACTACAAAATTTGATGGGAAGGTACCTCTATGCATGTAGTTTTGTACCTCGAAGCCAGATTTTAGAATTTTTTAATAGATATTTTAAATTAAATCTTTTATGCGATTTTTAGTGTTTTTTCACGTTTCGCTGCGATTTTTCCCCATTAGTAACGGAAATCCGGTTCCAATCTTTTAGCCCAATATAGAAACTAGGGGGCTCAGCCCCCTACTCGATAACGCTCACCAACCTCCGTGAATTACGAAGCAATGAAGCAATTTACATTGAGACCGATACGCGGTCCCAGTTCGCTTCGCTCGCTTGCCCTTTTTCATTTCTGCAGCAATTCTAGCCGAATAAGTAAAACCATAAATCCACCATAAAATTGACAATTCTTTAATGTAAAAAAATAATTGAAAACTTCGTTGAAAACACAGTTAAAAATGCCAATGAGCATAAATCATTTAAATACTATGAAAAAAAATCTTGAAAACACAATTCGTTTAAAACTCATTGCACCTATAATATTGTACAGCACGGCTTAAATTCACTAAAAAAAAAAAAACACTACGTGATAGGAAGATAGTTTATACCGTCAATCATTGTTTAAATTTCGTAAAACTGTTCTAATTGATTATAGATATTTGCAAAAGAAATTGTTTTTTACTTCACCAAGACAGCAATAGATGGCAGCAGGTACAACCTAGACAGTTGATATTTTATTCTCTCCGATTTCCTGTAAGTAAAATTCATAAATAAATTCTAAATAAGAGTTGAGAATTCATTTGAAATTAACGATATTATCTCATAATTAAAATGAGGAATCATCTCAAACGATTTGGATGCCTCACATGTTATTTTATTTTTAATAATTTTCTAGTTTGAGTTTCACTTGTTTCACTGCTCTTTCGCTGGCCGCCATATTGGAGATTCTGGAAACTACGCTTGTTGCCAAACGATAATCTAGAAATTCAGACTTTTTTCCGCGCCACGTAAGAGAAATATATATATATATATTCCGCGCCACGTAAGACATATATATATATATATATATATATAGATTTTGTCCTCTTTTCAATAAAGTTTATGCGAAATTCGTACAGCGATTTTTGAAATTTTGGCGAGTTTTTTCTTTCACACTAAGAAATTTTGACAGAATGCTTCATTGGTTCGATGGTTGCTTCCATTTCAGCCTCAGATACACTCAGAATAGTCATTTTTTCTCTTTTTAGCTTGGAGAAAGGTGATAATTATTTACAGGTAAAAAATCATGATTTTAAAAATGCGATTTTTAGTGTTTTTTGACGTTTTGCTGCGATTTACCCACACTAGTAACCGGAATACGGTTCCAATCTTTTAGCCCAATATAGTAAATTTTATCCTCTTTCAATAAAGTTTATGCGAAATTCGTACAGCAATTTTTGATTTTTTGGCGAATTTCTTCCTTCGACACTAAATATTTTTGTCCAGAATGCTTGATTGATTCGGTGGTTGCTTTCACTTCAGCCTCAGTTACGGTCAGAATCGTCATTTTTTTTACTCTTTTTAACGTGGAGAAAGTTGATGATTCTTTACAGATAAAAAATCATAATTTTAAAAGGGAAGGGCGAATTATTTATTATCCCGATTTTTTTATTAGATTTTTTCTTTTAATTTCATTTATTATGCATTTTTTTCATGTTTTGCAGCGTTTTTTGTTTCAAATGACGTAACAAACCGCTTACTATAAATCAAACCAGGGCTACACTAGATACCGGGCTGGCTCATTCATTATCATGACGTCACAAATGGTGGCTGACCGCGACCAGCGATTGGTACAAAGCGACGCGCCCACCATTTTGTTCCAATCGCTGTATGTCTTTCGTTTTGTCATTTCGCTTTGTACCAATCACTGGTCGCGGCCAGCCTCCATTTGTGACGTCATGATAATGAATGAAACAGCCCAGTATCTAGTGTAGCCCTGGTCAAACACTATTAGAGGGCAATTGTGGTTGGTAGCTGATAGAAATGTAGGCACACCTGGAAGTTAACCGGGCAATTGTGATTGGTAGATGAAAAGGTCGTCAGCTGATTGCAATTCGAACAGCAAGTTGTGAATTTTTGCGATTTGCTTTATGTTTTTTCATGTATACGTCATTTATGTATTTGATTTCAGAAATTAACAACGATAACTTACTGTTTTTGTATGTAAAGAAAAAAAAATTGGTTTAATTCTGTGGACGGGGGAGGGGGGTGTTCGGTTGTAGTTTAAATATCCCGTTAATGCTCTGATCGAAACTCCCGCCTTCCCCCCTGCCAACAAAATCAGAACTATTTAACTATTAGTCCGATTAAAACGAAACCTTTTCTCAGGTCCCCGGGTCTAGATAAACTTCGGTATAATTTTTTCAGCTCTTGGTTACCACTATTTCTGGACATTAATGACCAGGCAGGGGTATTTTCTTGAGATCTATGGGCCCAATTTCAATGAGAATTAGTTCATTCAACTTAACACGAGCTAATTAAGATATAGATAACTAATTAAGATACAGATTTGGCGCCACCTGGCGGTAGAAAATGGAACTAAAAGATTTTGCAGCGCGTGCGCAGCATACCTGCTATACGGTGTCGTAGGCAACAGGGAAACGTGTTGGAGTTCCGATGGGAAAGAGTTTTGTTTAGAACTGAGTGCACCCCCTATCTGTGGAAGTGAAACTAAACAATTTTGCATTTAAAATTTGTCCGATTCAAACAAAGGTTCCGATTACAACGACAGTTGATTCATTCAACTTAACATGAACTAATTAAAACATAGATATGGCTCCCCCTGGCTCTGGAAAGCGGAACTAAAAGATTTTCATCGCGTGTACAGAACGCCTTCTATACGTTGTCATAAGCAGCGGGGACACGTGGTGGAGTTTCGTTCGGAAAGAGGTTTGTTTAGAATAGAGTATACTCCCTGGCGGTGGAAAATGTAACTAAAAGATTTTGCATTTAATCTTGGTCCAATTCAAACGAAATCTTTTCTGACTTTCTTCTGACTTTCGTCCCAGGTACTAAATAAACTTCGGTATAATTTTTTCAGCCATTGGTTACCACCATTTATGAATATTAATATCAAGGGGGGTGATTTATTTTCTCAGGTTCTATGGGTCCGATTTCAACGGGAATCGGTTCATTCAACTTAACATGAACTAATTAAGATATAGATAATTATTTAAGACATAGATTCGGTACTCCCTGGTGGTGGAAAGTGGAACTAACAGATTTTTGGCGCGTGCACTGCACACCTTCTACACGGTGCCGTCAGGAACGAGTTCCGGGGTTTCGTTCAGAAAGAGGTTTATTTAGAAAAGAATGATCTACCTGGTGGTGGAAACTGGAACTAAAAGATTTTACAGCGCGTGCCTAGCACGTCTGCTATACACGGTATCGTAGTCAGTGGGGACCCGCGTCGGATAATTACTTTAGAACAAAATGCATCCTCTGGCGGTGGAACTAAAGGATTTTCCTGCGCGTGCGCCAAAAATGACTATTTCAATCGAAAAGAAAGTTACCGATTTGATAATCTTTGACAGCGAAAAAGTTTCATTTTCACTCATCCTCGAGTATTAAGAAATGCATTGGATTATTTGAATCGAAACTCACAGTTTATTTTTCTGATTCCGAAAATACAAATTTTGTGAAAATCCGACGGTAACCTTTTTTAATTTTGACCAAAAAGTTCTGTTTCAAATAAATGATTCAGACATTTGAGGAGGTGGAGATTAAATTTACTTCCGCTTCGGGGTTCATCTCTCTATTTAATTTCCGAAAGACTAAAAGTTACCAGAGGAAGGGTTTCGTGCTGCGAAATTTAGAGTGATTTCGTGTTTCGTATTATTTTTTGACGGGGCCGGGCAATGCCGGGCGGATCTGCTAGTATTGTAATGTAGTTTGGTAGATTCTTACAAAATGGAAAACACATTTTCACGTATTTGAATTTGAATAACAGTCTACACTATTAATATGCTAATATGGAATAATTAGATAATCTCTTAATAGATTAATATAAATCTCTTATTAATTTATTTTAAATTTAATATTAATTTAATTTAATTTTAAATTAAATTAAACTATAATTGTAAAGATGTGAGTATACAGTAAAATTAACAATTTTTTAAATTGCGTAAGTGAATTTAATGTAATAATAAATAATAGAAAATAATGTCTTTTATAATTGATTTTTATTATATGATTTTATTATATTTATTTTATTTATTTATATATTTATTTGTTTTTACAGATTCTACTCACGAGTCCTTATTCCTGATGAACGAAATCCGGAGCTTCTGAACGAAGATTTCAGGACATTGGAATTTCTTGATTCTTGGAGTCACATAAATTGGCTGCAGTGTGGAATAAGTAAGCCAACCGTGAACTGGGTTATAGTAATAATAAAAAGAATCGACACTCTTTCGCAAGTATTACAAGGAAAATCGTACGAACGTGTTCAGTGTTTCCGACAATATTTTGAAATAATTACAGATACGTTTAAAATAATCGTAGAAATAAAAGGATTTCTGATGTTCCTAGACAGGTTCTATTCCGTAGAAAATTATATGGTAAAAGTGGACAGGATGGTAACAGCTTTCCAAGCAATATATCCGGAGAGTGAACTGACATTTAATCCAGCACCACTGCAGCACATGTGTAGGTGCATTGTGAGGGATGTAATTCTAAAACAGAAACAAAATCCGCTGTCAATCAATATGAAGAAATTGAAAATCTCCAGATCCAAAAGGAAACACATCTTATGCGAATAAAAAAGGAGTTGCATTAAAAAGTTATTTATCATATTGAAATGCATGAAGTTTTCAGGTCTCATTTTTGAGAAACTTTGTAATCGAAACACTTTTTCCATTTTTTGGTTAGGGCAGAAGTTCTTTCAGAAAATACTGTCCAAGTCGGCGTTTTCAACCGAATTCCCGACGCTGCAGCCTGAGAAACGAAAAATATCTGTCGTCACGTGACCTGAATCGCTTATAACTCGATAAGTAATTCATTTATCAAAGAATGGAAAAATCATTTCGATTACAAATCGCTTCCATAGACAAGCCAGCCAATTTTTCTCGCTTAAAATGAGTCAGAAAATGTGTCAGAAAGTCTCGCGGTGTTGAGCATGTCGTTTAGGAACAATCATAAATTCTTAAAAGCAGCTTTGAGAAAACATAAAATGCCAGACAATCTGGAATTCGTGATTTAAAAACAAAATACTGCATTTTTTGGAGACGCAAAGCTCCTACGACCCTTTCGATTGAGGATTTTAGGCTTTGTTTATGCTATAATAGTTTGGTAGATTCTTAGAAAATGGAAAACACATTTCCAAGTGTTTGAATAAATGTATATCCCCAATAATTTGCTACTATGGAATTAGGTGGTTAGTCTGATATTAATTTAAATTAAATTATTAAACTTTAAATCAAAATTGAGTAAACACTAAAATTAGCAATGTTTAAAACTCCATAAGTGAATTTACCGTATTAATTAATAATAAAAAGCATGTATTTTTTAAATAATTGCTTTTAATTATTTATTTTATTGTATTAATTAATTCATTTATTTATTTTTACAGATTGTACTCACAATTCTTTAATCCTGATGAACGAAATCCTGAGCTTCTGAACTAAGATTTCATCACATTAGATTTTCTTGATTCGTGGTGTCACATAAATTGGCCTCAGTGTTGTATAAGTAAGCCCAACTTGATCAGGGCTATACTAATAATAAAAGGAGTACACACTCTTTTGCAAGGATTACAAGAAAAATCGTACGAATGTGCTCAGTGTTTCCGACAGTATTTTGTGACATTTACAGATACTTTTCTGATAATCCCAGAAATAAAAGTTTTTTTGATATGCCTAGACAGATTCTATTTCGTAGAAAATTATCTGGCAAAAGTAGAAAGGATGGTAACAACTTTCCAAGTAATACATCCGGAGAGTGAACAGACATTTAATCCAACAACACTGCAGCATATGTGCAGGTGCATTTTCAGAGATGTGATTGGAAAACAAAAACAAATTCCGATGTCCATATTGTGCAGAAACTAAAAATCCCCAGATCCATAAAGAAACATATCTTATGCGAATAAAATACAGTTGGATAAAAATCATATTTATCATATCGAAATTCTATATTTCCAAATATTTCTATCTATATTTCCAAACTTATTATGATCGATATCTACTAATTCCTGAAAATAAGTGATATGTGTTATATACAGCAACATTCCATTTTCCAAAATACGATTGTATACGTTTATTTACTCATTTTTAACAAAAACATCAATGATAATTATCCAAGAAAAATTGAACATTCGTGGATGCTACGAAAATACAACCGGTCAATTAGCACATATATGTATAGAAAAATGGGTTGAAATTTTAAATAAATATAACCAAAGTATAAATTAAATAGTAATCCACTACGAACACTACAACGCCTGTGAAAGAGCAAGGTTAGTGAAACTGTTTGAAAAAAGCAACAAGATCAATGACAATTATCCTGTTGAAAAATGAACATTCGTGGATGCTACGAAAGTAAAAACACACAGACGTTGCATGAAAAGAACTGACATCTTCTTACAAACACTCCAGAGAAAGTATCCGATTGAGATGAAACTTCCGTGCATTTCTGCAGTTACTGCAATAAAGGTATTTGTGATGAAATTTCTTCTTATCATTGTTTACAGTGGAGTTATATTCATTTGTAAGCAACGCAAACATTTTGATTAATCCTGTACATTGTTTAAATTATTTTTTAGAAACATATATAATTAATTAAAATCGGAAATTTTATAAAATATATAAATTTAATAAACAGGATCAACAGGATATGCATTCAAGGAAATTCCTAGTTGAGGAAAACATTCCACACCCTGGAGTCGAGTAATTCAGTAGCATGCAACAGGGAGCACTTACAAAATGTCTAACACAAGTACTTTAAGTACTACAAATTTTACAGGTGAGGAAAAAATTAAAAATTTAAATTGGTGGATTGAACTTAGTGCTGTTATATTAAAATAAATTATCAGCGTAAAAAATAGCACAAAACAAATATATATATATATACAGTGTGGTTCATAAATATCGAAACAATAGGCTAACTCCTTAAATATTGCCCCTCTGCACATACATCCAATTGCAAAGTTTCACAAAAAAAGGTGCAAAATGTGATGAGATATGTTTCAACTCCATGGGAGGGGGGGGGGGGAGGGGGCCTATTTCAGAAAATACAAAAATTAAATTTTTATACGGTCCCCGTAGGATAAAATTCCGGACACAAGTACTTTATGTACAACAAATTTTACAAGTGAGGAAAAAAATAAAAATTTAAATTCGTGGATTGAACTTATTGCTGTTGTAATAAAACAAATTATAAGCGTAAAAAATAGCATTATATATATATATATATATATATATATATATATATATATATAAATGCAAACAGCTGCTTCGGAGCCTCTAAAGTTCCATCATCAGTGCCGAAGTTAAAAAGTTTAAAAACAGATTTAAAAGTTTAGGCCATGTAAGTATGCTTGCGTCTCCGCTCGCGACCAAGTTGGAATGGCGATGAGTGTTTTAAGACAACAGCACAGTCAGGAGTCTTATGTGACGGAAAAAGTCTACAACCGAACATAATGCATGCAGTCAGCCAAATGGCTAAAGCATAAGAAACGAGAAATATATCTCGTCACGTGATCTGAATCACGTATAACTCAATATGAATTCATTTATCAAAGAATGGAAATATTATTTCGTTTACAAATCGCTTTCATAGTCAGGCCTCCCAATTTTTCTCCCTTAAAATGTGTCATAAAGTTTCGCGTTGTTGAGCATGTCGTTTAGGAACAATCTTAAATTTTTAAAAGCTTCTTTAAGAAAACATGGAATGTCCAGACTATCAGGATTCCACATTTAAAAATAAAATACTGCATTTTTTGGCGAAGGAAAGTTCCCACGACACCTTCGAATGAGGATTTTAGGCTTTGTTTATACTATAATTGTTTTTCTAGATTCTTAGAAAATGGAAAACACATTTTCAAGTATTTGAATAAATGTATACCCCCAATAATTTGCTACTATGGAATTAGAGGGTTAGTCTCTTATTAATTTAAATTAAATTATTTAACATTAATTCAAAATTGAGTACATACTGAAATTAGCAATGTTTAAAATTGCATAATTGAACATACCGTATTAATTAATAATAAAAAATCATGTAATTTTTAATTATTTGCTTTTTATTATTTATTTTATTTTATTTATTTATTAATTCATTTATTTATATAGATTGTACTCACTTTTCCTTAATATTGATAAACGAAATCCGGAGCTTCTAAACGAAGCTTTCAGGACATTGGATTTTCTTGATTCGTGGGATCATATAAATTGGCTTTAGTGTCGTATAAGTAAGCCCAACTTGAACAGGGCTATACTAATAATAATAGGAATACACACTCTTTTACAAGGATTACAAGAAAAATCGTACGAATGTGCTCAGTGTTTCCGACAGTATTTTATGACACTTACAGATCATTTTCTGATAATCCCAGAAATAAAAGGTTTTCTGATATGCCTAGCCAGATTCTATTTCGTAGCAAATTATATGGCAAAAGTAGAAAGGATGGTAACAACTTTCCAAGTAATATATCCCGAGAGTGAACAGACATTTAATCCAACAACACTGCAGCATATGTGCAGGTGCATTTTAAGAGATGTGATTGGAAAACAAAAACAAATTCCGCTGTCCATATTATGAAGAAACTGAAAATCCCCAGATCCATAAAGAAACATATCTTATGCGAATAAAATAGCAGTTGGATAAAAAACATAGTTATCATATCGAAATTACACATCTATATTTCCAAACTCATTATGATCGATATCCACTAATTCCTGAAAATAAGTGTTATGTGTTATATACAGCTACATTGCGTTTTCCAGAAGACGATTGTATACGTTTATTTATTTATTTTTTATCAAAAACATCAATGACAATTATCCAAATAAAAAATGAACATTCGTGGATGCTACGAAAATACAACCGGCCAAATAGTATATATATATATAGAAAAATTGGTTGAAATTTTAAATAAATATAATCAAAGTATAAATTAAATAGTAATCCACTATGAACAGTACAACGACTGTGAAAGAGCAAGGTTAGTGGAGCTGTTTGAAAAAATAAACAAGATCAATGACAATTATCCTGTTGAAAAATGAACATTCGTGGATGCTACGAAAGTAAAAACACTCAGCCGTTGCATGAAAGGAACTGAACTGACATCTTACAAACACTCCAGAGAAAGTATCCGATTGAGATGAAACTTCTCTGCATATCTGCAGTTACTGAGATAAAGGTATTTGTGATGAAATTTCTTCTTATCATTGTTTACAGCGGAGTTATATTAATTTGTAAGCAACACAAACATTTTGATTCACCCTGTACATTGTTTATATTATTTTTATAAACATATATAATTAATTAAAATCGGAAATTTTATAAAATATATAAATTTAATAAACAGGATCAACAGGATATGCATTCAAGGAAATTCATATTTGAGAAAAAACTCCACACCCTGTAGTCGAGTAATTCAGTAGCATGCAAAATGGAGCACTTACAAAATGTCCAACACAAGTACTTTATGTACTAAAAATTTTACAAGTTAGGAAAAATTAAGAATATTTAAATTGGTGGATTGAACTTAGTGCTATTATATTAAAATAAATTATCAGCGTAAAAAAACAGCACACAAAAAAAATATATATATACAGTAAAATCTCGTTACAACGAATCTCTAGAGACCACTGATTAAATTCGTTATAATGAAATATTCGTTAAAGTGAAAATATTTTTATACTGATATAAAATAATATGACTTTTTTTACAATCCAAATTATATTCGTTAAATTAAAAAATTCGTTAAATCGAGGTTCGTTGTAACGAGATTCTACTGTATATATATACATGCAAACAGCTGCTTCGGAGCCTCAAAAGCTCCATCATCAGTGCCAAAGTTAAAAAGATTAAAAACAGATTTAAAAGTTTAGGCCATGTAAGTATGCTTGCTTCTCCGCACGCGACCAGGTTGGAATGGCGATGACTGTTTTAAAACAACAGCAGAGTCAGGAGTCTTATGTGACGGAAAAGGTCTACAGTCGAACATAATGCATGCAGTCAGCCAAATGGCTAAATCCTGCGAAACGAGAAATATATCTCGTCACGTGACCTGAATCGCGTATTACTCGATAAGTAATTCATTTATCAAAGAATGGAAAAATCATTTATTTTACAAATCGCTGCCACCGTTAGGCCTGCCAATTTTTCTCGCTTAAAATGAGTCAGAAAATGTGTCATAAAGTTTCGCGTTCTTAAGCATGTAGTTTAGGAACAATCTTGAATTTTTAAAAGTTTCTTTAAGAAAACATGAAATATTCAGACTATCAGGATTCCAGATTTAAAAATAAAATACTGCGTTTTTTGGAGACGGAAAGCTAACACGACCCCTTCGATTGAGGATTTTAGGCTTTGTTTATGCTATAATTGTTTTTCTAGATTAATTAGAAAATGGAAAAAACATTTTCAAGTATTTAAATAAATGTATACCCCCAATAATTTGCTACTATGATATTAGGGGGTTAGTCTTTTATTAATTTAAATTAAATTATTTAACATTAATTCAAAATTGAGTATATACTAATATTAGCAATGTTTAAAACTGCATAATTGAACTTACCGTATTAATTAATAATAAAAAATCATGTATTTTTTAATTAATTGCTTTTTATTATTTATTTTATTTTATGAATTAATTAATTAATTTATTTTTATAGATTGTGCTCACTTTTCCTTAATCCTGATGAACGAAATCCGGAGCTTCTGAACGAAGATTTCAGGACATTGGATTTTCCTGATTCGTGAGGTCATATAAATTGGCTTTAGTGTTGTATAAGTAAGCCCAACTTGAACAGGGCTATACTGATAATAATAGGAATACACACTCTTTTACAAGGATTACAAGAAAAATCGTACGAATGTGCTCAGTGTTTCCGACAGTATTTTTTGACATCTACAGGTCCTTTTCTGATAATCCCAGAAATAACAGGTTTTCTGATATGCCTTAGACAGATTCTATTTCGTAGAAAATTATATGGCAAAAGTAGAAAGGATGGTAAAAACTTTCCAAGTAATATATCCGGAGAGTGAACAGACATTTAATCCAACAACACTGCAGCATATGTGCAGGTGCATTTTCAGAGATGTGATTGGAAAACAAAAAGAAATTCCGCTTTCTATATTGTGCAGAAACTGAAAATCCCCAGATCCATAAAGAAACATATCTTATGCGAATAAAATAGCAGTTGGATAAAAAACATAGTTATCATATCGAAATTATTCATCTATATTTCCGAACTCATTATGATCTATATTTACTAATTCCTGAAAATAAGTGTTATGTGTTATATACAGCTACATTCGGTTTTCCAGAAGACGATTGTATACGTTTATTTATTTATTTTTAATAAAAACATCAATATCTATTATCCAAATAAAAATTGAACATTCGTGGATGCTACGAAAATACAACCGGTCAATTACCACATATATGTATAGAAAAATTCGTTGAAATTTTAAATAAATATAACCAAAGTATAAATTAAATAGTAATCCACTACGAACACTACAACGGCTGTGAAAGAGCAAGGTTAGTGAAGCTGTTTGAAAAAAGCAACAAGATCAATGACAATTACCTGTTGATAAATGAACATTCGTGGATTCTACGAAAGAAAAACACTGAGCCGTTGCATGAAAGGAACTAACATCTTACAAACACTCCAGAGAGAGTATTCGATTGAGATGAAACTTCTCTCCATTTCTGCAGTTACTGCGATAAAGTTATTTCTGATGAAATTTCTTCGTATCATTGTTTACAGCGGAGTTATATTAATTTGTAAGCAACACAAACATTTTGATTCACCCTGTACATTGTTTAAATTATTTTTATAAACATATATAATTAATTAAAATCGGAAATTTTATAAAATATATAAATTTAATAAACAGGATCAATAGGATATGCATTCAAGGAAATTCCTATTTGAGAAAAACATTCCACACCCTGGAGTCGAGTAATTCAGTAGCATGCAAAAGGGAGCACTTACAAAATGTCCAACACAAGTACTTTATGTACAACAAATTTTACAGGTGAGGAAAAATTTAAAAATTTAAATTGGTGGATTGGACTTAGTGCTGTTATATTAAAATAAATTATCATCGTAAAACATAGCACAAAAAAATTATATATATATATATATATATATATATATATATATATATATATATATATATATATATATATATAAATGCAAACAGCTGCATCGGAGCCTCTAAAGCTCCATCATCAGTGCCAAAGTTAAAAAGTTTAAAAACAGATTTAAAAGTTTAGGCCATGTAAGTATGCTTGCGTCTCCGCTCGCGAGAAAGTTGGAAGGGGCGATTAGTGTTTTAAAACAACAGCAGAGTCAGGAGTCTTATGTGACGAAAAAAGTCTACAACCGACCATATAATGCATGCAGTCAGCCAAATGGCTAAAGCATGAGAAACGAGAAATATATCTCGTCACGTGACATCAATCGCGTATAACTCGATAAGTAATTCATTTATCAAAAAATGGAAAAATCATTTCGTTTACAAATCGCTTCCATAATCAGGCCTGCCAATTTTTCTAGCTTAAAATGAGTCAGAAAATGTTTCATAAAGTTTCACGTTGTTGAGCATGTCGTTTAGGAACAATCTTAAATTTTTAAAAGCTTCTTTAAGAAAACATAAAATGTCCAGACAATCAGGATTCCAGATTTAAAAATAAAATACTGCATTTTTTGGAGAAGGAAAGCTCCTACGACCCCTTCGATTGAGGATTTTAAGCTTTGTTTATGCTATAATTGTTTTTCTAGATTCTTAGAAAATGGAAAACACACTTTCAAGTATTTGAATAAATGTATACCCCCAATAATTTGCTACTATGGAATTAGGGGGTTAGTCTCTTATTAATTTAAATTAAATTATTTAACATTAATTCAAAATAGAGTATATACTAAAATTAGCAATGTTTAAAATTGCATAATTGAACTTACCGTATTAATTAATAATAATAAATCATGTATTTTTAATTAATTGCTTTTTATTATATATTTTATTTTATTAATTAATTAATTTATTTTTATAGATTGTACTCACTTTTCCTTAATCTTGATGAACGAAATCCCGAGCTTCTAAACGAAGATTTCAGGACATTGGATTTTCTTGATTCGTGGGGTAATATAAATTGGCTTTAGTGTTGTATAAGTAAGCCCAACTTGAACAGGGCTATACTAATAATAATAGGAATACACACTCTTTTGCAAGGATTACACGAAAAATCGTACGAATGTGCTCAGTGTTTCCGACAGTATTTTGTGACATCTACAGGTCCTTTTCTGATAATCCCAGAAATAAAAGGTTTTCTGATATGCCTAGCCAGATTCTATTTCGTAGAAAATTATATGGCAAAAGTAGAAAGGATGGTAACAACTTTCCAAGTAATATATCCGGAGAGTGAACAGACATTTAATCCAACAACACTGCAGCATATGTGCAGGTGCATTTTCAGAGATGTGATTAGAAAACAAAAACAAATTCCGCTTTCTATATTGTGAAGAAACTGAAAATCCCCAGATCCATAAAGAAACATATCTTATGCGAATAAAATAGCAGTTGGATAAAAAACATAGTTATCATATCGAAATTATTCATCTATATTTCCAAACTCATTATGATCTATATTTACTAATTCCTGAAAATAAGTGTTATGTGTTATATACAGCTACATTCCGTTTTCCAGAAGACGATTGTATACGTTTACTTCTTTATTTTTAACAAAAACTTCAATGACAATTATCCAAATAAAAATTGAACATTCGTGGATGCTACGAAAATACAACCGGTCAATTACCACATATATGTATAGAAAAATTCGTTGAAATTTTAAATAAATATAACCAAAGTATAAATTAAATAGTAATCCACTACGAACACTACAACGGCTGTGAAAGAGCAAGAATAGTGAGGCTGCTTGAAAAAAGCAACAAGATCAATGACAATTAACCTGTTGATAAATGAACATTCGTAGATGCTACGAAAGAAAAACACTCAGCCGTTGCATGAAAGGAACTGACATCTTAAAAACACTCCAGAGAGAGTATTCGATTGAGATGAAACTTCTCTGCATTTCTGCAGTTACTGAGATAAAGGTATTTGTGATGAAATTTCTTCTTATCTTTGTTTACAGCGAAGTTATATTCATTTGTAAGCAACACAAACATTTTGAATCATCCTGTACATTGTTTAAATTATTTTTTAGAAACATATATAATTAATTAAAATCGGAAATTTTATAAAATATATAAATTTAATAAACAGGATCAACAGGATATGCATTCAAGGAAATTCCTAGTTGAGGTAAACATTCCACACCTTGTAGTCGAGTAATTCAGTAGCATGCAAAAGGGAGCACTTACAAAATGTCCAACACAAGTACTTTATGTACAACAAATTGTACAGGTGAGGAAAAATTTATAAATTTAAATTGGTTGATTGGACTTAGTGCTATTATATTAAAATAAATTATCATCGTAAAAAATAGCACAATATATATATATATATATATATATATATATATATAAATGCAAACAGCTGCTTCGGAGCTTCTAAAGCTCCATCATCAGTGCAAATGTTAAAAAGTTTAAAAACAGATGTAAAAGTCTGGGCCATGTATGCTTGCGTCTCCGCTCGCGACCAAGTTGGAATGGCGATGAGTGTTCTAAAACAACAGCAGAGTCAGGTGTCTTATGTGACGGAAAAAGTCTACAACCGAACATAATGCATGCAGTCAGCCAAATGGCTAAATCCTGAGAAACGAGAAATATATCTCGTCACGTATAGGTGCAGATTCACGGTCGCCAGAAATTTTTTGCTGTGGCCACTAACTTTCGGTGTTTAAGTCGCCATGTGATTTTAAAATAATCAATTTCTGGTATTCCCAGTCCCCATCGTGAAATGTTGATATTTTTTTTAAGATTAAGACCAAAACCCATAACAAACATTATTATTATCTTTTAATACTATTTCAGAATGATCTGATCTGTTTAACATAGCAAACTATTAAATATATTCGAGTAGCAATGTTATTTGTAACAGTTTGAATCTGATAATTTTATATAGACTGTGATTTAAGTATATAATATATATATAAACAAATGTTTGAAGTGAAGGGCCCTCCGTAAATACAATATCCATCTTATTGCTGTCCCTCCCATAAAATTGGTTGACTTAGTTTCATGTAAATTAGATCCTATCCCCCCTGATCAATTCGCAGGTGTTTATGAAATCCCCATTAGCTTAAATAATAATAGTATAATTTTTTACATTGGTATGACTAAAAGAATGTTTTTGGAAAGGCTAAAAGAGCATAAAAACGACATAAAATTTGGAAAGTTATCCACTGCACTCTCCCGGTTTTACGTTAAAAATAATGATACTGTAATTAATTTCGATAAAGCAAGAATTATCCGTAGGTTCAATAACCCATTTAAAGCCGCCATTAGGGAATCATTGGAAATTAAAATTAGAAAAGATTGTATTTGTAATGATAACTTTTCTTTCAACATACCTAGTTTATGGGATACATTTTTAACCCCTTGTTAATTCATTGTTTTGTTTTTCGCTCTTTGGCAACAGAGAGCGCCCGCTTATTTTATTTAAATTTTTCCATACTGTTGATTTCAATTTTCTCGTGTCGAAAATTAAAAGATCAGTAGTCGTTTGTGTTGTTCCTCTTCCCCGATGATGGCTTTAAGTTTAAAGCCGAAACATGTAGGATTTTAGCTCTTTTATGAGTTTAAAACAATTTTTACACTGATTTTAGCAACTAATAAGCACAATTTGTGCAATTTGTGTTTTTAAAATGTTTGAAGTGTGTTTTGATTTTTAGGTACATCTCTATTGTCCCGTCGACCACTTTTCATAACAAAAAACTATCGCCAAACTGTAAAATTAAACGCCAAAAATGCAGTCCTATTTATTTGATGTCAGAAGCATTATACGTGTTTGTTATGTCATCAAGTGATTTTTAATTCGACATTTGCGTGTATTTTAGGTAGCTTTCAATACAAAAAAGTATAAAGCTACCTATTGCAGCCGTTCGGAGGAAAGCAGTTCCGGAAAATTTCGATACATTTTCACCGATCATGACCCCCAGACCCCAAAACCACCCTCCGTTCAAATGTTGATTTATATATATATATATATATATATATATATATATATATATATATATATATATATATATATATATATCCATATATATATATATATATATCTATCTGACCTATGTCATACGATAACGCTCGTATTTATAAATCAATTTTGATGAAACTAATTGTGTGTATTAAGCTCACCAATGTCTCGACCGAGTTCGTTGGCCAGCTTGGTCCGCCATTTTGTTTCAAGATGGCGGTTAAAAATTTTAAACTAAAATAAATATACAAAAAAGTTAAAAATTCAAATTTATTTTTTAATTCAGTGTTAGGCCTTGAAACGAGGATTCCAGAGCATTTTTTTGTTTTACCTCTATCTTAAAAAACGGCTGAGATAGAGCAGTTTGAAATTCTAGGGTGGCTGACATTTTGAAACAAGACAGCACATTACAAAAATTTTCATTGTTGTAATAATTTTCCCAATCAAACGCATAAAACTATATATTCATATCCGTTAGCGCCAAATTCTCGCCAAACTTGGCGACATTTGGCGAAATATCGCCAAATTTGGCGACCAAAATAAGTTTTCATAAATGAAGCCAATTTGGCTATTGCTCAATAATTTGGCGAATTTCTTATTCAAATTCAGTATTAATGAATCTTTTGTAAACGTTTTATTTGCATTTTAAGTTGCTGTTTTCGTGTAACATTAGCTAAAATTTTAAAACTAAGATATAGGAAAGCTACCTTTTCCTCCCGGTACAGGCCGGAAGGACTTTTTCATTATGTTTTAATGATTTAATAGTTATTTCATTTATTAAAATAACAATTGTGTCCATGAATTCTTATATTTTATTTATTTATTTTAATATTCCAATGGCAACGTTCTCTCGTTTATTTGACGTTACAGTTTGGCGATAATTTTTTGTTATGAAAAGTGGTCAACGGGATAATAGAGAAATACCGATTTTTATAGTGCAAAATAATCTCACAAATTCAGATTTTCTTTTATAGTACTTTTGTCTGGCAAAATCAAAATAAAAAAATTGTTTTTCTGATATTCCCCGCTATCATGATTGCTTAGCTTATACATATTTTTTTTTAAACCGTACCTTGCCCAACTTTATCTTCTGACTGTACATGGTTTAAGATTTAATTAATATTCAAATTTTGTTGTACATGTGTTTATATTAAATAAATTACTTTACACTTTGAATTCCTGAGGGTTTTTTTTTTTTTTTTTTAGTTTTTTACCCCATATAAACACTATTGTTTTCACGCGTTTGTTTTACAATTGTGGCCACTGGATTTTTTGGGTTTAGGAGCCAGTGGCTCCTTTCAAATTTTGGGAATCTGCACCTATATCGTCACGTGACCTGAATCGCGTATAACTCGATAAGTAATTCATTTATTAAAGAATGGAAAAATCATTTATTTTACAAATCGCTACCATCGTCAGGCCTTCCAATTTTTCTCGCTTAAAATGAGTCAGAAAATGTGTCATAAAGTTTCGCATTGTAGAGCATGTAGTTTAGGAACGATCTAAATTTTTAAAAGGTTCTTTGAGAAAACATGAAATGCAAGACAATCAGGATTACAGATTTAAAAATAAAATACTGCATTTTTTGGCGACAGAAAGCTCCTACGACCCCTTCGATTTTAGGCTTTGTTTGTGCTATAATAATTTGGTAGATTCTTAGAAAATGGAGAACACATTTTCAAGTATTTGAATAAATGTATACCCCCAATAATTTGCTACTATGGAATTAAGGGGTTAGTCTCTTATTAATTTAAATTAAATTATTTAACTTTAATTCAAAATTGAGTATACACTAAAATTAGCTATGTTTAAAACTGCATAATTGAACTTACCGTATTAATTATTAATAATAAATCATGTATTTTTTAATAAATTGCTTTTTATTATTTATTTTATTTTATTAAGTTATTTATTTATTTATTTTTATAGATTGTACTCACTTTTCCTTAATCCTGGCAAACGAAATCCGGAGCTTCTGAACGAAGATTTCAGGACACTGGATTTTCTTGATTCGTGGGGTCATATAAATTGGCTTTAGTATTGTATAAGTCAGCCCAACTTGAACAGGGCTATACTAATAATAAAAGGAATACATACTTTTTTTGCAAGGATTACAAGAAAAATCGTACGAATGTGCTCAGTGTTTCCGACAGTATTTTGTGACATTTACAGATCCTTTTTTGATAATCCCAGATATAAAAGGATTTCTGATATGCCTAGCCAGATTTTATTCCATAGAAAATTATATGGTAAAAGTAGAAAGGATGGTAACAACTTTCCAAGCAATATATCCGGAGAGTGGACAGGCATTTAGTCCAACAACACTGCAGCATATGTGCAGGTGCATTTTCAGAGATGCGATTGGAAAACAAAAACAAATTCCGCTGTCCAGCATTGTGAATAAACAAACTCCCCAGATCCATTAAGTAACATATCTTATGCGAATAAAATAGAAGTTGGATAAAAAATATATTTATCTAATCGAAATTATTCATGTATATTTCCAAACCCATTATGATCGATATCTTCTAATTCCTGAAAATAGGGGATATGTGTTGTATACAGTATTTCCATTTTCCAGAAGATGATTTTATACGTTTATTTATTTTATTTTTTAACAAAAACATCTATGACAATTATCCTGATAAAAAAAATGTACATCTGTGGATGCTACGACGTGTCAATTAGCATATATATGTATAGAAAAATTGGTAGAAATTTTAAATAAATATAACCAAAGTATAAATTAAACAGTAATCCACTAGAAACAATACAACGCCTGTGAAAGATCAAGGTTAGTGAAGCTATTTGAAAAAAGCAACAAGATCAATGAAAATTATCCTGGTTTAAAAATGAACATTCGTGGATGCTACGAAAATGAAAACACTCAGCCGTTGCATGAAATGAACTGACATCTTCTTACAAACACTCCAGAGAAAGCATCCGATTGAGATGAAACTGCCTTGCATTTCTGCAGTTATTGAGATAAAGGTATTTGTGATGAAATTTCCTCTTATCATTATTTTCAGCGGAGTTATGTTCATTTGTAAGTAACACAAGCATTTTGATTCATCCTGTACATTGTTTAAATAATTTTTTTAAGCATATATAATTAAATAAAACCAGAAATTCTATAAAGTATAAGAATTTAATAAACAGGATCAACAGGATATGCATTCAAGGGAATTCCTAGCTGAGAAAAAACTCCACTCCCTGAAGTCGAGTAATTCAGTAGCATGCAACAGGGAGCACTTAAAAATGTCTAACACAAGTACTTTATGTACTACAAATTTTACAGTTGAGGAAAAATTTAAAAATTTTAAATGGATGGATTGAACTTTGTGCCGTTATATATATATATATATATATATATATATATATATATATATATATATATATATATGTGTTAAGAACGAAGAGTATAGCAGACTCTCGTTCTCGGGGTGTTTGTGGGTAGAAAAAAGCACGATTCTTTTAACATTTTATACTTTAATTACTAATTTATAGACTATGTACATTATTTACATGAGGGATTATAATGATAGGGGAATTCAGTAGTTTCATCTAAGTCCCGTGCTACAATTCTGCAACGCATTCTGTGCGATTCTGCTCTCGACTACCCGACACAATACGTCGTACTCCTACTTATAGGTTTAATAACAGCTGACTCTGCTGTTTTGGACAAAGAGAAGTTAGTTCAATCTTAACTGAGTTAAAGAAAACAGATTACTCTGCTCCATTTTTCTGCTGTGCAAGGATTATTATTAAAGAAAGGGTTTTACGTCACAACAGAATCGCTGAGTATGTTTGTTGCTATGGGCTTAGTTTTTACACGTGTATCACTGTTGCTATGGACTGCGAAACCCTTCTGCGATACTCATATATATATATATATATATATATATATATATATATATATATATATATATATATATATATATATATATATATATATATATATATATATATATATATATATATATATATAAGCAAAAAGCTGTTTCGGAGCCTCTAAAGCTCCATCAGCAGTGCCAAAGTTAAAAAGATTAAAAAGTTTAGGCCATGTAAGTATGCTTGCTTCTCCGCTCACGACCAAGTTGGATTGGCGATGAGTGTTTTAAAACAACAGCAGAGTCAGGAGTCCCATGTGACGGGAAAAATCTACAGCCAAACGTAATTCATGCAATCACCCATATGGCTGAAGTCTGAGAAACGAGAAATATATCTCGTCACGTTACCTGAATCGTTTTTAATTCAATAAGTAATTCATTTATCAAAAACTGGATTAAATTATTTCGATTACAAATCGCTTCCATAGTCAGGCATGCCAATTTTTTTTGCGCTTAAAATGAATCAGAAAATGTGTCATAAAGTTTCGCGTTGTTGAGCATGTCTTTGAGGAACAATCTTAAATTTTTAAAAGCTGCTTTGATAGAATTTGAAATACCAGATAATCAGGAATTGGAGATTTAAAAATAAAATACTGCATTTTTTTTTTAGACGGAAAACTCCCACGACTCCTTCGATTGAAGATTTTAGGCCATGTAAGTATGCTTGCGTCTCCGCTCGCGAGTAGGTTTGGAATGGCGATGAGTATTTTTTTACAACCGCAGAGTCAGGAGTCCCATGTGACGGAAAAAACCTACAGCCAAACATAATGCATGCAATCAGCCAAATGGCTAAAGCGGTCTTGAACAAGAATTAAATTACTAACTGTATAGAAACAAGAAATATTGCATTTAAATAATTTTTCTGCTTCAAATTATATTTATTTGAATTGAAAAAAAAAATAGAAAGGTTGACAACTATGGATATTTAAAATATTTCTAACTGTAATAAGCAAGGAGTAACAAATGAATAACCAGAGCTGCATTAATTTATTCAAAACAATATTTGTTATTTTATGTTCTACACAACTATTTCATAAACTATTTTATATATATATATAATAAGGATTCCTGGAACACTGCAGTTGTTCCTGGAGTTCGAAAATTGTGGTGTAAAAACTCCGGCGGGATTTATAAAATTCGAACTGGTAGCTGTGGCTAACCGGAGTAATTACTATAGCTGATTTTTAAAAGAAATATTTCTTTTATTTGTAACATCAACTTACAAAACATTCCTCCGATAGATTTCGGTATTAACATAAATTAAGGAGTGCGTGAGATGCGGTGATTATAAACCATGCGATAGTCTTTAAGTCTCTCCTTTCTCCTTAGGTCTCTACACCAGACAGGGCCATCTGTCCTCCCTCCGTTTCACTTCGCTCTCGCTTCACTGCAAGACTCTGCTTTTTCAGGGTCACGTCCTACCCTTTTGCCTCCGAAGAACCATCTTCTCTCCTCTTCTCTTCTTTTCTCTAGCCTCCGAAAAAAGGGGGGCGGGGGGAGGTTCATCCCGGCCTCTCAAACTTACGGCAGCCTATCGTTGTCGATATCTGGTTCCCATTCGCAGATTTTAAAGGACTTCCCTTGGCGTCCGATGGTCTCTGGGAACCCTCTCCATCTGCGACCTCACAAGTAGAATCAATAATTCGTTACCGTCGGGTAGGTGCCAGCCAGTCTCCAGTATTGTTTCCCTAATGTCCAAACCATTCAGCGTAGGAGATGGATCGCTTCCTTAGGTTCGGCCCGACAACTCCTGCGGTCCATAGTAAAGTAACTCAGCTGGGATATGGGAAAATGTCACAGCATTACCCCCTCCAGCAGTTGAGATTTTTCAAGCATTTGGAAAATCTTACATCATTACTGGTGCGCTAGCCTTCCATCCATACCCAACACATGTTAATTCTCAATAGAGGCTTACCTTAAACATTATTATTCACAAGTTTACAATACACTCTACAGACTCACATCGTTAAATTAAATTTCAATATTCATTGCATGATTCAAATACACAATTATTTCAATTACAAAATTAAAAACTATATACAAAATTACTGAGTGGAATGTTATTTATTCCATTCTACTTAAACAGTCTACATGTGGAATTTGGTATCCCTGGCCTATATCCTAAGGATCTGCGAATATCCTGCCTTTTTCCAAAATCTCTAATTAGTCGGATGTCATTTCCGGCGTCGTTTTTCATCTGCTTAACATCGCTGCCTTTAGTTTCGTTACGCGGCGATATGTATCCTGGGGTTTCTAAACAATCAGAACTGAAAACCGTTTTTCGCTTCCTTCCTAACGCACAATAACTGTTTACCCCTTTTGTTGTTTTCTGTCCCGAAGATTTAAACCTAAAATCTTCCTTTCGTTTTAAGACGGTGTCTTTATTTTTTTCCCCATGCTTACTTTCCCGGATTTCATTCCTTAAATAAAACACCCTCGCTCTTTCTTTATAACCCTCTTCCTTCATCCTTGATTTGGGTGTCGCGCGGATCGGGGTCTTCGCGAATTTCGTTTTAATGGAAGATTCACAATGAGTTACTCCTGCACGTTGGCTAAGGGGAAAGGGAACAAAGCCTTTCTTTTCCTTCCTGTCCGGTTTACTCACTTCATTCTTTTGATAAGCCGAAACTAAGCGGTTCGTGGGGTTGGGGGGAATTGGACGGTCACTCCTGTGCCTTTTTTTCGGTGCTGCACTCCCAAAGCTAACAGGCGGTTTCGGTTTCATTCTGTCTAGCAAATTTTGTGTTTTGCTTCCCAATAAATAATAATCCATTTCTATGTCTGCATCGACAATACCTGCGTAAGTCCTAACTCTTTTTCCTAAATCACACAGATTAAGCTCTATTTCTGCGAGGGGTAGACATTTTAAATCATTTTGTAACGGTTGCTTTACCCACACGACTCTCCCTGTGTATTGTTCTCGGGTCACCTGGTTGGCACTAATTAAATCTAGCGACGTAGCCGTGTCTCTAAAAATTTTCATTTCTTTCCCATTTATGATCCCTTGTGTTAAATAGGGCTGGAACATTTCGTTTAACTCATCGAGGTCAGCCAACCGATTAACCACTTCAGGTATTTCACTACTCCATTTTAGTTCGGGGCAAAATTTTCGGATATGAGAAAAACTACCACAATGGAAACAAGACCTGTCTTTTCGCTTATCAAAAATTACATCTCTATCTTTTTTATCTTCCCTCTCCCTCCAATTTCTTTTCATTTCCGCGTTTTTGGGTTCTGTCTCTGGTCTATCAACCAATCTGTTTCCCTCAACCTGTTTGCCGTTATTTGGATATCTAGGCGGGGACTGTTTCATCTCTGTTCTTCTAACCGCCTCATAATGATCTAGTTTTTGGGTTAATTCCCCGGGCGTAATTAAATCACTCCAGGAATCTATGAAATGTTGTCTAATTTCAGAGGGCACTTTCCGTTTGATCTGGTCAGTAATTATCAGGTCCCTAAGTTGACTAAATTCGGATACCTGAATACCGCTTAACCATTGGTCGAAATAATTCGTAATTTCATACGAAAAATCTTTCCAATTTTTTTCTTCGGACCGTGGTGTTGTTACGAATTTGATTCTGAAGTCTTCTGCACTAATTTTAAACCTTTCGAGTAATTTTTCCCTTCACAAAATCAAAATTGTCCGTTTCGTCTGGTGGTTCTCTAAGAATAACTTCTGTCAATTCTATAGGAAGTAAACCTAGCAAATTTGTTACCCATTGCGACTTATCTAATTGCGCTTTTAATGCCTGTCTCTCAAATAAGTTGAGATATAAGGAAATCTCCGATTTTCCCATTTCAAATTTAGGTAACACATTTTTTAACAGAATTTTAGGTTCCCTTTCTATTTGACTAGATGATAACGTTAAAGTATCATTTTCCCGTTCGGCCCTAATTCTCGCGAGCTCATGTTCTTTCTCAATTTTATCTTTTTCCAATTTCGATCTCTCTACACGGTCTTCTTCAATCAACTTTAATTGGTTTAACGCCATAGTCTCATCATAATCGGGGGCTTCCGTTATCTTTTTAACCAACTTAGGAATTGTATCATTTGACAAAACCTCTACTTCAAATTCTATCGCAAGGGTTTGTAGATCGCATTTTCGAAATCCCGATATGCCTGCCATAATCACTAATTTTAAATTCTAACACAATTTAATTCCAATTTCCCGCACATAAATGCAATATAAAAAAATACACAATTTTTTTCACCCCCAAAACAACATAAAAATAAATACAGTAGTTTCTGCCCGACACAAAATACAATCAATATTCATGAAATTTTGAATTACAAGCAAACCAATTCCACATATAGGCTACAATTTGCCAAAAAAAACATATATCTTACTTAACTTAACTGAATTACTAACAGACTTCAACTTAGTCTTACAACTTCTTTAAATTCAAAATTTAATTCCTTAGCAATCTTCAAAATAAGAGAGCACATTAAAAATTTCGGCCGAAAAATACAATTAACATAATTTGCTTTTCACCAAACAAAAAAAATTTTTAATTAAAAAGATTAAAAGAATTTTTCAATTACTAGAAACAAGATGAATTTAAAGTTTGTTACACTTTTAATTTACCTTCAACACACAAAAACATCTGTTGGTAATTAATATTTAAAATTTTTACTTATATTACCGAACACAAATAATTAAAGAAAAATTGCTTCCTGTCCAAAATTAAAAATATACACACTAAGCCTCCACTGAGAATAAAACAAGTGCTCACCTGGGTATAGCTCTGCGATTCTCGGCGGTGATTCTGCTTTCTTTTCTCTCCACACTGTCAGCAAAGTTCGGATGCTTCTGGTTGCTGGTTCAGCGGATGCAGTTTCAGATCAGCTCGGGTCTCTTTGGGGTCGGTGGATCTTCCTCGATTCAGCGGAATCTGTCTCTCTATCACAGGATTCTGTACGAATTCGGCGAGTTGTCCTGCTCTGCCCCGATTCGGTATGTAGATTCAGGTTCCCAACGGCTGGTGTAGATTCTGAAGAAATTCGGCGAGTTGTCCTACTCTGCCCCGAATTCATAAAACTTTGTCACGCACGTTTCTTTCACCACTTTAAATCCCTTGAAGCTGCCACCATCTGTAAAAACTCCGGCGGGATTTATAAAATTCGAACTGGTAGCTGTGGCTAACCGGAGTAATTACTATAGCTGATTTTTAAAAGAAATATTTCTTTTATTTGTAACATCAACTTACAAAACATTCCTCCGATAGATTTCGGTATTAACATAAATTAAGGAGTGCGTGAGATGCGGTGATTATAAACCATGCGATAGTCTTTAAGTCTCTCCTTTCTCCTTAGGTCTCTACACCAGACAGGGCCATCTGTCCTCCCTCCGTTTCACTTCGCTCTCGCTTCACTGCAAGACTCTGCTTTTTCAGGGTCACGTCCTACCCTTTTGCCTCCGAAGAACCATCTTCTCTCCTCTTCTCTTCTTTTCTCTAGCCTCCGAAAAAAGGGGGGCGGGGGGAGGTTCATCCCGGCTTCTCAAACTTACGGCAGCCTATCGTTGTCGATATCTGGTTCCCATTCGCAGATTTTAAAGGACTTCCCTTGGCGTCCGATGGTCTCTGGGAACCCTCTCCATCTGCGACCTCACAAGTAGAATCAATAATTCGTTACCGTCGGGTAGGTGCCAGCCAGTCTCCAGTATTGTTTCCCTAATGTCCAAACCATTCAGCGTAGGAGATGGATCGCTTCCTTAGGTTCGGCCCGACAACTCCTGCGGTCCATAGTAAAGTAACTCAGCTGGGATATGGGAAAATGTCACAGTGGGAATGTAATAGCTGTCGCCTTACTTTTTTTTTTCTACTCTTAAGAGCCTACATCAGTCACGCGAAAAAACGCTCCAGCTAATGTTAAGTCTATGAGAAGGTTATCCCGCGATTTCTTGCTTGCATTTTAATGTTTTTAAATGATTTTTTTTTATATAGGATAGCTGAGGTCGATCTCTTTTTCGATTTTGGTTCCAGTTTTTTTATATAAGGGTAATTTCACTTTCAGAACCGGTTGGTCACCCTTTTAAATTTCGATTTTTTTTTTTTTTTTTTTTTTTTTTTTTTTTTTTTGTTAAAAAGCATTTACAACTTCTAAGTAACTACCATGCCAAATTTCATGTTTCTAGCTACTTCAGTATTAGAAAAAAATCGAAACTTTAGAACGTTTATAGCTTTTTTACCCCTTTTTCCTGTAGTAGTGGCACTGATATAAAACATAGCCTATGTTACAGCAGGGATTGTTAGCATCAATTTGCCACCATCACTTTTGAAAATGTTTCTATAGTTCCAGAGATTCCATAGAAATTGTAATTTAGAATGTTTTTAGAACGCGTTTCGCTCATCTCCCGCTTTAAAATTTCGAACTTTTTTAAAATTTGTTCTTAGAGAGCATTTACATCTTATAAATAACTACCATGCCAAATTTCAAATTTCTAGCTCCTTCAGTATAAAAAAAAAATCGAAATATTAGAACGTTTTTCGCTCTTGCACCCCCCTGTGACAGTGTCACTGACATAAAATATAGCCTATGTTACAGCAGAGACTGTTACCATCCATTTGCCACCATTACTTTTGAAAATGGTTCTGTAGTTTCAGAGATTCCATTGAAATTGTAATTTAGAATGTTTTTAGAACGCTTTTCGCTTATCTTACACCTTTTAAATTTCGATTTTTTTAGAATTTGTTCTTAGAGAGCAATTACATCTTATAAGTAACTACAATGCTAAATTTCATGTTTCTAACACCTTCAGTGTAAAAAAAAATCGAAATTTTAGAACATTTTTCGCTCCTGCACCCCCCTGGGTGTAGTGGCACCGAAATAAAATATAGCCTATGTTGGAGCAGGGACTGTCACCATCAATTTGCCACCTTCACTTTTGAAAACGGTTCTGTAGTTCCAGATATTCCATAGAAATTGTAATTTAGAATGTTTTTAGAACGCTTTTCGCTCATCTCACCCTTTTAAATTTCGAATTTTATTAGAAATTCTTCTTAGAGAGCATTTACATCTTATAAGTAAGTATCATGTCAAATTTCATGTTTCTAGCTCCTTCAGTATAAAAAAAATCGAAATTATAGAACGTTTTTCGCTCTTTCACCCCCCGCCCTTTGTGGTAGTGTCACCAATATAAAATATAGCTGTTACAGCAGGGACTATTACCATCAATTTCCCACCATCACTTTTGAAAACTGTTCTGTAGTTCCAAAGATTCCATAGAAATTGTAATTCAGAATGTTTTTACAACAATTTTCTCTCATTTCACACCTTTTAAATTTCGAATTTTTTTAGAATTTGTTCTTAGAGAGCATTTACATCTTATAAGTAACTACCATGCCAAATTTCATGTTTCTAGCTCCTTCAGTATAAAAAAAATCGAAATTTTAGAACGTTTTTCGCTCCTGCACCCCCCTAGTGGGTAGTGGCACCGGCAAAAAATATAGCCTATGTTGGAGCAGGGACTGTCACCATCAATTTACCACCATCACTTTTGAAAACGGCCCCCAGATTGAACGAGTTCCAGATATTAAATAGAAATTGTAATTCAGAATGTTTTTAGAACGCTTTTCGCTCATCTCACCCTTTTAAATTTCGAATTTTATTAGAATTTGTTCTTAGAGAGCATTTGCATTTTATAAGTAACTACCATGCCAAATTTCATGTTCCTAGCTTCTTCAGTATAAAAAAAATCGAAATTTTAGAACTTTTTCGCTTTTGCACCCCCCTGGTGGTAGTAGCACCGACATAAAATATAGCCTATGTTGGAGCAAGGGTTGTCAGCATCAATTTGCCACCATCACTTTTGAAATCGGTTCGGTAGTTCCAGAGATTACCCCCTACAAACAAACAAAAAAACAATCTTTACTCCTTTATAATATTAGTATAGATTTTATTTATTTATTTATTTATTTATTTATTTATTTATTTTTACAGATTGTACTCACGATTCCTGATGAACGGCATCCGGAGCTACTGAAAGGAGATTTTACGACATTCGGAGTCACATAAATTGGCCGCTGTGTAATATAATTAAGCCAAACTTGAACAGGGTTATGCTAATAATAAAAGGAAGACACTCTTTTGCAAATATTACAAAGAAAATCGCACGAATGTGTTCAGTGTTTCCGACAGTATTTTGAGACAATTACTGATCCGTTTCCGATAATCCTAGAAATAATAATTTTTCTGATGTGCCTAGCCAGATTTTATTGCTTAGAAAATTATATGTTAAAAGTGGACAGGATGGTAGCAGCTTCCCAAGTAATAATATATACGGAGAGTGAACTGACATTTAATCCAACAACACCGCAGTACATGGGCAGGTGCATTGTGAGGGATGTGATTGGAAAACAAAAGAAAATTTCTCTGTCCATCATTGTAAAGAAATTGAAAATTCCCAGAACCATAAAGAAACACATCTTACGCGAATAAAATAGCAGTTGTATCAAAGGGGATCTTTATCCCTTAGTGAATCTCCATTTGATCCAATCTGATCGCGTCGAAATTATTCATCTATATTTCCAAACCCCTTTATGATCGATATCTACTAATTCCTGAAAATAAGGGATATGTGTTATATACAGCTAAATTCCATTTTCCAGAAGATGATTATATATATATATATATATATATGTATCGAAAGATAGGTAGAATTTTCAAATAAATATATCCATAGGAATTTCTGGTATGAATAGCTGGATATTATTTTATAGAAGAAAAAAATATGTATATATTTTAAAAGTGGACTGCGTGGTAAATGTTTTCAAAATAATATATCCGAAGAATGATCTGTCCTTCAGTCTATCAAACACTGCAAAACGCATGCAGGTGCAATGTGAGGGAGGTGATTTGATAGTCCGTTGCCCATTTTTGTGAAGAAATTAAAAATTCTTGGACTTTTTAAGAAATACATTTGATGGGAATAATGTAGGAATTCCAATAAATGATTGGATGTATTTTTTCTGTTTTGTTTTAACTCAAAGAAAAACAGTCCTCTAGAGTTTTGAATCTTTCATGCATATTTCTAGCCTCATTATTTTGATCGATATCTTCTCATTCCTAAAAATAAGGAATGTTTGTTATATCCGGCTTGTTTGTTCACGTGGTTTGGTCCTGAGGATTGTGGAATAACTAATAAAAATTACAACCTTAAATTTATAAGGAAACAGACAATTCCATAAAATGACAGAATATTTTTTGTGAAATTCCAGGAGAAAGCGGGCACTGAAGTTGAAATCTCCCACGCATATTTCTAGCCTCTTTTTGATCGATGTCTTCTAATTCCTAAAAATAAGGAATCTTTCTTATATCTGGCTTATTTGTTCACGTGGTTTTGGTCCTGAGGATTGTGGAATAACTAATATAAATTACAACCTTAAAATTATATAAAAAAAAAAACAGACAATTCCATAAACTGACTGGATATTTTTTTGTAAAACTCCAGGAGAAAGAGTGCGCTGGATTTGAAACCTTCCACGCATATTTCTAGCCTCTTTTTAATCGATACCCTCTAATTCCTAAAAATATGGATTACGTGTTATGACCAGTTCGTTCGTTCACGTAGTTTGGGCCAGAGGAATGTGGAGTTACTAATCGAAATTATAACACTAAGTTATAAAGAAACATTCAATCTTTCTAAAAAATCAAAAGACAAACATTCAAAATGCATTGTCGTTTCCAATACATTTGCGTGTGCATCTGTGGTGCAATTCTGCGAATTCCATTCAAATAAAGATTTGTCTTACATTCGATTTTTTAATATGGAAGTTCGATATAAACGTAGACCGAATGCTAAACTGCATTTCAAACATCATGTTCAAAAAGTTTAATTGGTATGTCATCCAAAATTGTTGCAATATATTTGCTGGTGTGCAACTAAAGAGAGATTGAAAGTCAGCAAAATTGATCACTCTTCCTTTTCTTTTGAAGAGAAACATTTCTGTTGCAAGTAATGTAGCATAAAATGACTGGACATCTTTTTACTATCATTTCACATGAAATAATACGTCTAAATCTTCCGCATCTGTTTACAATCCATCTTAGATCGAATTTTACCAGTTGAGGGGGTTAGAATGTCCGTGGGGTAAGTCAATATTTAGTAATTTGAGAAATGAAGTGCTTTGTGAAACTTGTCGTATTGCCGCTGCAATACGGCCCCACCAGTGGCTGAGAAGTTCTGCTCTCAAAGCTGATAGACGAGAGGTGCTGGGTTGAAACCCCTGTCGCGCTCGTCGACATAACCGTTCGGAGTTTTCCGTGGTTTTCTTCGAACCTTGCCGTAAATACGGGTTAGGATCCCTTAGAAAGACCCCCGCGGAGGGCACTCCCTCTAGGGCCTATATCCCTCGTGTTGATAATTGGCCGTCATAAATCAACCCATCAACCCAGCCGCTGCAGTACGACAACTTGTTTTGCCCTCTAGCGACTCCTAAGTGAACTATGACTTATTTGACTGTCACACTGAATAGAAAATAATATACGTTCAATAAAAATATGATTATCTAAATTTTAAAAATTTTTGACTTACTCCACTGTCATTCTAACCCCGTCAAGTCTTAATATAGAAAAGAAATGTTATTTATAAGTAAATTTCATTTTCTGAACACCATATGATAAATGTAAACATATCGTAAATGGTTTTGAAATAATATATTTACAGGAAATTGCTCGACAATCCAAGAACAATCAAACACATAAGCGACTGCAAAATTATCAAACATCTGAAAAAAAGGAAAGCTTGCATATTCTTGAACATTTTACAAAATGCTAATATTTTTATTACATTCATATGTCACTAGTACGACTCTTTTAAAAAATAAATTGCCATCATAGCTACATATAATTCTTATTTTGACAATGTATTTTCGAAAAAATATATAATGTTATCAATATTTAAGTCTGTTATGTATAAAATGTATATTTATTTATAGTTTAATAAAAGAAATGTTAATCGTTAACTTTTGTTTGTTTTATCTCTTTAAAGTTTTCTTGTTTAAAAAGAGGTGAGGGGTGGGGGGGGGGAGAAATCTGTGTGTGCTCATGGAAAATATCCAATATATCTCAGGTAAAAGTTGAGTTTCCAGTGTTTACTCAGATCCCTGGCTTCAAAAGCGGAAGACCGTAAACAGAGACAGGGGCAGGGCGGTCTGACCCCCCCCCCCCTAATAACTTCTTGAACTCCCTCTTATCTTAATAATCGCTCAATACTAATATATCATCTATAAATTACATTTAAAATATTTTAAACTTTATAATCAAAAAGTTTTTGACAGGGGGGGGGGGGCTTACTGTCTATATTTATATATCATTAAAGTAGAAAGAAAAAGACAAGCTGTGAATTATCCATGCTAAACATTTTCAAAGATCCCTTTTACTTTTCCTACTGGTTACGACCCTGTCAAGAGTAAACATTTTTTCGCAGATGTAGTTGAACTAAATAAAAGGGCGAGTCAAAATGCACGGGAGAAATTCACACAATAAGGCTCCGTTCAGATCACACTTTCAAGTTCCGGGACGAGTGTCATAAATTAATTCTCTGGGCTTCTTTTACAAGGATCTGTGATGGTTATGACCTTTTTCAGTGTTCTTCAAAGATTTCAATGCAAAGCGCACGAAATCAACAAAAGAAATTCTCCCCAGGAATGATGATAAACTCCATAAATTTCTTGTGCTCCCGTCCATCAAATCGTGCATGGCACAAGAAATTCATGGAGACCGAATCAGTATTGGATAATGCAAGGAGTGGACATAAAAGCGTATCAGAGGAAAGCATTGACGATTATTGCCTTGACGTGCTTCGTGCAACTAATGATGCACATATAGAGGTTTATTAATTGAATAGTGTAAATGCCCGTCGTAGGACGGTGGGTAGAAATCGGTGTTTTCACTTAAAATTTGAAATAATTGATAAAAATATTCATCTACTACTATTTATCAACAATAAGGATAACTGATCTGAACCGTTAAGTACAGTGTTAATGGTAAATTTTACTGTTAATGGTAGTTATGTTAATGGTAAATTTTACGAAACGTAACCTTTTTCTTTATATTTGTTTTTCAACTCAAAATTTCCAAATATTTTTCTGAATAATTAAAATCTTAATCCTAATAACGATCTCAATAATTAATTAAGATCTCAATAATTAATTATGGTAAGTAAACTATAGGTATTAATTTTCGCTCTCAATAATACGAAAACGAACTTTTAGTTTATTCCAAATCTAAAAGAATGCGTTAATTTTTACACAAAGTCAAATATTTCCCTTTCAAAATTAATAATAAAAATAATTTAAACCATTAAAAAAGTTGATCATGAAATAAATCAATACGTCCTGAATTTTTCTTATTTTAAAAATATGCTTACATACATTTTATATTATTTTACAACTTTATTATTATGTTATATTTTTTTTCCAATAGAAAGGTATTTATACAGAAAGGTATAATTTGTGTTTATTACCAATAGATAGCGCCAGAACAGTATTTAGGAACGAAATGTAAAATACTGGTAGATCATCGCAAAGCCTCGAAAGGTATCACCACTATTTCTGAAAAAAGTGCCTACAGGAAAAAAATGCTTACAGAAGTAAATTAAAAAAATACCTTAAAATATTTAAAGACTTTAATATGCTTTTACAAATATTTTAAGAGCATAATCGGATATTTTAATGAAACGTTCAAAGAGTCATTCGTTTTTTTCTATATTTGGAATTTGTTTTTCTGAATGGCAACATTATTCGTTTGTTTACAACTGGTAATCCGATGTTTAATCTGTTATTTTTAATTTAAAACTCAAAACATTATAACCGGATATGATATACATGTTTTATCCGAAAATATGCAAAACAGGCATAATTTCAAGTAGAAGAAATTGTCATTTAGCTGTCATATGTTTTTCAGTAAGCCTAACATGTCGTTTAGCTACTGGCGATTCGCAAACCAGAGTGGTCGGAACCGGCATGGTTACACTGTGTTTTATTATATAGAGATGCCAAAAAAAGAAAAACCCTCAATATATACTTCTAATGTTGTACTACTCTCTCCATACATGTATCTGTTCATTTGTGTCTGTAAAAAAAGCTTGAAATTGTAAAAAAAACTTTGCGGACACCCTACCCTATATATATTACAGGAATTTCTTAAATGAACTAAAAAAAACGTAATAAATATTATTGTTAAAATATATCATCATTCATTAAAATGTAGAATATTTCTAAAAAAAAAAAGAGTAAAAAGAAAAGCTGCTGAATTCTTTCTTGCTGAATTTATATACACGAAATATTTTCAAAAGTTTTAATAGTTGGGAGTTAAATTGTTTTTTTAAAGAAAACTCAATAAATATTATTGTTAAAATATATCATCATTCATTAAAATGTAGAATATTTCTAAAAAAAAAAAAAAAAAAAAAGAGTAAAAAGAAAAGAAACCTTTCTTACTAAATTTGTACACGAGATATTTTCAAAAGTTTTAATAGTTAGGAGTTAAATTGTTTTTTAAAGTTTCTTGAAGGGAACCTATGTTTTCAGTATATGCCATAGACCTTACAATAGATTATTCCTCTGAGGTATATGCACAAGAAAGAACCGGTAAATCATATCTCCGGTCCTGCTCTCGTCAGAGTTTCCGTTAATCTCAAATTAACGGAGCTGGAATTTTTATCCCTTTCAAGGGCAGTTTTATATTATTTATACCATTTAATTTTAATCTCAAACTGTTGAAATGCATGAGAATTTCTGAACTAAATTTTGCTTTTTCAAAAAAAAAAACGTGAAGAAGAGCATTTCTTTATTTTCAAATCAATTTGTTAGTATATTCTGGTGACATACCTTTTCAACATTTTAGCAACATCATTATTTTGCCCCTGGTAGGGTTAATTAATAAGAATGATTAGTAGTATTAGCAAAAGCAAGGAAAAATAAAATTTCCGCAATTTTCATGGATCGTGTAAGATTTTCCAAGATTGGTTGTATGATGTATAGCATATGATGTGAATTTATCAATAAAAATATAAATATCATTCAAAACTTTAACAATAATAATGTTTGATGGTTATAGCTGATTTTCATAATATAATAACCTATGTTTAAAGTGAAGAATTTAGGCATATATTACCTTCTTCTTTTTTTCTTTTTTTTTTTTTTCCTTATAATAAATGAGTAATTTTTTTTCATTAAACTACCTGAAAATACCGGTGTCATACTAACAAGGCTTTATTAAAGCGAGAGCCGATTGGGATTTGACGCTAGCCCTCCTGATTTTGGAATTTGGATCCCCCAAATTTGGTATGTCATTTTTGTGAGGCTGATACTTTATATCTGTTTTGATTTTGTACTTTATATTTTTGTACTTTATATTTTTGTACTTTATATTTTCTACTTTGTATTTTTCAATATTTTGAACTTTTATGGTTGGGTAAGATTGAAAATAAAAAAAGCTCTTCCGGCCTGTACCGGGAGGAAAAGGTACCTTTCCTAAATCTTCGTATTACAATTTTAGCTAATGTTACTCGAAACAGCAATCTAAAGCGCAAAGAACCCGATTACATAAGATTCTTTAATACTGAATTTAAATAAGAAATTTGCCAAATTAGTCAACTATAGCCAAGTTGCTTCATTTATGAAGACTTATTTTTGGTCGCCAAGTTTGGCGAGAATTTGGCGCTAACGGATATGAATATAATTTTATGCGTATGATTAGGAAAATGATTACAACAATGAAAAATAATAATTTGCGCGAAATCGCGTTCACTAAAATTCATAAATTAATCGTTGGATTTTTGTAATGTGCTATCTTGTTTCAAAATGTCTGCCACCCTAGAATTTCAAACTGCTGTATCTCAGCTATTTTTTAACGGTGTATTTCGAACAATTGTCGCCAATGCAATCACTTTTCCGACAACAACTCCAGAAATTATCCAGAAAAATATTCAAAAATGGAGTATGTTATGCAAATTGACCTTATGGAGGTCCCCACCAAGATTTTTTTAATTTTAAATTTATTAAGTTTCATTTTTTGAGTGTTTCATGAAAATTACTTTATACATAAGTTCTCCGAAAATTTCCCACAGAAGGATTCAAAAATTCAGTATTATATGCAAATTAACCTTATGGAAGTACCCAATAAAAATTGGAAAATTTCAAGTTTGTTAAGTTAGGTTTTTTAGTGAAATTCTCTTGGCGAATTATTAAAATCTTTATGAGAATGTTTGATATGGTAACCCTATAGGTATGTGAATATTTCTTCATTACGATGACAGATGGCGCTACAATAGCTTTTCAGATATTTTTGTGCATTATTTGAGGAAAGGTGGTGTTTTATCCAAGGGTCACATCATTGGTCAATTCGTTAAATTCTTACATTCAATTGGCTGTGTGTAAGTATAGGCGCGGTTTACGAAATATCAAACGTTTGTAAGCTTATTGAAAGACGCAAGTGGAGGGGCGTTTCATATTATTTAGGTTTCAATAACATTTATTTAATATTTTGATTCTCATGGAAATAATTTTAATGACTTTTCTGATAAGGTTATGAGCGAAAAAAAAGTTTAATCTTTTGATTTTTTTTCTTTGCTGTGTTATTGATGTATGATGATTGATTAATAGACAGGATTTCTGGAGCTTGCGCCATTCTGGTTTGCAAACTGGTTTTAAAAGACGGAAAAGAGGGGGGGGGTGTTATATTAATTAGGTTTTCTCATGAACTTTTGGTCAGAAATACAAATTTAATTTGTCTAAATGTCATAAATTAAATTGGCAATCATTAAAACTGAAGTCCCCTAGTTTGTTTAAATAGATTTTCGTAAAAAAAAATAAATAATAATAATAATAATAATAATAATCATGCAAATTCGAGCGTGTGTATTGCCGAAAGATATAAAATAAAATCTGCATATGTTACTATATTTTTTAAATGTTGAAATGCGTAAAGAAATGGGAATTCTTGGAAAAAAAACCCCATAATTTTGTGTGGGCGGAGAGAAAGAAACAAAGTTTTTTTCCACAAATTGAGAGTGACGCATAAGAGAAATCGTTTAGGTACCTTACTAAACAATGTTAAACAGTATTTTAAAGGTATTAAGAAGGTATTTTAGGGGTATATGTACAATTTATTTTACTCCCTCTCTCCAGATTTATTATTTATTTATTCATTTTGTATACTATCATGCGCGATAGGAGAAAGCATAAATTTTGGCAAGAGAGGGTTAATTTACTTGATTGATTATTAATTTATTATCACTAGAAAGCAGCAAATAGGTCAAAATATTTATACTGTTAAAAAAAAAAAATTATATATATATATATATATATATATATATACGATTTAAATTTTTTTACATGCTTTGGGGGGGGGGGTTAAAATAGGGAGGACGTGTCAGATAAAGACGTACATAGTCAAACAAGACTGCATTTTGCTGAATATAATCATGGTCAGATAAAAAAGATTTATTGAGAAAATTACTATGGATTTAAATGCTAACAAACAAAGAACAACATAGTTTTTGCCACCCAAACAGTGAAAACGTGCCCATGCTCTATTCTGGCCCTTTTCATTGAATAAAATATGCAGTAACAGAACGCAAAAACTTTTTCTCATGTTTTTATTATTTAGGTTTTCTTACGAGCTTTTGTTCGGAATTGAAAGCTTAATACATCTAATTGTCAGTGGCGTACCCGGAATTTAATTTCGGGGGCGTGGTGACTTAAATTTCAATAACGTACTGAGTCTTACGAAAGGCATTTAATTGTGTTGTAAACAGAAATCATATTTGACAATAAGGCCGTAGCCAGAGGATATCGGGAAGGAGAGTACGAAGCCGATCCCAAAACGTCCCCCCCCCCCCCCTGCCGATATAAAATACTTGAAAACTGTTAATAGGTTATTTCATATAGTACTTCCATTTAAAAGACAGTCATTGTAACTTAAAATGTATAAAATTGTCCGGGAGCCCTAATCTATACTAATATTATAAGGTAGTAAAGATTGTTTTTTTGTTTTTGTTTGTTTGTTTGTAGGGGGTAATCTCTGGAACTACTGAAGCGATTTCAAAAGTAATGGTGGCAAATTGGATGGTGACAATCCCTGCTCCAACATAGGCTATATTTTATGTCTGTGCCACTAGCCCCAGGGGTGTGCAAAAGCGAAAGACGTTCTAAAATTTCATTTTTTTTAATACTGGAGGAGCTAGTGTTCGCGGTCCGTATACAGGGACCGATCTAAAAATAGAATTAAATTGAAAAGCAAAGTACGTGGAAGTTTATTGGCCGATATTGGCAAGGTAGTGACTAAAAGTGTTGAATGTAGATAATACACATTGATAAAACAGTTTTAGGTTTTAAAAATAAACTAACGTTTATTTACATATCACAAAAATAAAATAAAGATGAAAAATATGACAGACAATTTAATAAAATAAAATATAATGGCATATGGCAACAAAAACAAAAAAAGGTGGCAAAATATTAGAGCATGAAATACTTTAAACTTTCCAAAACAAAGTCCTACTCACATGCTGGAGAGTTACTTCATAAGAGTATTCAACACTTCATTTATTATCAAAGTTCAGTATAAAAAAAAAAAAAACTCAATTTTTTAATCCACATAATTATAGAAGCACTGCCGAAAAGATGTAAAAATATATTAACGTAAAAACTTCCTCTCTATTCATATTTGATGGAATCAAAAATAGATGAGTTGACATCACAGTAGAGAAAACACAAAAGCAGAATATGGGTGCACATGTCACTTTAAAATAAAACCACTTTCATATTAACAGAACACAATATTAAATGGACTTCGGAAGAATAAACATTATTGCAGCATTAAAACATTTGTTTAAAAACTATCATTGTATAACCTAGCTGCTGCTATCATTCACTCGCGCCATCAAACTGCCTTTTCATCCCTTTTAAACAATATCAACATACCGCTTTCCGAAAACGCCCCCTTTCTGATGTGTTAAGTTGAGAAGTTCTCAAACTGCCCATCGGCAAAGTAATCTAGAGTGCCTTTGAAGACTGTTACACGGCGTCTGGGCGCATGCTCCCCTATACTATTACGATTGAAACGATATCGAAGCTGGCGGTTGCAACTGAATTCGGAAAAAGGCTGAGAAAACGATGGTCGATGTGAGAAATGATATCGAAACGAACAGTTTGGAAGATAAACATAGATTGGCGAGTTGAAAAACGAAAAGAAAGATTTGAACGATACTAGAATGGAAAACGATAGCGACTGAAGAAAATGAATACAGGATTGAATGGAAAAATTAGACAAGTACGAAAAGGCGACATTGAGTATAAGCAAGGCAACACTAGATACCGAGCTTGCTCATTCACTCTCAAAACGTCACAAATGGTGGCTGACCGCGACCAGCGATTGGTCCAAAGCAACGCGCCCATCGTTTTGTGCCAATCGCTGTATGTCTTTCCTCCTAGTCAGCCACCTTTTGTGACGTCATCATAATGAATGAGCAAGCCCGGTATGTAGTGTAGCCCTGGTATAAGTTTCAAGGTCCAAAATATATATATAGGGCTAACATTTGCCTCTCCTCTCTCAGGTGAGAACAATGTAAAAAATAACTTCTCCCTGTACTTTATGTCGATTTCTTAGAAAGAAAACGGTGTGCAGTGCAAAATCTCTCATTCAAAATTTTGGTCGGACGTTGATTGAAACATCGAAGAATTCACCAGCTAAATCTGTAAAATATCATTCTGTCTCTTTATTTTAACTCATTATGGCGAAAAGAGCAGTTTTATCAATTTCAGAAAAGCGGGAAATTTGTGAATATAAAGAAAGAAATATGAATGTATCGCAGCAAAACATCTCCAATCATTTTTCTACACTCTGGAAAAAGCCTGTTAGCAGGCGCTGCATCGGAGACATTTTGATGAATACAGAAAAATGGATTAACACCAACGAACTGCAATCATCTGTAAAAAGACTGAAAACAGCGAAACATGAAGACTTAGAGGATGCCCTTTGCACATGGATACAACAAATGAGTGCTAAAAATGCCACTATCTACGGAGATGTCATCAGAGAGCAGGCAAAAGTTCTTGGCCAGCAAATGAATATTACAGATTTCGAATACAGTAGTGGCTGGTTGAACAGATTTAAAAAGCGACGAGGATTCTCTCAGTACATACGAAGTGGTGAAACTGCAGGTGTTGATGAAGATATTGTGTCAAATGGTCGCAAAAAACTGAGTGCGCTGATTTTAGAATATAAACAAGAGGACGTTTACAATATGGATGAAGTGGCCTTTTTTACCGCTTGCAGCCAGATAAAACAATTTCGAGTGGGCCTGCTAAAGGATTAAAAAAAAAAAAAAAAGATCGTGTGTCTCTTGTGTTCTGTACGAATAGTGATGGATCTGATAAAAGAACTATGACAGTGATTGGAAAATCAGCTAAGCCACGATGTTTTAAAAATTTTAATCCTGCTCTTTATGTAGATTATGAGAATAATAACAAAGCGTGGATGACTTCAGCATTATTTCAAAAATGGTTAGCGAATTTCAACATAGAAATGAAAAGAAGCAAACGCCATATTTTATTGATTTTGGATAACGCCCCTTGTCACAAAGCATATCCAATGAGTAATATCCGCATTGAATTTTTACCTCCTGACTGTACTGGATTTTTGCAACCTTTGGATGCTGGTATAATAAACTCATTCAAAGCTCATTATCGAAAGTATCACGTCCGCCATATCATTGAAAAAATCAGTAAAGATGATTTTTCTCCAATCTTTTTACATGATGCTATTCGCATGATAAAAAAAGCATGGGATGAAATTTCATCAGAAACTATTGTTAACTGCTGGAAACATACTGGATTGATTAAACCTGAAGGATCTACTAAAAAACAAAACAGTTCAGCACTTCAGGAACTACAAGACGAAATACACAAATTAACAGAAATTGAGCATCCTCTATCGGCAATTGAGTACATTAATATAGACAAAAGTGTTTCAACATTTGAAGATTTGACAATCGAAGAAATTGTTGCCAATCAAAATGAAAATGAAAATTCATCTGACAGCGAAGCTGAAGAAGCTGAAACGCCGCATGTTACATCTGATGAAGTTAAAAATTGCATTGGGAAAATAAGAATTTTCTTAGAAAAACATGCAACTGATAAAAAAATGATGAACAATCTTTTAGTTGTAGAAAAAGATATTGAAAAAATCAATATTGAAAGGAAAACTCAAACTAGCATATTAAAATATTTTCCTGTAAAAAATAATTAAAGTAAAATAATTCAGTGTGATATTTAATGTATGATGTGTGTGTCTGTTATGTGCATAATTATCTACTTTATCTAAAATTGACTATATAAAGAGGTAAGTGCATGTTAATTTCATACATTAATTGGATAATTTTGAATCATGTAGCATTAATTATATTATGTATATTAATTATATTATATTAATTTATACTATTATAATATACTATATACCATTGGATAATTTAATAAAAAGGCATTACTGATATTTATTTTTATAATAATAATATTAGTATAATAGTATGAAAATTAATTTTTATTGTATTTTAATTCGATATACCGCCAAACTCGTTATAGCGCCAAAAATTTCTTGAACGGATAATGGCGGTATAACGAGGTTTGACTGTATATAGGGCTAACAGCTAGGAACATGAAATTTGGCATGGTAGCTACTTATAAGATGTAAATGCTCTCTAAGAACAAATTGTAATAAAATTCGAAATTTAAAAGGGTGAGATGAGCGAAAAACGTTCTAAAAACATTCTAAATTACAATTTCTATGGAATATCTGGAACTGCAGAACCGTTTTCAAAAGTGATGTTGGCAAATTGATGGTGATAGTCCCTGCTCCAATATAGGCTATATTTTATGTCGGTGCCACTACCCCCAGGGGGGTGCAAGAGCGAAAAACGTTCTAAAATTTCGATTTTTTGTATACTGAAGAAGCTAAAAACATGAAATTTGGCATGGTAGTTACTTATAAGATGTAATTTCTCTCTAAGAACAAATTCTAATAAAAATCGAAATTTAAAAGGGTGAGATGAGCGAAAAACGTTCTAAAAACATTCTAAATTACAATTTCTATTGAATATCTGGAACTACAGAAGCGTTTTCAAAAGTGATGGTGGCAAATTGATGGTAACAGTATCTGCTGTAACATAGGCTATATTTCATGCCGGTGCCACTTTCCCGAGGAGAGTGCATGAGCAAAAAACGTTCTAAAATTTCGATTTTCTTATACTGAAGGTGTTAGAAACATGAAATTTGGCATGGTAGTTATTTTTATAATATATAAATCCTCTCTAAGAACAAATTCTAAAAAAAAAAATCGAAATTTAAAACTGCGAGATGAGCGAAAAACGTTCTAAAAACATTCTAAATTACAATTTCTATGGAATCTCTGGAACTACTGAACCCCTTTCCAAAGTAATGGTGGCACATTTTTTATGACAATCCCTGGTCCTACATCCTATCCTAATAATATTATAAATCTGATTGTGTGCAAATGTTAGGCTGAAGCCAGCGTCAAAATGGAGCATTTAATGATCCTGTATTTTTGCATATAGATTGATTATAACCGTGAAATGAACATAGACTAGTTTTTGTTTATTTTATTCAAATATTTTTCTTAATAATTCAAAATTTCGTTATTTTCATAGAGAATAAATGGACATTTTTTCGTATAATATTTTAAAATGGTTAAATTTACTTTAACGTTGCTAATACTTTATCGTTGCCAAAACTAATTTAAAACCCGTAATAATAATTTATACTCAAAAATTTAGATTCAATTGAAAAATTTTCACGTGAAAAATAAAAATGAAATAAAAAAATTAAAGAATTAAAAAGAAGATTAAATAATATTATTAGAAATAAAACGTACTTTTCTTAGTTTTTGATAATAATACAAGGTTTCAATATGCGTAACCATAGGAAACAGGCCAATATGACGTCATACATCGCAAATAAAGAGGAAAGGCTTTGATTGGTGAAATAAAATGATCTTGGGTTTTTTCTTCACTTTTTTTTCTTTTGTATGATAAAATACTTAGCGTTTTACCGTCTGCGCATGGCTGATATAACTATACCGTAATTTTTATTTAAATTTTAAAAAAGTGAAAAGCAGTTTCAAAAGAAAATAGTTAGCAAATGTCAATAATATGCTCCGCAAAATTATCTATGTCGAAAATGATGTTATGGATAGCGAGAAATAGCTATTTTCATTCTTAAAACTAAAATAAATAACTCGATTACCTAAAAAAAAATGACGAATGTTAATAGTTCCATTTTTGTTGATAAAACGTAAGATTTAATATTATTTCGTTAAAGTAACATAATTTCCCCTATGCCAGTATTGAAATTAATTGCCTGGAAAAGAAAATTAACAAGAATTATGTCATTAAAAAGGGATTTCTCTGGGGAAAAAGAGACGTCATATTTGAGTTAAAACGGGAATTTTCCAATATGTTTTAAAATGAGTGTAAATCAATTCTTTACATTAATAATACAAGGATCAGTAAGTATAAAAAGTAGATAAATTTCACGCCATATTTATAACGAAATTTTTTTTAAATCTATACTGATTATTAAGCATGAGTATCCGTTATATACAGATAAGAGTTTTCTGCTAAAAATCACATCATAATTTTAAGAAAAGGAAAATGAATACGGATCTATTATATTAAAATCTGACCGTGTGTTTGTATTTCGCAACAATTCCTAGACTATCGAACGCAACGCTACTTAATACCGGTTATCATTGATCCGAGGATGTCACACAAACTCTCAGAATTAAAAAAATTAAATTAAATACCAAGGGTTTTTTTTTTTTTTTTTTTTTTTTTTTTTTTTTGTAAATTGTAACGAAGTTTCTGTAAAAACGGAAAGTAAATTACTCCATATTTCTGTATAAAAAAGGCGAAATAAAGCAGATCAGTATATTTTTTACACCATTTTCTCATTAAAACTGAAAAAGAGAATTTATTTTCACTTTGAATAGATGGTGAAAACAAAATCTTGATTTCAGTAAATTATCTGAAAAATTAAAACATATTTTCACATATTCAAACTTCGTGAATCAATTTATTCTGGAGAACAAAAATTGCCTGTCAACATACTGTCATTTAGAAAACAAGATTTGTTTCAGCTATGCATTAAAACAAGGAGGCAGAATTGAATTTAAAGAAAAAAGCATGTACTATTTCCAATTAATGTTTTTTTGAAGGATGGCTGTTAAGATGTTTCACAAAGGCGTTAAAAGTAAAATTGTTTATCAGGTAAAATTGACATTTGTTTTTACCCAATTCGTCTATTTCCACGATTTTATTTGGCCCTCCTTTTTGTATTGGTTGCAATTTTATTTTCGCGATTCTTTGGCACAAAATTTCACTTTTTTAAGACTGAGTTATGTCGAGGTCCCTATAACAAAAAAATACCGTATTGTCTCCTATGAAATGTGATAAATAGTTAGTTAATTATTAACGTTTTTAATTATCGGGAGTGAAATATTTTGCTTAATTAATGTATTTATTCTTCTTTTAATGTTACGTGAACGAAGTCACGGGTAACAGCTAGTAGGCTATATTTTACGTCGGTGCTACTAATCCCATGGTGGTGCAGGAGCGAAAAACGTTCTAAAATTTAATTTTTGAAGTGAAAACTTCTTTAGGCGCGTTGAGCATTTTTTGAGATGGGAAAAAACCATTGAACTCGCGGCACTGTTACTGTAACCGACACTGTTACCAACACCTCTGTATATTTGAAGTGAAAACTTCTTTAGGCGCGTTGGGCATTTTTTGAGATGGGCAAAAACTATTGAACTCGCGACACTGTTACTGTAACCGACACCTCTGTATATAAGTATGTACATGTATTGTGTATAGTTAGATATGAGGTAGGGCGGGGTGGGCGCGCCGCATGCTTGCCTGTGCGCTATTGCACCGCGGTATAGTAAGCGGTATAGTAAGCGCAGAAAAATGTAAGTGGTATAGTACGCGGTATAGTAAGCGGTATAGCAACGCAGAAAAATGTAAGCGGTATAGTAAGTGCAGAAAAATGTAAGCGGTATAGTAACACAGAAAAAATGTAAGCGGTATAGTAAACGCAGAAAAATGCAAGTGGTATAGTAAGCGGTATATTAAACGTAGAAAAATGTAAGCGGTATAGTAAGCGCAGAAAAATGTAAGTGGTATAGTAAGCGCAGAAAAATGTAAGCGGTATAGTAAGTGCAGAAAAATGTAAGCGGTATAGTACGCGGTATAGTAAGCGGTATAGCAACGCAGAAAAATGTAAGCGGTATAGAAGCGGTATAGTAAGCGCAGAAAAATGTAAGTGGTATATTAAGCGGTATAGTAACACAGAAAAAATGTAAGCGGTATAGTAAGCGCAGAAAAATGTAAGTGGTATAGTAAACGCAGAAAAATGTAAGTGGTATAGTAAGCGGTATAGTAAGCGCAGAAAAATGTAAGCGGTATAGTAAGTGGTATAGTAAGCAGTATAGTAACGCAGAAAAATGTAAGCGGTATAGTAAGTGGCATAGTAACGCAGAAAAATGTAAGCGGTATAGTAACGCAAAAAATGTAAGCGGTATAGTAACACAAAAAATGTAAGCGGTATAGTAACGCAGAAAAATGTATGCGGTATAGTAAGCGGTATAGTAATGCAGAAAAATGTAAGCGGTATAGTAAACGCAGAAAAATGTAAGCGGTATAGTAACGCAAAAAAATGTAAGCGGTATAGTAATGCAGAAAAAATGTAAGCGGTATAATAAAGCAGAAAAATGTAAGGGGTATACTCTCTTAAAACGAAAGAGCCAAAATAACTCAAGTTTAGCCGAAATCCACTCATCTCACGATTTGAAAGTGAGCTTCTCATGAAGAGTTGAAACAACTCGAGTGAACGAGTTGTTTTTAAGCAACTCATGATTGAGTGATCTCCATTTTACTCATACTTGAGTTAAATCAAATCAATGAAGGTTAAATCCAGTAGCACTTGAGTGATTTATAACTAAGTCATATTTGAGTGAAATGAAGTCCTTTAAGACTAAATCCAGTAGCACTTGAGTGATCTGCAGCCAACTCATATTTGAATTAATTATTTAAAAAAAAAAAAAAAGAAAGAAAGAAAAAAAAAAAGTAAGTTGCATGTTGAATGTATACATATATGTGTACATTCAACAATTAATTGAAAAGTGTCATTTTATATTTATATATTTTGCTGTTGTTTTTGAGCTGCTTGAACTATATACCTCCCCCCCCCCCCCCTTTGATCCAAAAAGATAATTTTAAAGGAATACTTGAATAGATAAGAATTTATGCTGTTTTAAATACTTTAATCATGGGTTTTTTAATATATATAATGATTATGTTTTCTATGCAATATTATTAGATATATTGCATGATATTTTTCAGTTTATATCAATGTTATCATTAAATGTTTTAATCCTAATACTATTTAGGAATATTCACACAGTGAATATACGGGAATGGATATATTTACCTTATTTTTAACAACATATGATAAAAAAAATATGTGATTTATACAGCTTCACAAATCAAGTATATTTATTTTAAAATATTAGAAAAACAGTATATATACTAATAAAGCTACTTTTCAAAAGTTTTCGTCAACATGAAATTGATATTCTAAAGCTTTTCTTATATATTTGAGATACATTTAAAATAATCTAACTCTCAGCAACATAAAATGACTCAAACTTATGTATGCGCATTCGAAAATCAAGGCAGGTCAATAAAAATATCCAGGAAAAATTTCTTCAGACTGAGAATAAAATAAGAAATATAATTTGTTTACTTTAAAACATTATTTTTAAAGTCAGACAAGTCAATTTCCAATTTATAGTATTATGAAAGTTAGAGTTCTGAAACATCATTAAAAAAATATATATATAAACAAACGCACAGTACCGCCGAGACATTAGGTGTTTTTAGTATGTTATTGCTATCGTGTATATTAGAATGTATTGTAAGATCTTGCAGCTAAATGTTATAGTATGACCACTAAAACTGTTTTCAGAAACAAAAATTGTAAAAACTTTATTTTTTTAAATTTGATTAAATTATAGTAAATTTAGTTTACATTCAGTTTACATAAGCATCTTTGTTATATAAGATTTTATTAAGAAATCTAACGTACACAGCAATTATGATATAGCACAATCAATAGAAAATTCCGAATGTAAAATTGATGAAATTATGGGTTATGAAATTATGCGAGTTGTTATTTATTCATTTATTTATTTTACATCCTGTCTCCAATTTTTGATTAATTAATATCTGTACATTAAAAAATACTATAAATATTAATTGCATTTATATTAGTAATGAAACTAGTAAATCTGCATATCAGGGAGATCAAATGTCAAATCAGCAGTTTTATTTTGAAACAATTTTATTTAGTATTTAAAATATTCAACGTGACGTTTTAGTTCTTTCATGTTTGTATTATTAATTAATACACGTAATATATCAAGCAACTCAAGAAATTTAATTTTTAAAAATTTGTATCAGTAAATACGATTCTATGCACTGATATTCTGATTTTTTTCTTTATTAGGACCCCCCCCCCCTTTTGCGAACTGTCACAATAATTTTATAACTGTAATTCTCTCAAATTCAGTGTTTTATATCTTGTATCTAAAATAGCATCTAAAATAATTAAAATACTGATCTTGTGATAATGTCAATATTTAATTTGAACAATTGATTATTTTGATAAATATTGTAATTATTATTGATATCCTAATTCTTAAATGTAATTGAAAATGGCTATTTCGTTTCATTGGTATGCTTTCATTAAAATATGTTTCTAAATAAAATCACAAAAACAGTTATCTATTACTTTTTGTAGCGTATCCATTACTGGAAGAGTGGGTGTCAGAAAATGCTGTCAAAGTTGATGTTCTGAACCGAATTTCCGGATGTGACAATGCAGGACAGTAGAAAAAAATTGTTACGAGACAACGATCGCTTATAATTTAAGATGAAATTAATTTATCGTAAAACGAAAACAGTTCGATTACGAATCATTTTAATAGTCATGTCTAAAGTTTCATCCTTTGTTTAAAAATGAATAGGTAAATATTGCAGAAAGTTTCGTATTATTGAGTGCGAAAAGTATTTTTTTGAGAACTGCCTTATATTATACATAACTTCACCAAACGATATCACTTTCACATAGGTAGCATTATTTACTACCATTGTTGTTGAATACAAGTTTATTATAAACTGTACAAACAGGGTTAATTAAAAGGCTGAAATAAGGCCAATTATTATCAGGAGGCCCATTGACCTAAGGGGATTTATGACTCGTGTGAAAGTCTTTGTAAGACGGTTGAGCTAGTATTCACATACATCCAAAAAAAAACAGAAAAATTCAGAACTCGATTTTGAGCCCACTCGACCGCACGAGAAGTTTCAAACCCCGAACCAACATATCCACCGAGTCAACCACATTTCCAGAACAGTACAATTATGATTAAAAATTAAGATAAAATATTTTAGATAACTCAAAAAATAATCAGTTTTTTTTTTTTTTTTTTTTTTTTTTTAATGTATAATAATTATAGAAAAGAGTGAATAAAGACCAAAGAGTGTCAAAGAGAGAGTAAAAGACCAAATAGTAAAAACAATCATATTTCATTTATGTGTGTATTTAACTCTTTAAGACTGTTCTCAAATACAAGCTGGCTACTTTATGACATATTTTGTAATTAATTTATGTTCGGAAACACATGAGATTGGCCGGTGTTCTTACTTAGAAACTTTGTAGTTGAAAGATGTTTTCCATTTTATGGTAAAGACAGAATATCTTTTAGAAAGTACTGTCAAAGTCAGCGTTTGGAATCAACTTTCCGACGTCACAGCATGAAAAAGGAGAAAAACGTGTCGTCACGTAACTCGAATCGCTTCTAACTTGATAAGTAAAGTATTTATCAAAAAATGGAAAATTCATTTCGATTCCAAAAGACAGTTTTTTTAAAATTTATTTTATTATATTTTTTACATTTATGTAATTTATTTTTTTTCTATTTTTATACCATAAATAATGTTGCGAAATCTGCAAATAAAATTTTTTTATTCATTCTAAGTTTTTATAATTCTTTGAAAATCGACATTTTATGCTTGTGCTTAAACTTTTGAGACAGACCTTACAATTATATTTATAAAGACATGAAAATATATACTGTACATTTAATAGATCCAAAAATGTTATGTTTATGTATTATTTTTTTTATTAAAATTAAATTTAATATAGATAGAAATATACAAACTTATACAAATAAAAATGTTATTTTTACATAATGGAAATGCTATTTGTTAATTTATTATAAATGTTATTGTTTTGTATTAAAATCAGATTTATACAAATTGAAATATACAAATAGAAATACACCAGTAGAAATACACAAACTTTTACAAATGGAAAACTTTTGCGGAACTCTTATCTCGCTTCCTGATAGAATTGAATCGGTTATTTCGAAAACCACATAAGTCTTTTTTTTTCAAATATACAATTTTTGTCACAAATGCTTCCTTATAGGTAGAGCCATGATTTGGGTAATAACCACATAACTCAGTGTATTCCTTCCTCTTCAAACAATACCTTCTAATTTTCGTTCATTACTTGCGACATGTTAGGTGGTTTTTGGATGCAATACCAGATTACATGCGGATACCATATTATCATTTGTCTGCAATACCATATTAAAACATAAAAATGTACCTGTATAAGAGCTAACTTCATTAATTTCGATTAAAAATATGTTTAATATAACTGTTTTGTTCAAATTAAATACCACCTAAATCGTTTCTTGCTAAAACAACATAAGTCAGGAACAGTTTTTCTGATATTCTTATTTTTATTATTCATAAATTACAAAAATTATGCAATATTTACAAACTTTGAAGTCCAAACTCTATTATCAGCCTCTATAAAACCCATAAAAATTATTTGTAAAAATACTTGTGAATAATAAAGTTTTTTGTATAATTTCTAAAAAGTTCTGACTCTGTGACTTATGTGGTTTTTTTAAATGACCGATTCAATTATACAAAAGATAAAAGACATACTATATAAAATATAAAAAATACATCAAAATAAAAGAGGAAAATTTCATTTATGGGTACATCAAATATACCCATAAATGATAACTTTTTTATATTAAGATCAATAACAATGCTTTTTTTTAAATTAACGACCAGGGGTGAGCAAATACAGCAAAATTTGTGAAATAAAGGATTTATCACATTACATCATTATTCTTAAATTTTCAAGAAATTAAAAGTGGCCCTAAAATTTCTATTAGGGAATTTGAAACTGTCACTGCAAAATAATATAAATAGAACATTAACATATTTAACAAATAGGCTAACTTAAAAATAAGAAATAAAAAGATATATATATATATATATATTATAATTACTTGTTAAATACATTTTTGCAAGAATTTACAAAAATTGAAAAAAAATTATGTTTCGAAATACTTATTATGAAAGATAAAAATTTTCAACTTTTACACGGTACTATTAGTAATATTTGGTAATATCTGGTATAGATTTCTCATGTAGCACTCAACTACCTGGACATTTAAGCATTCGGCAGTAATCATTCCGAGCATGCCGGTTAATTCGGTATTTGCAGTAATATTATTATTATTTATTTTTTATTTAATTATTATTTATTTTCAGAGATATATCATTTTGATAATTTTCGACACGAAACTTAGTTTAATATTATTTTTCTAAATTGTGTACTATTCTAAACTATTTAACTAATAATTCTAAATCATACTTTGTTATTACATTTGTCTTAAATAATTCATAAAAAAAACTTTTGTGCTTCTTGAAAATCAATGACAGAAAGGGGGGGGGGGTAAATATTTCTACTGGCGAGTAAAATTTTTTGTTGGCTACCAGATTTTATCAAATTTGTAAAGCCCTGTACATGAGGGTGTGAAATATGTAATAATAGATGAGATGCTGATTGATTACATATTGGTCGGAAGGACTTGGAAAAAAAAATCAGTTGTCAGAGGGATAAGCTATCTTATTGGAATTTCATTATAAAATTTCTAATATGTGGCTCTCTTAGCGGTAAGTTTCTGCAGGCTCTTGGATCTACCAGTTCTGGCAAAATACATTCCATGTAAAAAGCCTTTAGTTTAGGAAGGATTTTCTTCCAAAACGAATCATCTTTATATATTCTGATAATTTTTGTTTCTTTTGGGCACCAAAAGTACAAATCACACCAGTTTCTGCCTGTGATATTAAGTTGGCCTTGGATTTGATAGAAATATCTGTGGTTAGTTGGCAGGAATGCTTCATCGTTACTTTTATATTTTAATCCGATATTATGGTTTTTCCATATTTCTTGGAAACCTGACGCATTTCTTGCACTATACGGGCATTTAATTTCTATCAATCCATCATCGGCTATTAAACCATCCGGACTCGTACACAAAAATGGATCCACCACATCAATGAACAAACCACATTGTTGAACAATATTACCAGAATCTTTTTCATATTACTTTAGAGCGACTATTTCGTTAGCAATACCATACCTTGTTGCTGGTATGTCAACACGGTCTTTGTAGATGATTTTTCTAACTAGGTTTGAACATGATGTGGTTAGCCGTCTATCAGCAACCTCTTTGAAGAAAGACGAAGAAATCCGTTTACGTCTTTCATGTCGCCATTTTTCGGAAAGGTACTGTTCTCTAGTTTCTTTTTCTAGATCTGATGATTGTTTAACTTTTAGCTCTTTCAGAAAATTTTCTTTTAATTCTAAAAATATTTCGTCTGAAATATCCGGTTTTTGAGAAAACTCTCCGTAATTTTTATCACCTCCCACTAGTGACTCATTACTTTGTTTAATTTTTTTATTTGGGAAAAGTTTTCTTTTTAAATGTCTTTTGTTCCTGGATGATACAAAATCTGGTGCTGGAGCTTTTGGAATGCTTCCAGTGATAGCTGTATATGTATTCTCTATCCACCCTTGAGCTGGTGTCTGATATGCTAATAGAGCAATGTATGCACGCCTGTTAATTCCACCAGCTCGTGAAAAGTCAACTCGCTTTCCGCCAGATGTCTTGCATAATTGACTCATAAAATTTTCGGCATAATTGTTGGTGAGATTGAAAATTAGGGTGTTAGCACATGACACAAGTGTTCTGTTAATTTCAAAATTGATGCCCTCTAATAGTTTTGAATCCATACAGGGAATTTTAGATTGATCCAGGGATAACGTTTTAGAAGATTTCTTATTGCAAGAAGTTCCACAGGAAGAATGGTTGCCAAATACATGTTGAGGTACACTTTTTAACTCGCCAATGAATTTTTTTACCAGATCTTTAGATGGTTCAATGTGTGTGGGAATGGCATTATGTTTTATAACTGATCTAACAGTATTAACTAGAAGAGGTATTTTGTCTTTTAAACATTTTTTTGGGGATTGAATACTCCCATATATTCCTTTTGATGGCTGCAATCTTTCCAGTGCTCTCCTGAAACGTCGAATGGCGTGGTTAACACATTCAATTTTCAGGACAGAGCCGCCGTAGGAAATTTTTTCTCTTACTTTATACATGGTGTTTGAATCACCATCTGCAACCAACCTCATGCATCTTATTTTGTATATTTCATGAAGATGCAGCATTCCTTCAACAATGATGTCACTTTCCATGCTTGTGGAGGAACTATTCCAATTTTTGAAGCACAAGTGTTCACGGTGCTTTATTTTCCCGTTATTAATCATCCTGCATACTAAACACAGTTTGTTTCTGATGCCAATAAAAATAATCTTCTTTGATTCTTGACCAATGATCACAGCTACTCCGCTTGATGCGTTATACCCTCGACCGTAACTGCGCTTACACCATCCTCCATCCACGACGGCTGTAATGTTACAGTAGCCTTCTGAATCTTTGTCACCCCTATTTTCTGCAGCAGTTTTTTCTTCTAGAATAGTTCTTTCCATTGTGTTCTCAGCACATAATTTTATTATTTCCCCAGTTTTAACTTCATACTGTGAAAATTTATATCGATTCATGTACTTAACACCCATAATGCCGAATTTCTCTTCTTCCTGAGCGAATCCGGAACCTGTGGACATGGCTCCCAAAACTGCTAATTTGTTAAGGCTATCGCCATCGTTATCACTCACAATTTTTGCTTCCGCTGGACACAGTGGGTTACTGCATACATAGTGAAATGTGCAAATAAGTCCATTTACTGTCATTTCTTTGTACAGTAACTTTCCTCCAAAATTACATTCATAAGTGTAAGTTTCTACATTTCTAGATTGTTTAATAACTGCCTCCAGATCACACAAAAATCGACCTGTGGGAAATTTATTTTCTTGTCTGTTTTTAGAATATTCAATGCAATATTCCGCCTCACTTTGGTTATCTGAATTTAATCGAGACGTTTCATCTATATTTTCGTTATTAGTCGTGGTTTGGGACGTGATATAGAGTTCTATAGACTGCTTCGATGATGAAGGCGCTAAAATATGATTTTCTGAGCTGTCAATAATCTCGTTTTCCTCTTGCACATTCATGTTTTTCCTGAAAGAAGCAAACACAAAAATTAAAATATTGATACTTTATATACATTCAATTTTTAGCTTATTTTTATGCATTTTATTGATAATTATAGTTTTACCGAGGGCGTAAATAAGGTTTCAGAATGGTAGGTGGGGAACACTTACCCCCCACATTAACAGACCACCACCATGTAATCAATACGTATTAAAGTCATAAAATATAATTAAACCATTAACAGTAATCTTTTTAAAAGTATTATAATAAAAAAGTAAGGATCGAAACTAAATCCCCAGACATTGTCGTTTTATCAGACAGTGGGTTTCACTAATTAATGGAGGACAATAAGAGGTACAATTATATCGGATCCTAAGCTGAAAAGGGTTCCGTAAACACCGAATTCGTATTATTTGTATAACCGAGTGCATTAAAAAATTAAGAAAAATAATATACAAGAAAAAGTTACGTGTTTATCTCCAAAATGGTAGTTTGGATACACATTACAAATTTCGCATTTAAAATTAAGAGAGATATTATAATTTAGAAATTTATAGAAAAACAACTATAAATGCAAACAATAAATAAATCTGTAAATACAGTAATTTGGAATATTAAGAAACCCAGCGTTAAAACATGAAGACCTAATAACGAGTAAATAGAAAAAAGTGTCGACAGCAAGAAAATATATTCCTTTAGTGTGTTAGTACTTGATTGATTCTAACAGCAAGTTTCAATGGGGAAAATCTATGACGTCATGCGATGCGTTGCTATATACTGTAGCTGTGATTTGCCGCTGAGATTCGCAAATTGTTGAGCAGAACAAATTTTCCATAAAATAAGGAAGTTACGACCACGTGATTTGCAGTATGGCTGACCCCCCCCCTCTCCCCTGAAGTAGCGTTAAAAGTAGAGTCAGTACTCGCTACAAACTACTGATTTATGTATCGCGCTACTCGCTACACTACACTGTTCAAAATATAGGGCGCTGCACTACAAACTACTGTAAAAAGTAGCGACTACTGTAGTTTAGCTACTTGTAGCGCGCTACTTCCGAACCCTCTCTATATGCATATACTATATGCAGGATATGTAGGGGAGGGAGAGAGTACCTCACACCTCTATACTGGGCCTGACAATAGATGTCTGCACGGGCCGAAATTTCCAGGCCCGGGACCGGCCATAACCCTACAAAATGATTGGCCCGGCCTGGTTTAAAAACAAAAAGTTCGGCTCTAGTCCGGCCCGCCCCGTACAATTTGTTTCACCCGACCAGCCCGGTATAAAAGCTAAAACCATGGCCGGCCTAAAACATCATAACTCGACTGATTTTCAACTAAAAACAATAAATTTAAATTTTTAAAACAAAATTTCAAAGTTTAAAAAAATATAGCTGAAAAGTAATTTTTATTTTAAAAAATATTGCAGGTAAAAAAATCATTAAAATATCTATAAATTTATATATATATAATATATAAATTTATATATATAAATATATATTTATTTATAAATATAAATTTATATATATAAAATATTATCAATAAATAAAGAAAATAAAATTTTGACAAAAATTTTAAAAATATATTCTTTAAAGTGGAAGTCACTGAAGATATCTTTTTTTTTCTTTTTTTACTTTTAAATTTATTAAAAATTTTATAAATTCTGAAGACAAAATAACAAGGAAACTTTCCTGCAGTGAATAGGGAAAAAAGTAATGAAATAGGGACAGTGATTCATGAGTAGTAAAATATTAAATAAGTTTAAAATTTTAAAATAAAATTTTAAACCTAATTAATTTTTCAACAGAGCTCAAATTACGCTGTAAATTTCCTTTGTGTTTAAAATTGTAATGTTTTAAAAAACTTTTTATCTGAATAGTAATTTTTATACATAGATATATTTCAGGGGAAAAAAATCATGCGTCAAGCATTGATTATGAAACACTTTCCAACACAGCCAGAAAACTGTAACGAAAATTCACCGTTAAATAAGGTGAAAGAAGATATGTAAGTAAACAGTTTAGAAAACTTACACTGCACCAAAAAATACATTTTTCGAAATTACCTTCCAGTGGCAAAAAAGTAGTCACATTATTTTGTGCAGCCCTGTATATGATCAATAGATGTGGATATATAGCACGATAAAATTTAGTTCAGTTAAAATATTCACATTCAGCAATTTTCGCCAATCGATGGAAATGCACTCGAAATCTTTTGTACAGCCCTGTATATTATCTGGAGACTTTTATACACACAGCATATTAAGCTAAAAGGCAACTTAAAACTCACTAGCAGCAATTACCAACCGTAAACGACAATGTATTTTTTTTCTTTGCGTAACCCTGTATATGCAGAGGCGTAGCGTCAAGAGGGACAGGATAACTTTACTAATAGTATTTTTTAATTCATACCGTTCAAAGATTAAATAAGACCAACTGTAGTATATAATTCTACTGGTAGTAAAATGATCGTCCCCCCCCCCCCCTGACGCTAAGCCACTGTGTATATGAATTTATTTATATTTCACAAACTTCTGTTAGTCTACTAAATATACTTCAGCAGAAAAATGCGCAACATAATTAGAAACTACCCTTAAGCAATTCACTTCCATAGTCTGTAATACAACGAATTCCCTTGTGTAGCCCTGTATATGATCAACCGAGTTTATAAACACACACGTATTATAAAAAATTTTTGTTAAACTTAAAAACGCACTTATCACATGTAAACTGTAAATATCGCACATGTACTGTAGCCGATATATTTTTTGTGTCCCTGTAAATAAACGCAATGCACACAAGAGAGCAATTTATAGTGCACCTCAGTAATTCATATAATTTTCATTGCGTTTGAAATAGTGAAATATCACTAAATTACACTGCAAACGATTTTTCCCCATAGGACAGTGTGTAACAGAAATATTTTGTTTGACCCTGTAAATGAATATTAAATGCTTTGCACTCCATACAAAAAGCATGTATTAATGCGCTTTATAATTATGTATCAATTTCGTCATGTTTTGAATGACGTAGAATCACAAAATACACTTGAAACGATTATTTCCCATTGACTGTAATGTAACGAAATACTTTTGACAGTCCCTGTAAAAAAACTATAAGTGCTACACTCTTCAGTTGCAATAGGGAACATGCTATAATAAATGACAATAACATACAAAAATTTCAGGGCAATCCGAATACATTTACGCGAGTTAGAGCACGGACAGTATAGGTTAGAAAGTGTTAAGAATCACTAAAATTTGCCCATAAATAAAGAAAATAAAATTTTGAAGGATTTAAAAAATATATATTCTTTGAAGTAAAAAGCAATGACAAAAATTCTTTTTTTCTTATTTTCATTTTTTTTTTACTTTTAAATTTATAATAAATTTTTTAAGTAAAAATTTAAAATTTTTTATAAATTCTGAAGACCAAATGACAAGGAACCTTTACAGCAAACAACAGTAAAACTAGTCGGATGTGCCAACCCCAAAACTTTCTTCTATCTCACACATGTTTCGCATACACTAAAAAGAATCAGTACCAATTTATATCAAGGTCTAACTGAATTTAAAATTTTATTAAATTCCGTGTATTAATTCTTGAGATATGACTATTGCTAAAATCGTGTAAATCCTGCAAAATGTAGCACAGCAGCGTCACCAGTTAGGAGATTTAGACCAAAACCTAATCAACAACAACTTATGTCAACGTCTAATTGAATCTGAAGTTTGATGAAAATCCGTGCATTAGTTCTTGAGATATAGTTATCGTGATAATAATGAAAAAAGTAGCATAACAGCGTCACCTGTTGGGCTATTTACACCAAATTGTAAGCGGCATATCTATTTATGTCAAGGTCTAACAGAATCTGAAGTTTAATGAAATTCCGGGCATTCGTTCTTGAGGTATAGCTATCGTAAAATCGAGAAAAAGGTGGTATAGCAGCGCCCCCTGTTGATATATCTTTACCAAAACATAATCATCGTCTATTTATTTCAAGGTCTAACTGAACCTGAAGTTTGTGGAACATAAGGGCTTTAGTTCTTGAGATAGAGCTATTGTGGAAATCGAGAAAAATGCAGCATAACAGCGCCACCTGTTGGGCAATTATTACCAAAAACTAATCACCACCAATTTATATTAGGGACTAACTGATTATAAAGTTTTATTAAATTTCATGCATTAGTTCTTGAGATAAAGCGCCCACAAAATTTTTGTCGCATACATACAGACAGACTCGCAAACAGACATATTCTAAAAATAGTCAGATCGTGTTCAGGACCTTCTAAAACGTATAAATCCGTCGAAAACCGGTAGTCGAAAATTTTCATGAATCCAATACTTTCTTCTTGTAAAGATAGAAGAATGTAATTACATAAGTTTAAAATTTAATTTTTTTCAAAAATAAAATTACAAAATTTTACAGAAATTTTTTATGTGAAATGTAATTTTTATAGACAGATATATTGCAGGAAAAAAAAACCATAAATTTTAATATTGAATCAATAATTAAACAAAAGACTATTTTATAAGTCAATGTAACCTTCCGGAATCATGCATAAATTTTCTTGTATACGATTTTTTAAAAATGTAATATCAATATTGTTTACATAATACAGTAAATCTTACCTTTCATTGTCAATTTCACGATTTTCTTCAAATACATTTCTTTCTCGTTGTCGCCGAATCCGTTGACTATTCGACCGCTTAGAAATTTTTTGATCACACTTCAGATTCTTCCTTTTCTTATTTCGTTGATTTCCCATATTTAAAAAAAAATAAATTATTTAATTCAAGAGTATAGTCCAACGTTGAATGCCGGAGAAAATTATTTAAATTCTCTTAAAACATCTAATAAACCAGCCAATCATTAAATGTTCATTCATTGATTAATATCTAATTTTCCGTAACGACACTTCACGGAATGCTTATCTTTCGGTACTAATTGAAAAAGCCGTAATACGATATCCTCCCATGCACATAAACCCCTGATCTCATTTGAAGCTGGACATTGTATAGCAAACAAAATTGACTACGAAACACGTTTCATCTATTGGTCATTTTGCGCGAAAGAATGAAATGAAAGAATACCTAATTATTGGCTAATGTTAATTGAATGACAGACTGAATCTCCTCCCTTTTTAAAAAAAAGTACTACCCACTTTCAAATTTCCCGGCAACATTCAGCGCCATCTATGAGGAAAAGGTAGTTTTTTTAATTTCAAAATACTACCTTAAGATAGAGGTAAAACAAAAAATGCCCCGGAATTCTTGTATCAAGGCCTAGCAGTTAAGCAATAAATAAATTAGAATTTTTAACTTTTTTGTATATTTATTTTAGTTTTAAATCTTTAAGTGGCCGCCATTTTGTTTCAAAATGGCGGACCAAGCTGGCCAACGAACTCGGTCGAGACATTGGTGAGCTTAATACACACAATTAGTTTCATCCGAAAATATTTATAAACACGGGTGTTATCGTATGAAATAGATCAGATATATATATATATATATATATATATATATATATATATATCAGCATTTGAACGGAGTGTGGTTCATTCAACTTAACTTACGATGCTACTTTCTGCATTATGAAAGTTTATCTTAGACTTCAATTAGCAGCACCATTTTCGAACAGTAACTTCTCATTTTCTTATTCGATTCTATGGGCTCGATTTCAACGGGAATTGGTTCATTCAACTTAGCTTCGATTCAGTTACTTTCTGCATTATAAAAATTTATTTTAGACTTCAGTTAGCAACATTTCGAACATTAACTGCGCATTCTTTTCTCGTGTTCTATGGGCCCGATTTCAACGAGATTGGTTTATTCCACAGACAATAGAACCCTAATATTACATTCTAGTGTGTGGTTCATTCAACTTGGTTCTCGATTATCTTACAGATTTTAGTTCCCTTTTCCACCTCCAGGGGGTGCATTCTTATCTTGGGTTCTATGGGCTCGATTACTACGGTGTTTGATTCATTCAACTTGGTTTTCAGCCGTAAATTAAACGAACGTAAAATCATGCATCAAGCATAGATTATGCAACACTTTCCAACGCTTTCAAAATAATTTTAGAAATCATTACCGTTTAATAAGCTGAAAGATAACATCTAAGTAAACAATCTGGAAAACGCATAACATATTTAAAAACGTAATTTCAGGAATTTCTAGCATATATTTCCAGCATATAAAATATTCGGAAAAACATCCAAATACTTTTATTCAGCCCTGTATATGATCTATAGATTTGTATATATACTACATAGGATGCTAAATTTTAGTTTAGTTAGGAAATGCGTAGCACAGTTTAAAATTCTCCTTCTGGAGTTTCTGTCAATAAACGGAAATGCGTTCGCGAACTTTTGTGCTGCCCTGTATATGAACTACAGAATTTATACACACCAAGTAATAGACAAAAAGTTAAATTTAAAATCGCGTTCAGCAACTTAAAACGCACTTCCAGGAATTATTGTTAACAGACAGTAGAGAATTCTTTTGTGTGTCCCTGTAAATGAACGATGACTGCTATACACACACTATTATGTAGTAAGCTTCTTGTAATGCACCTTAGTGATATATATAAATTTCAATGCGTTTAAAATAGTGAAACATTATTTAATTAAACCTCAAACGATTTTTCTCCATAGACGTAATGTAAAGGAATTCTTTGACTGTCCCTGTAAAGTAACTATAAGTGCTATGCACACCCTATTCCATATAAAGCTTCTTGTAATGCACCTTAGTGATATATATCAATTACAATGTGTTTGAAATTGTGTAACATCATAAAATAAACCGCAAATGATTTTTCCCATAGACCGTGATGTAACGGAATTCTTTTGAGTGTCCCTGTAAAAAAACTGTAAGTGCTACCCACTTCAGTTGAAATAGGGAACATTCTATAGATAACGACAATAACATAAATAAATTGCAGGGCAATCCGAGCATATTTACGGGAGTTAGAGCACGGACAGACGGCAGACGGCAGACAGCCAGACAAACCGAAGTCATAAACACTTTTCAACTAGGTTGGAAAGTGTTAAAAATCGATTGTCCCCGGCATGTGCGGAGCATCCCGGTATACGCTACTGGAAGCTGCGGATACCCTGGCAATACCTGCGGATACCTGCGTTCGGAAAGAGGTTTGTTTGGAACACACTAGATGCTGCCGAAGGCAGTGGGGCCCGGGAATTAGGTCAATTAATTTCAAACACTATACGCTGCCGAAGCCAGCGGGGTCCCCCGAAACTACGTTCATTTGAAAGATTTTCCGAGGATATAAAATCATACAAACTTGAGGTTTGTAACCCGAGAGAGATCGCGCGGGGCACAGAGTCACCCCAGTCTTAGAAAAACATCAGTCCCGCGAAAAATGTTTATCTGTAATCAATCATCCTTTCAGTATCCTCCTGTCTGGCTCTCCCCTTGCTAGGTGTAATGTTATTGTTACATTCCTTTCCTTTCTGCGCGTGAAACAATCGTTTTTTGGAATCCATGTAAAAAAAGGGGTGACTCAGTCTCCCCCCACGCATCCGTTATTGCTTCGAAATTTCTCATTCTAAGCAGCGTAGTTTTCTGTTCTGAAGTGTTTATGTTGTTTTTGGCGCTGAATTATTTAATAAATAATGGCGTGCAAACGTAAACTTACAGACTATTAAAAATAAATGGAACTTTTGAGAAATTTATTAGAAATTGAGTCTTCTATCTGAAGAAATTGATCAAGCTGGTGAAAATGAACCTGATGAGGAAATATACAGTTCTCACGACAGCGAAAGAGAGTTTGAGCAAAAGGATAAAGATTACGAAAATTCTGATTCAGAAGAAAGTATTTTTGTTAGCAAAAATAAAAAAGTTTTTCAAAAGAAAAAAAAACAAATCAAAAAGTGAAAACGTGATCTTAAAATATAATAAGTCATTTAGCAGGAGTAAAAATTATCGTACGCAATATAACAGAACTAAACAGATTTAAAGACAATAAAACTACAATTTCTTGCATAAAGTATGATAAAAATCATTCTTCTTATGATTACCAGAAATGTATGTAGATTTAAAACTCCTGATAAAGGTATGTAATTATTTTGATTGGAAAGTTTTCTTAAACATTACAAAAGTTTTTTTTTAACTAAAGAAGTATATTTCCTTAATAATCTAATGAACTTATTGTTAAAATCAAATGATATTTTTCTTGTTTATTGCACAATATTTGAATAAAACTGATTGGGGTGACCTGGGTGACCCAGTCACCCCGCGCGATCTCTAACGTTAGTGCTGGGTGCGCGCCTTCTATCGGGTTAAGGTTATTATTACGGGCCCAGGTAACGCCGAGCGAGTGAGTTACTTTAAAAATAAACTAGATGGAACCCGTCAAAATTTGACGGCAAACAACTTGATAGTACCATAAAAATAAAATTTATAGTTGCTTTAACTTGACAAATTTCATAGTGGGGATCATAATATGATTAAGTGGTCACAGACTTTTCCATCGTAAAAGTTTCAACCATCATTTTGGTTTAGTCTCTGTGCTTCTAGTCTGTGGAAATGAACTTTTCAAAGGTTTTTTTTTTTTTTTTTTTTTTTTTTTTTTTTTTTTTTGTAGTGGGGCGAGGGGGGGGGGGGTTAGTAGAATCGCATATAAGAAGATGAGATGGTATGCCATGAGTGGGTCATTATCGCCTGTTTTCTTTTAACAAAAGAAATTCTTGAGGCATATGACACTCTCCTAGTGCTGATGGGGAAAGCCTCAGAGTTCTAAGATGATACTGCCAACACCTACTTGATTCTCTAGATTGAGAATCAAGTAGGTGTTGATACTGCCGGAAAAGACACAAAAGATCCTGAAATGCCCTTAGACATGTGGAGTGCTATGTCCAGAGCAAGATTATAGCAGAGCTGTCAAGACAGTTCTTGGGTCTAAAATCCACAGTAACAAAATCTTTTTATCAAACACAAATTTCATTCAGGTAGTTTGGTTTTACCATAGAAGCTTCTTCTATGGGTTTTACTTATGTTCCATCCAAAGAAATGAACGAGCGTCTTATTTATTTTATTCTCTTTAGCTGTCATCCATACAGCTTTGATTGCAGCACGCTGCAATCTGGGGATCTTTTCAATTATTTAGAATTTAAATTAATATTTCTGTTTTTTTTTCCCCTAATTACCTCGCGTGTGCGGGAAAAAAAATGATGCAGAATTTTTTTAAATGAATGAAAAACATATTTTACATTTAAGGCTGTTCTTAAATACAAAGGGGCTACTTTCAGACACATTTTTAATTCATTTTTATTCGGAAACGCATGCAGTTGACAGGTGTCCGTATTTATAAACTATGTAATCGAAACACGTTTTCCATCTTTTGATAAACGCAAAAGATTTTTCAGAAAATACTGCCAAAGTGGACGTTTTGAACCGAATTCCCAACGCAACAGCGCGAGAAGAGAGAAAATCTTGTCGTCATGTGACACAAATTGCTTGGTTAGGCCTGCCAGTTTTATGTCTCTGCGTTTAAAAGTGAGTCACAAAATGTGTCAGAAAGTTTCGCGTTGTTGGGCAGGTTATATGAGAACCACCTTAAAATGGGTTATTAATTAAGAACCCATAATGATGAATTCTTAAAAATCTCACATTCATTACAAAACGAACCGCTTATGACATTTACTATCAATAAAAGTTATTAAATAGTTTTTGTAATAATATAAACTTCTCCGATATATCAACAAAAAGTACAATTAAAAAGTATTTTTGCTCACACTCATTTTTTACGTTCAAGCATAGAAGTGCTTTGTTTCTGTTCTGTACGAGAGATTTTCGTAAATTTATTTGTCAAAGGAAAATTTTCCAGCTGAATATTCGAAAATAAAATGGTTCTGTCATCTATTGCTGTATTTCATAAACATTAAAGAACTTCACCTTTTGTAGGTTCATGTATGTAATAAAGAAGTAAAAATAACATATGCAGAGTTGTCTGAGAGCTTTTACGCTCTTTTATTTAAGACAGATCTCAAAAAGATATTTTCCCCGCTAAATAACGTGAATCTTTCAAATAGTTCAAATTTTTAATTGTATTTGGTTTTCGGATTTAAAACAATATCGGGATATTGTATTGCCCCAAATAGCGAAGTCCCCCCCCCCTTCTCTCTCTCTCTAAAATACCTTTGAATTCAAAATTTTAAAAAAAAAGCAACTTCTAGCAACAATACTAACCAAATCTCTAAACATACATAATAGTTAATAGTTAAATACAAATTAGAAAATAAAAATTTTAAATGATAAAAGATACCAAAAGAACAAAATGAAATTTACATATCAACTGATAGTAAAATGGAATTGAAGAAAAAAAAGATATGTGCAATGCATTACATATAATACCTTTGTGTGTGTATAAATAATACCTTTGAATTCAAAATACACACACACACACAAAAAAAAAAAAGCAAGTTCTAGCAACAATACTAACCAAATCTCCAATTTTTTAAAGATTGATAAGTATAAAGTGTATACAAAATACTTTAAAGTTAATAAATAATGAACCAATTCAAAAATCAAGTTACAGAAGCTCCAATTCAGAGACGGCACGCGGCCAAACGTAAATAATAGTTTTAAAAACAAATTAGAAAATAAAAATTTAAAATGATTTGTGTCTGTATATGTCTCGACTTAGTCAACATGTATGATGCATTGCCATGTGGATGTGAATATTATGCAGAAGTTGTGACATTTTAAGGATTCTGTATAATTATTGTGAGTAAAGTATTTTATCTACACTTTACGCGTTCATATTTCCAATTTTATTATTTCAAAACTGTTATCTCGTGGTAATTTCGTGAGGTGTTAAATACAGTTTTTGGGATAATCGATGTGAGTGAAATATATTGTATATTCTTAATGGTTTTTTATTTCCTATTTAAATATTTCCAAATTTTAATATTTCCAATTGTTGTCTGGTAATAATTCAGTGTACCTGGATGATTCTACTGATCTTAGCATTATGCCAGTAGAATTATGAAACACTGAATTATTATTTAAAACACATGTGGGTGCATCCAGGCTGATGAGTACATGTGCATGTGTTTTTTCATATCCAATTCATATTTAATTCTCATGTGGTCCAATTTTCCATTGTGTGTGGTTCATATTTAATTTATTAATCCATTTGTATTTACTTAATTGCAACTCCAATTTATATATATTTTTTTTTTCTTTTTCCCTTTCTCTCTATTTCTTTTTTCTTTTTTCAATATTCTTTAGGTATGAGTAAAATTTGGCCAATTACCATTGAAGCACAAGCTATGGTAATATTATGTTTTCACATGTTAATTATTAGCTATGTGGTATTCTGTATACACAATATCATTAATTATCTCTTTGGAGATTTAAGTAGAGTGATAATAGAACTTGATATGTTTTTTGAAATTCATAGATATTATAATTATATATATATATATATATATATATATAAAACTTTAAGTAAAATTTAACCATTGAAACATAAGAAACTGACCACATACACTGAAATCCCGATACCAAAGAGCCCTGTCAATTTACAAATTAAAATTGTAGTCCTAATAAAAGTAACATTATTAATTCAAATTAAGAAGAACAAAAAAAAAAATTAAATAAATAGAAAATAAGGAATGAAATATAAACCACACGAGTATATACACAAATAAAAGCTTATAAAGTAATTTACTTTTTCAAGGGCAAGAAAATCACATTTATAAGCAAAGAACGATTGTTTTCTGTATATGACACCAGCTTTTGCTAAATATAGTGCCATATCTTGCCCGAACAATCGCTGAAACAATATTGAATAACAAGACCTTTACAATGGAATATTATAAATTATACATACAATTTGAAAAGGAGTGTGAAAAAGAATTAAAAAAATTAAAAAATATATATATTACTTATATTGATAATATCCCAAGATATTTAGTATATTGTGAGCACATGTACAAAGTTGTATCCAAAAGAAGAGGTTAAATTCACAGTTAAATAGAGAATCCTTCAGATCATAAATTGTAACCTACAGTTACAGTTATTTTTATTTAACTAAATAGATTACAACATTTAAAAAAATGTAGAAAAAAAATTATGATATACATATAAATAAAAACCATTAATTATTTTATTTTAATTTTAATTTAATAAATTAAAATATATAATATTACTTGATAATTTGAAAGTATTTCATAGATATTATTACCTCCATACTAAATTTCCAAGTTTTAATATTTTAAATAAGCTATACTACTGCTATCTATTGTAAAAATATTAGACTATTTTAGCATACTATCAAATACATTGCTGCTGACATCTGGTGTACAGATATTCTACTAAAACTTTAATATTGTATGTATAATTACTTATATGCAGCTGTAATGTAGTGTAAATATATTAATTTTACTAGTTAATATTAATGATATATATAGAGAATAAGAGTTACTAGTATAATATAATTTATATTTTAACTAACCCATTTAAAATATATCTTAATTTAACCCAAACATTAATGTAGAATCCATATGATGCTTTCATTTTATAAATTAGTATTATACTTAGAAATAACATAGATTATTCAATATGGTAATGCACTTATTATAATTTAAATCCAGCTATTTAAATAATATCTACCATGAAAAAAAAAATATATAAAAAACATAAATATTAATTAAATTAAATTATCTAATAATAAAATAAAATAAATAATATAAAACTAAGAGATATGTTTATTAGTGTACTATATTTAATAAATATTTAATATTTACTAAAATTAAATATGTTTAACATATTAATATTATATTGTATTGATTAACCCATTGTAACATCCTTGATAATTTTAACTTTTGTTACAACCCCAATAATATTAACTCCATATAATCATAACAACAATTATAGAATTTGCCCGCATGTAAATTTTAATTTATGAATGACTTTTAACTAAGATGATCCTATGCAGCACATGCTCTTAATATGAGTTATAATTTAGCGAAATATATCAACAGTCAAAAGTTGAAAATTAACGTTAAATTTTAAAATATGAATGACATTAAACTAGGATAATCCTATGCAGCAACGCACACAATAGGATTCAAAGTTTAGCCAAATATATCAACAATCAAAAGTTGATTATCATTTTTATCAAGGAGATTTTAACAAAAAAAAAAAAAAAAAAAATACAGACATTTAACCCAAATTAAATCTATATTTATATGTGTAAAATTGATTTAACTAAATAGTAAGGATATCCATAAACTTGTGCAATTTGAAGGATATGTTTTAAATTTTGATTTTTAAAGTTATTTGAACAAAGATTATTAATTCTATGTGCAAAATTTAGTAAAATATTTACAAATACTGATTTATGTATACATGACAAATAGTTAGTAAATAAGTTAACCTTAAAAGTAAAATCATTTCGCTTGTCATAATTGTCAAACAAAAGTTTATTATCTTTAAGAATTATCTTAAGATCAAGAAAATTAATTTCATTATTTGCCATAACATTGAAACTATTATATATATATATATATATATATATATATTTTTTTTTTTTTTTTTTTTTTTTTTTTTTTTTTTTGAGAACCGTTTTAATTAAGTTACCGAACTTCCACGCATAATGCTGCACTTGTTTAAATTCATTTTTAATTTTTGTTCACTATTCAAGTCAATTAAAAACAGGAACGAAAACTCATGCATCCGGTATAGATTATGAAACACTTTCCAACACTAACAGAATATTATGAAGAATTTTCATTTTTTCACAGAATGAAATGAGATATCTAAATAAGCAATTTAAAAAATACATAACTCAGTAAAATCCATTTTCAACAATTGCTGCCCACATTCTAAATATTTCGTACAGCTCTGTATATGATTTACAGCTACTGTAAACAACACGTAATACACTAAAAATCACATAAAATTGTATATGACAGCGGAAAGAGCACTTCTAGCGATTGGCGATCATAGTCAGTCATTTAATCCAGTTATCTTGTATGTCTCTGTACATGAACGATAAATCCTACACACTCCATAATTTATAGAATATGAGTTGTATTGAATCTTAGTGAACCTTTTAAATTTAATTATGTTTCAAGTATCAAAAAGTATTCAGAATTCACATAGCAAACGATTTTTCCACATAATCATAATGTAAATAAATTATTTTGTACGTACCTGTAATCGAAGTATAAATGCTACTAATATGTATGCTCCGGTAAAAGCATGCTATTGTCCATCTCGCAGTAATGCATATTAATTTCATTATGTTTGAAATATCGTAAAATCACTAAAATGTGCCTCAAACGATTTTTCCCCATAGACCAAAATGTAATGGAATTCTTTTGTGCGTCTCTGTAAATGAACTATGAATGCTACATACTTCATTTTCAATACCGAACATTCTATAGTAAAATTCAATAATGTATAAAAATTTCATGACAATCCCAGTAGATTTACGAGAGTTAGAGCACGGACCGACAGACAGACAGCCCCGAATTCATAAACACTTTTCAGCTATGTTGGAAAGTGTTAAAAAACAAAAAGTCTAAAACACTTTTTCACATGTATAAACATACATTTGAAAACGAATAAGTATATTTATATAGTATATATGTGGGGATCGGGGCAAGAAAGTGCCAAGCCATATTTTTGGCGAAATAAATCTAACACTGTAAACTGTTGCTTAATATTGTAAATTATAATATCCTACATACAATTTGTTTCTAATGTCTCTTGGTGGCAGCATATGTCCCAGGTTTCGTTTTTGTCCCAGATGTTTATGCCCCTAATGAAGATAGCTAATTTACAAAGAACGTAATAGTAATATCATTAATACAGGCATGAGATTCTTCCGCGGATCCGCGGTTTTCCGCTTTTTTGTTATTTTCCATTTTCCGCTTTTTCGTCATTTTCAGATTTTCCGAAAAAACGCGAAATTTGCCTAAAGATCGCGAAAAAAAAAACCCAAAAATTTCGTCAATGGAACGCTGAAAAACGCGAATTCTGTCAAAAAATCGTGTGAAAAACGCAAAAGATCGCGAATTTCGTCAAAGGATCGCTGAAAAAACGCAAATTTCTTCAAAGAATCGTGTGAAAATCGCCAAAAGATTGCTAAAGAAACGTGAATTTAGCCAAACGTTCGCTGAAAAAACGCAATTTTCGACAAAGGATCGCTGAAAAAACGTGAATTTAGCCAAAAAGTCGCTGACAAAAACGCGAATTTAGCTAAAAGATCGTCGTAAAAACGCGAATTTAGCCAAAAGACCGTCGTAAAAAACGCGAATTTAGCCAAAAGATCGCCGTAAAAACGCGAATTTAGCCAAAAACTTTAGCCAAAAGATCCATGTAAAAGCGTGAATTTAGCCAAAAGATTGCCGTAAAAATGTTAATTTAGCCAAAAGATCGCCGTAAAAGCGCGAATTTAGCCAAAAGATCGCCGAGAAAGCTCGAATTTAGCCAAAAACTCGCTGAAAAAAACTCAAATTTAGCCAAAAGTTCGATGTAAAAACGCGAATTTACCCAAAAGATTGCCGTAAAAACGCGAATTTAGCCAAAAGATTGCCATAAAAATGCAAATTTCGCTAAAAGATCGCCGTAAAAACACAAATTTCGTCAGAATTTACTGCATTGGGTTTAAAGATTGAAACCATTTTTCTTTTAGTAATCTAGAAAATTCACTATGGAATGCAAAAACAAATTAAATTTTAAAAATATTCAAAAAATCCAAAAACTAGATTCCAGCTGACTGGTAAAATAACCTGGAATCTGGAATTACCATGGCAATGACTAGCTGGTATCGCAAATTACAAACATAGCGATTTTCGAAACACTAAAACTACCCGTTTTAATACTTTCGTCATTTTTTAAAGCAAAGGAAAATAATACTTTAATACGTGAAAAACAGTCTTCTTAAAAAAACATAACGAATATCTTTATTTTATCACTTCCGTGCCGACAAAAACATTCTACAAAACCATTTCCGACGACAACATTTTTCACACAGCTTAGAAAAATACAATTTCGAAAACAAAAAAAAACATTTCTCACACAGCTTAGAAAGATACATTTATGAAAGCATCTCCTGTTAGTAGGAATTCAGTTGGATTCGCGACAATCTCCCACCTTGAGTTTTCAACAGGAAAACTCAACAATAGGCACAACAAAATTCAAAATAACACAAAATATGTGTAACATTATACTTACATTACATTGTCAAAGTATATATATATTCTTAACACTAATTTTCAAAGACAAATTATACAATTTCCTACAAAAATTCAAACAAAAATTAAACATATTATTACAAATTCAAATTAACACTAGGAAATGAGATATACTAAAAATAAGGAAAAAAAGAGTTTATAATGTTCAATGTTCAAAAATAGTCTTATGACTGATAACGTTTTGGAACAGTCACTGATCTGCCACTTCTCGTTCGTAATACTGGTTCGAAAGAGTGTTCTTTTGGAATCTCTAGATTGTACAGTTTTTGTATTGGTCTTAAAAGTTCACCATTTCAGTTTTTACCCGAGCAACTCTCGGGTGACCATCTTTTCCAGAAATTAGTTCTTGCACACGAGCTAAAGTCCAATACGTACGTTTCTTATCAAACTCCACGAGAACGACATCACCAACGGTCAGTTGCTTGTCATTCTTTTGCAGGGAATTTTGTTGGCGTAACTGCCCTAAATACTCAATACGGAATCGTCTTCTAAGATGTTCTCGAACTTGTTGTCTATACTTTGCTCTTCTGTTTAATTCTTGTGCGTCAATTGCATCAAAATCTATCACATCTGAAGATCTTATTTCTTGAAGAAACATTGATGGTGTTAAAGGTGCTAGATCATCCACATCTTCTGAGACATACATGAGTGGTCTAGCATTTACAACTTGTTCGCAGTCACAAAGAATTGTGATAAGCTCTTCATAGGATAATGAGGCTCTACCTAGTATTTTCCTCAAGATGCGTTTCACCATTTGTATCAACCTCTCCCACCAACCACCCCACCAGGCAGCAGTAGGCGGATTGAATTTCCAACGAATCTTTTGTACAGCTGCTGCAGCTGAGATCTGTTCCCAATAGATGTCTGAAAAAGCTCTATCTACACCGACAAAATTCTTACCATTATCAGAATAAACGATCGTCGGTCTTCCTCTTCTCGCTATAAAGCGCCTAAAAGATTGGAGGAAGGTATCTGTTGCTAATGACGTCACTAATTCTAAGTGTATGGCCCTGTACACTGCACAAGTGTACAACACAATCCATACCTTTTTTCCATTTTTCAAATATAAGGGCTCAGCTAAATCTACTCCAATTATTTGGAATACTGCCGCATCTTGAACTCTTTCTGCTAGCAATGCAATAGGTTCTGACTCTGTCTTCTGTGCACTAAATATTTTGCAACGCACACATTTCTGAACTACTGCTCGAATGGTTTTCCTGGCTTTCAGGATCCAGTAGTCTTCTCGTATAGATGTCATCAAAAGAGCTACTCCTGCATGTAATAGCTCTTGGTGTTTCCAGGAGATCAATCGTTGGAGTACAGGATGGTCAGACGGCAAAAGAATTGGGTACTTAAAATTGACAGTATCTTCTCGATAGATGACTTGTGTTTTTACTCTGATGATACCATCTTCATCTAGGATTGGTCTTAGGCTACGAATTTTCTCATTATTCTTTTCATCAAAGCTGTTTTTCTGGATCAAAATCATTAATTTTCTTTCAGCTTGTTCTATTTCAAAACATGTAAGATCAGATACTTCTTTTGAATTCGGTTTTCTTGAATTACTTATGAATCTTAGAATCCATGCGATCAATCTTATTATTTTCTTGTATGATGAAAATCGTCGATAATGCCAATCATTAGGTTTCGTGTTCTTGTTTAATGCTGAAATGACACTTTTCCGTTTCTGAGCATAATTAACTTCTTCATCTGGTGATTCGACACTTTGAGGCCAAGTAAATTCTGGCTCAGCCAGCCAGGCTGGTCCCTCCCACCATTTTAGCTGCAAGAACTGTTCAATAGAACAACCTCTGGAAGGGAGATCAGCCGGATTAAATTTTCCTGAAATATGTCGCCACTTATTTTTCTGTGATAAAGACCTGATTTCTTCTACACGATTCCAGACAAATGTTCCCCATCTATCATCTCGCTTTATCCAGCTTAAAGCTGTGGTTGAATCACACCAATAACAGATCTTCAAATTTGGAATTCTTAAATCAGCAATGACACGACTACCCAACCTGGCTCCAATGCAGCATGATAAAAGCTCTAACCGCGGTATAGTTGGGTTCTTAAGAGGAGCTACTGTTGCGCGTGCTTGTATAAAACTCACCAAAATTTCATTTTTCTTCTTTACTCTCAGAAAAATACAAGTAGCATATGTGTGTTTACTTCCGTCACAAAATATGTGAAGACTTACATCATTTTCAAAATCATCTAGATTCATCCAGCGCTCAAGTTTGATGTCAGAAATTAATTTTATTCCCTGCACCCACTTCAAAAAATGTTTAGCTAAATTCTCTGGAATTAATTCATCCCACTTTAATTTCAACTTCCAGCATTCTTGTAGAATAAGTTTAGGGAGCAAAGTCAAGGGTGAGGCAAATCCCAAAGGATCAAAAACCTTCTGAGCCAATGAAAGTAGAGCTCGTTTTGTAGGAATAATTTGCTCTTCCCCAATAGGGCCGATTTTGCAAGATAGGGCATCATTTTCCAGATCCCAGTTTAAGCTTAGTACTGGTGTTATGTTAACTGTTGAAGTTCCAGACATAATTTGAATTGGATAATTTGACAGCCATCCCCTTAAATTGAATTTCGCGGAGGACAGTAACATTCTCGATTCAATTATGAACTTGTTTAACTCTTCAGTTGTGTTGAAACTACAAACACAATTATCTACATACAAAGATTCATTCAAAGTTTCTGCTGTAGAAACAAAATTGTCAGGTGTACTTTCCAGATGGTGTTTCAGAGTAGCCGCTAGTAAAAAAGGGCTGCAATGGATTCCGAAAACCACACGTTTATGTCTGTAAATTATATTATCCTTCCATAAAAACCGTAGATAGTCTCTATCACTTTCTGTAATACCTATCTGTAGGAATGCCTTTTCTATATCAGATACTGCACCAACAGGAAATTTCCGAAAACGATGCAATATTGAAGGAATCATTTCAATCATATTTAATCCTTTATCCAGACAATCATTTAATGAAGGAAAACCTTTCACATGAGCCGAAGCATCAAAAACCGGCCTTACTTTAGTAGTTTCACTCGATTCTTTAAATACAGGCCTTCAGTTTTATTCAAATTTGATAACCTTTTCTTCGTTGCAGCAAGCCGTTTTTCGGCCAATTCTCTATTACTAGGTAAGCAGGCATTATCTAGTACCCAAGGCAATGCTACTTCATACCTCCCATCTGAATCTATTCTTATGTTTCTTTTAAAATGTTGCATAGTTTCTTCATGAATTTCATTTTTAGTTTTAGATTCAACCGGATCAGTTATACCAAGAATATCTAGCTTCCATAAATTAGCAACGGAACTTTCTTTCCAAAGAGACGAAATAACCATAAGAGAATCATTTGTTTCAGATTTAATGACTGGAATTTTCCCCATGAGAGTCCACCCCAAATGGGTCTTTACAGCAACCGGACCACTTTTTAAAACTTTAATATTTCCGGTCAGTAATTTTCCCGCCACATCGAAACCAATTAACAATTTAATTTCATTTTCGGTTTTACATACATTATTTTCAACATCCGAAATCTTAATACCATATTTATTTAATTCTTTTAACCAAGGTCCATTTGGCACCTTTTTTATATTAGAACAAATAACAGGAACATCTAAAACATGCATATCACATTTATAACTATTATCAATACTACTTAAATGAATTCTATATTTGTTGTGGTTTGTCTCACTTGTTTCAACACCACCAAATAATTTATGAATTAATTTAACTTCATCAATCTATATATATATTTGTCTTACGTGGCGCGGAAATAGGGCTGAATTTCTACCTTATCGTTGGCAACAACCGTAGTTTCCAGAGCTCAGACCAATGAACAGACAAGATTGTTATAGCTTGGCCTCCAATATGGCGGTCAGTGTCAGAGAAGTGAAACTCAAGCTAACAGTTAATAAAAATAAAATAATATGAATGTAATCCAAAGCGTCTGAGATGATTCCTCATTTTAATTATGAGTAATATTGTTAATTTCAAATGAATTCTCAACTCTTATTTAGAATTTATTTACGAATTTCACTCACACAAAAAATCGGAGATAATAAAATATAAATTTTCTAGAATGCCCCTGCTGCCATCTGTTGCTGTTTTATTGAAGTAAAAATAATTTATTTTGCAGAAATCTATAATCAATTAGAATACTAAAATATCGAACGAAATTTAACCCTTTCCGGCGCGGAATAAATCTATTTGTAAAATAATGAAATAATGGACTGACACCAGATTTTACAAACGATTTCCTTAGAAAAGAATAACTTGCTAATTTTCCCTTATTTTATAAAAGGAAATTTTTAATTAAATATTCTTGGAGCAGATTGTCAGTTTTAGAATTAAAATTAGGTGTCCTTTTTTGTGACCACCGCCCGCTAAAGGGTTAAACAATCATTGATGATAAACTATCTTCCTACCACGTAGTGTTTTTTTTAATGAATTTAAGCCGTGCTGTACAATATGATAGGTGCAATAAGTTTTAAACTAATTATGTTTCCAAGATCCTTTTTTCATAGTATTTAAATGATTTATATGCCCATTAGTAGCATCAACTAAATGCATTTTTAGTTGTGTTTTCAACGGAGTTTTCAATTACTTTTTTACATTAAAAAAATTGTCAAATTGTCACTGTTCAAATGATTTATTGTAGTACTTATTCCGGCTAGAATTACTAGAAAAATAAAAAGGGGCGAGCGAGCGAAGCGAGCTAGGACCGCGTAATGTGAATAGCTTTGCAATTCACGGGGGGTTGGTGAGCGTTAGCGAGTAGGGGGCTGAGCCCCCTAGTACTTTTATAGTTCAAATACTTAATTACATATTCTGATAAATATGAACGCTCAGAGCCCGTATCTATGACTCCCCGTACAATTTTTTCTTTACCATCGTGCTTTACACGTACATGCAAAGTTTGTAATAACACTGTTGGGTCGGAACCTTGAGTAGTCAAAACAGTATCACTACTCCCTGACTCATGTTTACGACTTTCTAACGCCGTATTACTCTCTTCATTATAAACATTTTGACACATTACAGCAAAATGCCTTTTACCACAATTTAAACATTCAATCTTCGATTTACAGTGACGTGAAATATGATTTTTCTTAAGACAGACAAAACAAGCCCCCCTTTTCAAAATTATACTTCGTTTATCTTCAAAAGAAAGCGAATTAGCTTTAAAACATTTTTCTGATAAGTAACACTTGTCACAAAATATACATGCTTCATCATATTTCTTAATTAAATGTTTATCTTTAAATTTATCACCTACAAATAAATCAGTAGCAGTTGGCATAGAATTATATATCCAACATTTTTAAATCTAGTAAAATTCTTAGATTTATCAAAACCAAAACTAGTACGCGCCAATAAAATACGTTCTTCAGACAACACTTCATTTTTTAAGAAATTAAGTATAGAATTTAATTCACTCTTACCTTGATCAGACTTTTCACGATCCCGTTCCCAAATTCGGAGAACATCATGAGGTAAACACGATTCCACCAACGGGAATAAAATGCTCGCGATTTTATCCTCTGTGACCCCAAGAGATTCCAACGATCTAAGTTTGGTTTATAGGTTGTAATATAACGATGACAAATTGCACTCTCTTTTCGATGTATTATTATTGCATAATACCAGCTGCAGCAGATCGCGAACATAAATTTGTATCAAAGTGTCTTCTCTTCCGAATCTTTCTTTTAGATGTTGAATTACTTTAGCATAATTTTCAGTCGATATAGGATAACTTCACAATTTGGGACGCTTTCGATTTCGGAGTAATTGCTTGCATCAGATATACGAACTTCGAGTGATCGTCTAACACAGTGTCTTCGTGAATTTTCTTGAAGGTATTCCAAAACGTTAGCCACGATCTCGAGTCCCCATCAAACGGCTGCAAACGAATTTCAGGCAATATGAGTGTGCGGGATCCCATTCTTTCGATTTCTATCGAATTAGGTAAAAGAGGTTGATGTTCGACGGCAGGCTTAACGAAAAAATGTCTTACATTTTGCTTCACTTTTATTAATTTTTCATGGTATTCTTCACATGCTTCGAATTCTTTTACATAATCTTTTTCCGCAGACCCATTCAACAACATAAAATTTAATATTTCGTCATCTGTGGGACGTAATCTAGATGCTTTGTCTACTACTTGATCTAATAGCTCTTCTATTAGATTAACATCTGGGCTTGACTGGTTAAGAGCTTCGTTTAAAGCACTTAAAGTCTTCGTAAATGCGCTTCTAAGCGGCGTTCTTTTTATTTTTAACGCATCCATACTTGAACAGTTTTCCACTTAAAAAATATTACTTCCTATGTCCTTCTGTTCGAGCGCCAAATTTATCGCAAATTACAAACATAGCGATTTTCGAAACACTAAAACTACCCGTTTTAATACTTTCGTCATTTTTTAGAGCAAAGGAAAATAATACTTTAATACGTGAAAAACAGTCTTCTTAAAAAAACATAACGAATATCTTTATTTTATCACTTCCGTGCCGACAAAAACATTCTACAAAACCATTTCCGACAACAACATTTTTCACACAGCTTAGAAAAATACAATATCGAAAACAAAAAAAAACATCTTTCTCACACAGCTTAGAAAGATACATTTATGAAAGCATCTCCTGTTAGTAGGAATTCAATTGGATTCGCGACAGCTGGTGCCACTGATAATGTCCTTAAAGAATCTCTTTAATTCCTTAAAAGCTTATTTTTATTTTTAAAAAGGGTGGGAACTCTGTTCTATCATTTATTTAAGGTGGTTGCAATTATTAGCATATACTTGATTTGCTCTTTCAAGAAAAATGTTTTACAATTTTTCAAATTTTCATCTAAAAAAATGTTTGTGCTATTGAAGGGTTTTATTAATGTGCTGTATCTTGGTAAAATAGACTTTTTATTAGAGTAAGTAAATTATTTCTTTTTAATTTACTCAAAGCTAAATTGATGTAATATATATATACATATATATATATATATTAAATATATTTTTTAATAGCAATTATAATATTTGTTGCGCTTGAAATTCATAACTTATTGCTCAAGCGTGGTTCGCGCAGTTTTCAGCTTTTTTGTCAATCTCATCCCTGATTAAAGTAATGCCCTATTGTGACTCAGAATATCTCAAATGTTACTAAGACGTTGGCGAGAAAACTTTATGTTGTATATCCTGATTTGAGTATTTGATCTAATTTTCAAATTGAAATACCTCATAAGTTCAAAAATGTGGCTTGGCACTCTCTTGCCCCGACCCCTTCATATATACACTTATTTTACAACATAAAAATAAAATTGATTTTACAGATGAAATTGTAGGCTATTTTTTCGTAATTGCATTAAAATATTTTTTCTGGTTTAGGTCAGATTTCGAGCCAACGATTTTTTCTTTTCTTTGTAGGATTGGGTTTCAAGTTGACTTCATAAAGTATTTTGGGGGTTGGATAGGGAACCGTGCAAGTTGAAATTTGAATTTATATAAGTAAAGAAAAGTATGTGACTTAAAAATAATTGTAACTGCACAAATATCATGGAAATGTTTTATTTATTTATTAATTAATGATATTTCAGTTACATATGAAAACTGGAATCACCTTTACTCTTCTGAAAAGATCATGTTTTGTATCGATAAATCATAGTGCAGGATTGCCACAGAAAAAATATAACAAAAATAGGTGTTCCAGTATATTAAAATAAATAAAATAAATGTCTAAAAAGTACAGAAAATGTCAAAAATAGTTGCAAAAAAGTCTAAAAATAAAAATAAAAAGTGCATAATAATAATTATTATTTTTAAATGTTCAATTAAACTACCCATAAAATGAAGTTTTTGAAGCAAAGAATTTAAAAATTATCTTACAGACACATAAATAACACAGGTCTTCAAAGTAAAGAGTGTTTATTATTATTTGTTTTAATGCTATTAGCGAAAAAAAAAAAGTTCCAAAAATTTCCATTACACACAGTTTTGACACAAATTTATAATATCTGTCCATTACAAATTGAGCCTCTCTAAAGACATCATAATTTCTAATTATAAATTTTAGATAGAACTTTCTATAAATTAGAAATTTAGCCATAAAGACGATAGACGCCGATAAGCATACTATTGATGGTTGCCGCATAGCAGCAGGCAATGCATTAAAAACACAAGCTACATTAAAAATATACATTACAAAAACACAAGACACAAGTGGGGGAAGGGAAAATATATAATTAAAAATACAAGACAAAAAGTTGTAAAAGGAGGGAGTGGGGAGTGAGACATTTTTTTTTCTGGGAGGAGAAAACTGGTTAAAATGATTTTAACTTTGAGGTAAATATGACAAACTTAATATAATGTAAAATTCTTATTAAATTTTTCCATAGTTTTTGGATTATGCTACATCTCTCGAGTGATGTTCCTGTAGTTGTAAAATAAAATTTTATGGAAGGTAAAATAATAATAATAGTAATAATAAATGAAAATCAAACATCCGAAAGTCCCTTTAGGATGAAAATAGACACTTTTTTGGAAATTTAAGATAAATAAAATAGCCCTAATAATCTTAGGTTTAAAATAGTTATATTTAAGTCTTCTGGCGTAATCCTGATTGTACTATAAATATATATATATACGTATATATATTACATACATACATATATATATATATATATATATATATATATATGTTGGTGCAACGCCCTTTAAATTAAGATTTTTTGGAAGTGGTGGTGGTGGGGGATTTGACAACTTATTTTCAAACAGAAATCAACATTAGATAAGATAAACTGGGATAGTGGGAATAATCTATACAGATAATCTATATCCATAGGTTTCTCTATTTACTATGAGGTAATCCTCACAATAGATAAATCTATTAGATATAGATTATCTATTTACTCTGAGGGGCATCACTAAGTGAGATAGACTTCTGCTCTTCTGCACAAGAAATTGCTATTATTTAAAGAGATAAAATTTAACCCACTATCACCACATCATAATTATTTACATTAAACCCACATGCATGTAGTTATGGTTTAGTGATATTTATCATTTGAACAAAAGTAGATTATAACCAATTTATATCAAAACACAGATGGTATAGATAAATTCTTATTTCTGGTTAATCATGAAGTAAACTTTTTAATGAGTTAAACTTTTTTTTTTAAACTTTATTATTTTTTTTAAAATGGGTATTTAACAGTGCCCAAAATGGATACACAGTGGTAACCAAAACAGGCATGACCCAATTTGGGCACATACCTAAGAATCTTTCGACGCAAATTGAGTTTTATTTTTTTCTGTGCATTTAGAGCACAAAATGTGTGTTGTACTATATTATACATCTTATTTCCATGGGAAATAGGATTCGCATAATAAGTAATCCCCCAATGTCTGTGGAATATAACCATCTCCAACAAGAATGGAAACAAATGTAGGTATAGATGTTTGTGTATAGATAGATGAAACAAGAATCTTTCTGACTTTGCAGCGGCTGAGATGCTTCAGTGTTCTGGGGCTGCAGAACTCGGTGGATGAAACGTTGGGGAACATCTGAGCAAAGTCTCTGCAATAATCGTCAACAATCTGAGGTATGTCAATACCATCTTTTTCTCCTAAAAGGGAAATAATAACTTCCTCCATTTCACTTTTCGATACATAGGGATCAGGAATGCTCGCAAAATATAATTTCAAGCATTCCATGTACTTGGGTAAAGTATTGGATTCAGCACGTTTGCGCCACACAGCTTCGAGAACTTTAATTATGTCATATTTTCTTCTCCAGCATGTTTCGTCCTCATCCATGTAACTATACAGGTTGTCGTCAACATCGTCCCACCTTTGAGCGATCTGATATTCCTTCCACATACGCATCCTGTAAGAAGAATAGATAAAGCATTAAAAGCAGAGATCTGTTGATAAAGAAATTGGGTCCTTTAAAGAACCCTTCACAAAACGTGTCACTTTAAGGCTGTTCTCAAATCCAAATTGTCTACTTTATGACATATTTTTTAAATTCATTTTTGATCGGAATTGCCTGATTTTAGCAGGTCTTCTTATTCAGAAACTTTGTAATCGAAAGACGTTTTCCACTTTTTGGTAAAGGCAAAAGTTCTTACATAAAATACTGTTAAAGTCGGCGTTTTGAACCGAATTACCGATGCGGCAGCGCCAAAAAGGAGAAAAACTTGTGGTCACATGACACGAATCGTTTATATCTTAATAAGTAATTTATTTATTTTAAAAAAAATGGAAAACTCACTCCGAGTCTAAATCGATTCAATAGTCAGACCTGCCAATCTTATGACTTTGCGTTTAAAAATGGGTCAGAAAAAGTGTCAGAAAGTTTTGAGTTGTTGAGCAGGTCATTTGAGAACCACCTTAAAACAAGGCCCTTCACAAAATTTTCTGTCTTCAAAATAGGCTTTTCGAAAACTTCCCCTCTCCAAACTGAACCTTTCACAAATTTCAACATTTAAGGTGGTTCTCAAATGACCTTTTCAAAAACGCGAAACTTTCTGATTCATTTTTTAGCGTAAAGGCATAAAATTGGCACACATGGCTATTGAAGCGATTTGGAATCGAAATGAGTTTTCCATTTTTTGATAAATACATTATTTATCGAGTTATGAGCGATTCGGGTCACGTGACGATGCGTCTTTCTCGCTTCTCAGGCTGCCGCGTCGGGAATTCGGTTCAAAACGTCGATTTTGATAGTATTTTCTGAAAGATCTTCTGCCGCTACCAAAAAGTGGAAAACTTCTTTCGATTACAAAGTTTCTGAATAAGAACACCTGCCGATTTCATGCGCTTCTGAACAAAAATGAATTAAAAAATATGTGATAAAGTAGACAGTTGGAATTTGAAAACAGCTTTAAAAGCAAAATCCGACTGTCACTTTTACATATATAAAGGAAATATGTATATTTTCCATACCATGAATATGTGTATTTTACATCTTCTTAAAAAATGTATAAACAAGAACCTGAATATAATGATATTTTCAAATTCACAAAATTATGACTAGATTTTTCACAAATGTAAAAAGCTGTTCAGAATTTCACACAAACAGAACACTGGGAGAAAAGTTTATACAGTATATACATAACAGAAAAATCATGCATGAAGGCTGTTCTGAAATACAAACTGTCTACTTTATACCATATTTTTTAGTTCATTTTTGTTCAGAAACGCATGAAATTGGCAGGTGTTCTTATTCAGAAACTTTGTAATCGAAACACGTTTTCCATTTTTTGGTAAAGGCAAAATCTTTTAGAAAATACTGTCAAAGTCGGCGTGAGAAAAACGTGTCGTCACGTGATCCGAATCGCTTATAACTCGATGAGTAATCTTTTTATCAAACAAGTAGGTAAGTGTGTTCGAAGATCGCACAAGGGCTTTCGTTTAATATTCCTTTCAAAACACTTCACCCTTTCTTTAATAAATCCAAATAAATTTCCTTAAAAAAAAAAGATGTCAATATTTCCATAATCGGGTTTTTATCATGATTCAATACGTTCGTCAAACCCATATGACGTTATAATCACTTGCTGACTTCCTATCTACTTGCTTTCTCTATTACTCATATTGATACTCTCTTTGTATTATTCTCAAACATTTGAAAAAGTCCGTTAAACATCCAATATGACGTCAGATTAATTTTCTTTTAAATTCCCTAATGACATCATATTAACCTGCTTTCTGTACTTACACATACTCATACTCCTTGTATTATTGAAAAATGTAAAAAAATCCGTTTTTTTACCAATATGACGTCATATTAATCTTTTTTTTTTTTTTTAGTTGGTGAAACTTTGATTTCATTTTCATTTTCACGTGGAAATATTTCAATAGAAAATTAATTATTGTAGAAAGAATTTTATTGTGCATTTTTAATTGTTGGCAACTACTATAACGAAAAATGTTTAAATTTAATAGGAAAAGGCTGTCAGATTTTTGGTTTTTATCTCTCTATATTAAAATAATACGATTTTTTTTTAATTTTATGATTTTCAGCTTCATAGCAGGTATTCAGCTGTACAGATTTGTGCTCAGAGTACACAAAATTTCAAGTAGAGTCATTTCGCGTTTCGTATTATTTTTTGACGGGACCGGGCAACGCTGGGCGGATCAGCTAGTCACTGAATAAAATGCATAAAGATATATAGAAATTAGTCTTTTTTTAAATATAAAGTACATTTTAAAATCAATATTGATAGAATATTTAAAATTTTCCCTTATATTAATTTCAGAACGTAAAATTATCCAAAACAAAACCTCCCACTACATAGTAAAAAAACGCTGGAGCATCACAACAATATTTCTGTAGAATAAGAATGAATATTTAATGCTTCTTCATTAAAAGAAAACTATATGATGATATTATTTTTCGTAACTTATGTTAAAAAAAAAAAAAAAAACATCATTGATAAAATATTTTGAGTTTATAATAAATCATTATTTCAGCAACATAAAATTCTGAAAACCAAAATATCTCAACTCTTCTATTGTTTGTATTATTAGTACTACGTGGTAGAATATATTCTGGAACCATGAGAACAATATTTCTGTGCGATCAAAAAATTTCTATTGAATAAGAATTTCTTATGGTCATTGCAAAATATATACATCAGGGTTGTGAATTTATAATTTGAAACTTTTCATATGTTTATACATTTTTATATTAAAAAAATTGCTTTACAAAGCATGGAAAAACTTAATTCAGATCCTATAAAGACTGTTTTTGTTTTTCATAATGAGCTATTGAACTGTGGAAGACACGGCAAAAGTCGAAAGAATGGATTGTTTTCAAAACCAGACATGGAAGCAGATGTGAGAGAAATTATCTAAGAAAGAATAAAAGTTAAAGCACCTGATAAAAGTGTGTCTGAAAAAGAAACTAATTACTAGTAGAAGTGGAAAAGTTTTACCTGAAGGATTTAAAATTTGTGCAAAGCATCGTTTTGATTTGGGGACTTATTGGCACGGTATGTTCTAACTGTATCTTTACACACCCTGATCACAATTAAAACAGGAAATGAAAAGAAAAAGGCCTTAGGACTGCAACTTGGGTAACATATGAAGTTATATATATAAATATAACTCTTCTGTAAACTTTCCAATTGAAGGAACTGTTTTCCCTAAACATAGAGATTATTTTCTTTCAAAAGATCTACATCAAATGAACAATGAAATTGGGATAACAGACATCACTTCCAGCTATCCATCTTTTGAAGTTCCTAATTCTCTACGTTAGTGGAAACTGATAAAATCAAGACAAATTCATTTACAAAAACATCAACAGAAGGTATAAGCCCTGTTAAATTTCAGTTGAAATCTCCTGTTTCGGAACTTTCTGCATAAGTATCATTCGCTATAGGAAATAAAAGTTCCAATAATTTTAAAGCAACAATATCGAAGAAAATGGATCCCAGAGCAAGAACATGAATTTTGAAAAGTTGTTGCAGACAGTAGCAGCTGCAAAAAATAATTGTTGATTTTGCAGTATAAAACTGGCACCCCAGCTGCCAGTATAATACTGGCAGCTGGGGTGCCAGTTTTATACTGCAAAATCAACAATTATTTTTTGCAGTGCAGCTGCAGTGAGTGAGAAGCTGAAGATAAATGTCTAAAAGAGATAATAGCAGCCTTTAAAAGCACCCCATCTCAAAAGATAAGGTTAGCTTTTGTCTTTATTGGATCCTCAAAAATACAAAGTTAGAAGTTATAGAGAAATTCCAATGCTCACAGAGAATGGTAAGAAAGCAAGAGAATTGCGAGCACAATTCGGTCCTGGTAATGTGCCTCCTGTAAACAAAATTAGCAGAAACTGTCTCGACATGAGCAAGGTAGATCATTTTTTAGATTTTTTTGTTTGCAACAGATTCTGTACAAGATGTTGCTTATGGACCAGCTACCTTAAAATTTGATTGTGGGTTAAAACATGTTACCCCACATACGATATTCATAGCATTAAAAACACATATAGTAGTTGAATATATGGAATTCTGCAAGAGTATTGAGTTTGAAAATTTTAAGTAGCTCTTCATTGATTTGTTTACTGAATTTAACTCAAATCAACGTAAATTTCTTAGCTGGTTAGATAACACCACAGCTGATGGACTCAGTGGATTTTCAAGTCTTTGCAAAATTGTGGTAAAACTTGATCTTACAAAAACAGAACAAACACGTCTTATAGAAAACTTAGATTTAGGAAAGATGTACCTAAAAACAACATATAAATTGCATTGTAAAACAAGCAGTGTCTGGTGCCAGTCACTGCGCTCAATTTTCTTTAAGTTGACCAGTTGACGGAAATACATGTAATGGAAATAAAGGATTTTTTAACAAATACATTAAAAAATAAACAAAATTTTTATTCCAAAATATGTATAAAAGTATAAAACATTGTAAACCTTTTGCTTTTAGTCAATAAATGCGAAAAATTATAGTAATATTTTAAATAGTAATGGAAAAATCATATTATGCATTTTACTCGAATAGACCAAATAGAAGATATGTTGTAATTTTGTTCAGACTTTAAAACTAAATAACCATCTTCAACAAACATACATGTAACACAATATTAACCCATTTTCGGCCAAAGATGCGTAAACGCACCATTTCAATAAATATATTTTTATTAACACTGTGACATATATTTTTCACTAATTTTATTTTTCTGCTAGTTTTAAAGGTTCTGGAGACATCTATAAAATATTAGTAATTCAATTGAAGTAATCACTTTCTGTTGAGAAATTTTCAAAATACGCTGGTTTTTTACTTGAAACAGTTATTGACAAATTCGACTTTTTGAAAATGTATAATTATTCCACTTGAGATTAATCATATGTTTTTATAATGGAGTAAAGTTGCAAGTTCTGTAAATAAAATAAAAATAAAACAAATGCCATAAGAAAACTTAAAATTTTTTATTTAAATTTAATGGTAAATTATTAATGGTAAATTAATAATGGTAACGTCAAATTAACTAAAATATTATTTTTCATGCATGAAACTTTTTTTGGTGTCTTAATGAATGTAATTTAAGCAAATTTCAATGCAAATAATACCACATTTTATAAAATTTCTATGCTTGGCCTAAAATGGGTTAAAAATAACAATTTATATAGCCAACTAAAAATATTGTTATTCAGACCAGTTTTTCTAAAAAGCAAAAAATCCCGACTGTAGGGATAGAGTATGCTTAAAAATAAAATTATTTTTTTAAAGAGATACTTGCCTCAATGGCATGGGCCTGATGACCCAAAAGGCACATGGAGCATGTGCTTCCCCTCTAAAATTTAAGAAGGCCCCAAAATAACTGCAAAATGGGGCCTCTAATTTCCACTTTTAATCTTTTTCATTGATTTTTTTTATTTTTGTGCAGGGATAAGATTGCCTAATGCAGTAGGACATCCACACTACTTCATAAAATTTATCTAACAGGAAAATCCAAATATGATAACTAATTAGTAGCTGTTAACTGATCGTGGCATCCTGATGTGCTGATTAGAAACCACCCTGGTAACTGATCATACAAAAACTATATATACTACAAATATAGTACTCTATCTAAAGTAAATACAGGGAACATAAAAAAGGCTATTTAATGAAATATATGAATTTGGCTAGGTCACTATCGTGTTACACTCTCAAAAAACCGTAAAAAAAATACAGACAGCAAGTTGCCGGAACACCCCTGTGTGATTGGAAGAGATTTTTCTGTTATTTGAAGACATTTCTGTCTAGTGGGGAATTTCAGGAAAATTTGACATTCGTTTCTTGAATTTTCCGTGTTTTGAAGGAAAAAAACATACGTAAAAATTCCGTTTCTAATACGGAAAAGTAACACGCAGCACAGTTGCCGGTACACTCCTGTGGTTTGAAGAAATTGCAGACTTAGATTGGAGAATTTCAGGTATATTTTATGTTAGATTGGTGAGTTTTCCGTATTTGGGGGGGGGGGGGGGAGCGAAGAAAATCAGAGCGGAAATTTTCGTGTTTTAACGAAAAAAGCCAACGGAAAAATTTGTTCAATTCACGGACTTTTTTGAGAGTGTATCATTGATGAGTTTCCGTGTAATGAAGAATTTATAAAACTTTTACCGAATGAAAGGAGGCCCCAAAAAAGGATACTGTGCTTCCCACGGGGTTTATTTTTTCGTAAAGGGCAATAACAGAATGAAACAATGGCAAAATAATTATTTCAATATGTCGCTACCGCAAGAAATTATGACAGTTTGAATATCGGTCAAATATAACATTTTTCAGATTTTGGCATTCTGTAACTAAACGCACCTTGCCTCAATTATATATGCATTTTTTAAAAGTGCTGATACATGTCTTTCAAATGACACCACTTTTGCCAAGGCAACTGGAAGGCGCAAGCTGTCATTGGGCCTTAAAAATGGTAAAAAACAGCGTAAATGCATCTGTTTGTGACCTTCAGTGACTTTGCGGCAACAACTTGCCATAGACTTCTCATCTATTACATAAATCTGAACCCTCTTGCATCCAATATATAAAAAGAATTTTGTGGCAAGTTGTTTTCGCAAATAATTGTGGGTCATAGCAATTTCAGTGTCTCAAAAAAAAAAAAAAAAAAAAAAAAAAAAGCTCACTTTTTTGCGCTACACAATGATTTTTGGGGAGCCCATAAAAAAACGAGCAACTCAACTTTGCAAAATGAAATTCTAGATTTTGTCTTTTAAGGTAAGTAACAATTGGTAATTTGTTGGAGAAAATCTCAAATGTCATGAATCACAAGTGTCTCACTCTCTCAGATTCTTGCTCTTATAAAATAGTTCAAGGAAAATGTAATCTAATTTTCAGAGTGATTTTAAAATGCTTTTGTAATTATACTAATTATTTTAAAAAGAAACTCACCTCAAACTGTAGCATTAATAAAGATTATAAATATAACAAATTATGTGCTTTATCACTTACTACACAGCGTACAACCAACGCAGTGAGAAAATGTCCAGACCGGAGATCGAACCGGAACCCTTGCTATCACGCACCAATGCTCTACCATTTGAGCTATCCGGACGACATTCAGTGTAACATTTTCCACTCTTATATGTTGGCAAGGATTCAACTTTGCAGCACAAGATGGGAAGTCAATCATGAGCACACATCTTCAGTGGTATGCATGAGACAAATTAAATCCCAGTATCGGTGAATGTATATATAAATAATTAAATTTTTCAGCAGAGCTGAAATTACGCTGGAAATTAATGAATATAACAAAAGATCTGAATTATCACTTAATGTACAGCGTACAACCAACACAGTCAGAAAATGTCTTGACCGGCGATCGAACCCGGAACCTTGGTATCACACATCAATGCTCTACCATTTGAGCTATCTGGACGACATGTTGACGACGATTTGTTATAGTCATTAATTTACAACATAATTTCAGCTCTGCAGAAAAATTTAATTATATATATTTACGGATACTGGATAATTTGTCTCATGCATACCACTGAAGATGTGTGCTCATGATTGATTTTCCATCTTGTGATGCAAAGTTGCAGCCTTACCAACATATAAGAGTGACAAATGTCGTCCAAATAGCTCAAATGGTAGACCAGTGCGTGATACCAAGGGTTCCGGTTCGATCCCCAGTCTGGACTTTTTCTCACTGTGTTGGTTGTACGCTGGTACAGTAAGTGATAATTCAGATATTCATTATTTGTTATATTCATTAATTTCTAGTTTAATTTCAGCTCTGCTGAAAAATTTAATTATATTCTTAAAGATTTTTGCAATTTTATAAGAACTTGTGGGACACAGATTAAGTATCTAGACAAATTATATATCAGAGTTTCTCCCAGGAAGTTTCAGGAGAGTGCTGCACCCTATGTCTGCTCTTTGTTTTAAAAAATAGCCCCCTTCTTGCTGTTCATCCAAAAACAAAAAAAAGTGGTTAAGTGTGATTGAAGATTGCACAAGGGGTTTCGTTTAATATTCCTTTCAAAACACTTTATATTTTCTTTAATAAATCGAAATAAATTTAACCCCCCCCCCCCTCTCAAAAAAAAAAAAATCAGGTTTTTTTATAAAATAAAAATTTATCGGTCTGTTTTTCTCGTTTTTTCGAAAATCTGAACCAGTCCGATAGTGGGCAAAGCCTGCTATTATACTCTGTCATAATAATATCTGTCATGTGGACTAGAGCTCCTATAATAGGAGTCTTAATGTGGACTAAATGCGATATTTAAAAAAAAAAATCGATTTCAAAATTAAACATGTTGTATAGAAAGCTTCAAAATGTTAAAATATGCCAATATTTCCATAATCGGATTTTTATCATGATTCAATACGTTCCTTAAACTCATATGACGTTATAATCCCTCTTGCTGACGTCATATCTACTTGCTTTCTCTATTACTCACATTGATACTCTCTTTGTATTATTCTCAAACATTTGAAAAAGTCCGTTAAACTTCCAATAGGACGTCAGATTAATTTTCTTTTTAATTCTCTAATGACATCATATTATTATTAACCTGCTTTCTGCACTTACACATACTTATTCGTACTCTTTGTATTATTTAGAAACGTTTGAAAATTTCCGTTTTATTACCAATATTAGGACGTCATATTAATATTTTTTTTCAATCGGTGAAACTTTTTATTTCATTTTCATTTTTCACGTGGAAAGCTTTCAATAGAAAATTTATTATTGTAGAAAGAATTTTATTGTGGATTTTTAATGATTAAATTTAATAGGAAAAGACGGTTAGATTTTTGGTTTTTTATCTCTCTATATTAAAATAATACGATTTTTTCAAAATTTTAGGATTTTCAGCTTCATAGTAGGTATCCATCTATAAGTGCTCAAAATTCCAAGTCTGTAAGTTATATAGTTTCTGAGAACCGGCTCTGTGACGGACAGAGAACGTATCGGGACGATTAGGGTTAAAAATATCACTATTCTTGCCCTTCATCCAAAAATAGCACCCTTCATGTCCCTGAATCAAAAAATTGTGCCCTTACTGCCTTTTGTGCTAGAAAATATAGACTTATAGTTGTGTCTTGAAAAAAAGTACCCTAACTTTTAAGCATTAAAAGTGCCTTTAAAAATAAAAATAATTAATTTAAAAATAAAAAATGTTCCATAAAGAATTTAAAAAGTGCCCTTTAAAATCTAAAAACTGTCCCTTTCCCATCAGTAGCACGCTCCCCATTTTTAAACCTGGGGGAAACTGATATAGTTTGTAAACGTTACACACTCTTTTCACAAACTTGTTACTCTCTGCTTTTTTAAAGCTGATAATGGCATCATGTATGAAAACGTAATTTTTCCTTCGCTCATAGCATTTTAAAAGAATTCGATCTCCTTTGCGACTATGGCCCCACCAGAGGCTGAGAGGTTCTGCTCTCAAAGCTGGTAGACGAAAGTTGCTGGGTTCAAACCCCCTGTCGCGCTCGTCGACCTAATCGTTCGAAGTTTTCCGTGGTTGTCTTCGAAACTTGCCGTAAATACGGGTTAGGATCCCTTAGAAAGACTCCCACGGAGGTCACTCTCCCCTAGGGCCTATATCCCTCGTGTAGATAATCGGCCGTTGTAAAATCAACCAACCAATCAACCAAGCTTTGCGACAATGGGCAATAATTGCGTAAATCTGGTTTTCAAATTTGTTATGCGTTTTCTAAATTGTTTACTTTGGTATATTTATCTTATTAAACAGTCATGTTTTGTTAAAATATTATGGGTGGTGAAAAGTGCTTCATAATTTATGCTTGATGCATAATTTTTCTTTCTTGTTTTATTAGGTATAATATTTTTTTTTTTTTATAATTAACTCATCATTTATTAAATTAACATAAAAAATTTAAATTTTGATATGTACACAATATTTTAGATTCTCCACAACACCAAAAAACATTCTTATATGAAAATTATTAATTCTCTATACATGACAGGACTAGATAGCCGAAGAAATCGCCAAAGATTTCGCTACTTACAGCAGCCTTTTTGGTTCTGATAATGTTCGGAAACAAATGCTGAACTATTTATATTGTTTTAGGTGAAAACGGTTAATCTTTCGTAATCACAATCAATCCTGCATACGATGGAGATAGCTTTTAAAAAAACCATACTTGAAAAAATGATTTGATGTGTTTGCTTTATTATATAGACACTAGCCGCCACTGGCGACCAGTTTGGTCTCCCTTAAATGTATGTTAAACATTGCAACACGTTACATTTATTCATAATTTAATTTTCCCTTAATCCTTCGCCAAATCGGAAGATTCTAATAGACAAATCATGAACTTTTGCGATCATGGTAGCATTTCCCATATTTTTTGGGCACAAATGTCACATACGCACGTTGGCGCGATTCCCCCCCCCCCCCCCCGCCCCGCCCCTCTCCCGCCAATTTGGCGAAAACTTTGTTATGGAAATTGTTGTTTATTTACTTTTATTTTTTATTTTAATTCTATAAATTATTTTTGATATGTATATCAATATTTATTTACAACAAACTATCATTTATTTATTTTTATTCTTTTTTTTAATTATGAGTATTTTTGTTAGCCGGGAGCAGATGATAATTCGCCAAATATCGTTCCCATCACCGTCATTCATACTACAATTAATTTAATTTTAAATTATAAACCTGTCACTCATTTCATTTAAAATACTTAACTTTAATCTAAAATGCTTATATTACATAAATTTAAAATACTTCACACTTTTCATTTAAAAGAGAAAATAAATAAATAAATAAGAAATAATATCATAAATCAAAACATTTGATTTCAAAATCAAAGTATCATTTCTAATTTGTACACGCGATAAATAAAAGCTGTATTAGCGATTTTAAAAATGCTAAAAATCTGATTCATTAAATATTATTACATGAGTTCAATTTACGTCAAGAAAAGGTCCGAAAGTTGAGTTGTATAGCACATAATTATGGTAAACTTTGATTGTCTCACTGGTGCGAATTATTTTTTTGACGCGAGGCAGCGGTCCAAAAATTCATTCGCGGAGAACTTGCTTTGCGAATGATTACCTCCATGATTTAATATTTTAAATGTTCACGACGAATCAATCTTTTTTTTGTTTACTTTTATGAATAGAGAATTTGAACTGCGAATCTTTCGACTGAAGTTATTGCAGAATATATACATAATTGAACGCAAGTCATCTCTCAAATATTAATTTATTTTGAACGATCTTTCTTAAAATGTAACTTTTATGCAGTTTATTCGAAAAAATAATTTTGAATAAAAATGGCCGCTTGGCATATGAAAAAGCGATGCGGCATCCCGGAACTGTTGAGGACAGTCACATGACTTACAGTTTTATTATAGAGATGAAGCGCTGAAAATAACACTGTAATTTTAATGTAGGTTAATATGTGAATAATAAAGTAAAAACTGCGATGGTATCATTAGCGCTTCAAATCGAGAGAAAAACAATCAAATTGATGTAAATGAAATACATTAAACTTCTCTTTATAAATTGGTGTTTCTTATCTTGTATAACACATTCGAACAACCTTCAAACAAATATTAATAGGAGAGACCGCAAACACGCATCCTTAATTATATTAAAACAATCAAAACATCTTAGAAATAAATTTAAAAAAATTGTAATTTAACAAATTACAACAACCATTGGGAAAATGTTCCGAAAGCTTAAACAAGTGGGTAAGTGTGAGCGAAGATCGCTCAAAGGGTTTCGTTTAATATTCCTTTCAAAACACTTTATCCTTTCTTTAATAAATGCAAACAAATTTAATTTAGCAAAAAAAAAAAAAAGAAAGAAAGAAAAAAAGTCATGTTTTTTATAAAGTAAAGATTTACCGGTCTATTTTTTTTCTTTTTTTCGAATATCTAAACCATTCCGATAGCGGTCTAAGCCCGCTATTATATTCTCTCACTGTAATATCTGTCATGCGGACTAAATGCGATATTTAAAAAAAAATAATTTCAAAATTAAACATGTTGTATACCTTCAAAATGTTAAAATATGCGAATATTTCCATAATCGGATTTTTATCATGATTCAATATGTTTATCAAACTCATAATATTTACTATTCTCTATTTACTCATATTGATACACGCTTTGTATTATTCTGAAATATTTGAAAAATCCGTTCAACTTCCGATATGACGTCAGATTTTCTTTTTAATTCTCTAATGACGTGATATTAATCTGTTTTGTGCACATACACATACTCCTTGTATTATTGAGAAATCTTTCCGTTTTATGTTTTATTACCACTATGACGTCAATCAATTTTATTTCATATTAATCTTTTTTTCAATTGGTGAAACATTTTATTTCATTTTTCACGTGGAAATCGTCTGATAGAAAATTAATTATTGTAGAAAGATTTTCATCGTTGATTTTTAATTTTTGGCATCGGCTATATCGAAAAATGTTTAAATTTAATAGGAAAAGGCTGTTAGAATTTTGGTTTTTTTATCTCTATTTATTAAAATAATACGAATTTTTCAAATTTTAATATTTTCAGCTCTTCACAGCTGATATTCTGATTTATACACAAAGTTTCAACTCTGTAAGTTACATAGTTTTCGAGAATGGCTCTGTGACAGACAGACAACGGAGCGGGAGCAATAGGGTTTCGTGAGATGAACAAAACCCTAAAAAAAAAAAAAAAAAAAAAAAAAAAAAAAAAAAAAATCGTCATTCGATTGTAAGCAATGTGCATTTCCATCATCGCATGTCGATATCGCAGATGTTTCAACCAGCAAACGATAAACGTTGCGCGATACATAATAATATTTAACAATATACTGTCTGGAAGAATTGTTTAAACGAGTAGGTTGATAAGAAAAGCAACTGAACACTATTGAGTAACATTAAGTCGTGCAAATAAACGGAAAGTGCTAACTAATATATGTTAACTAATATACCTTAATATTTTGTCGGGTCTTTCCTACAATAATTTTAACTCTTGTTTAGATCGATGTTTGAGCCTGAGCTAAAGGTATTTTGAGGAAATTAAAGTTGCAAGACCACGTTTTTTGCTTTATAAGACGATTTCTCATCCGACGTCAATTTTTGAATTCGACTTTTTTCATATCTGATAGTTCGCATCTATCCTTTTTGCAACTTTAACATTTTTGTAACGATTTTAGGCATTTCTATTGCCTAATCAAAGAAAAAATCTTCTAAAGTTACAAAATTTCGTTAAAAACGATTAAAAAAAAAAATCTTCTAAAGTCACAGAATTTTGTTAAAAACGCTAAAATGGAGACGTCCAGAGCTCCATTCTCGGTCGAAAACAACAACCATTTTCCCAATGGTTAATAAAATAAAATAAAATAAAATAAAATAAAATAAAATAAAATAAATAATAATAATAAACATTACTGACGCAAAATTCCGAGCTGTATACATTGCCGATGAATACTCATCTTCTGAAGCTAAACACTCATAGCCGTACCGTAACAACATCTGCAGGTATTTGACATCAGAGCGTTGAATACTTGTGAAAATATAAAAATTGCGCCTTCTTGACTGTTCCCAGTTCACTCTTGCAAGAGGTTCCCTTTCTTCTGGTTTACTTTGCCCGTGGGATGAACCGGCTGAGGAACCTAGATTACATTTGATGTGGTAATACAGAAACAAAATTATAGAAGCTGTACTGCTACTATGGCAATCAAATTCGCGTAAAAGCGACAGGAGGGCGTTTGCCGCGAAATTCAAATTTGTGTTGTATATGAGTTCATGAATTTTAGGAAGTTGATCCAAGTCATTATCAGGTGGACCCAAATAATCTATAAGTTTTTCGTAATCAAAATATTTCCCTGAATTGGATATACACTTGTAACAATTCACATACGTTATAAACCTTATTTCTACCTTCCTCGGGTAGACATAACTTTCAAGAAGTGGGCGGTATGGATAGGTCAAACATATCAGTCTATCTCTGTCACGCGGTTGCTGGAAAAAACTAAGTGCCATTTTGATTTACAGCAACCAGAAACTTAAGTAATACAATAAGTAAAGTGGTAATAAATGCTGAGACTGATCTTAACTAGAAAACATACAACGGAAAAAATATTAAGGTATTCATTTCATTCAGAACAACAAAATTTATCGAGACAAAAAGGCGAAGAAAAAACACTCGTTTCACTTTAAGTTTCATTACATTATAAAAGTAGGGATTGTTTTGCGTTTTCGTATTTCGTTGTTGCACGTTGGACGCTTGGGAAAACACAACGCAGAACGCACAGACACTGAAAAACTTGTTTCACCATCATCACCCCTACAAAACATGGATTCTTCTTTCTTCGTCCACTAACGTCTATACAAAGCTACAAAGACGTTAGTGACAACAAAGCCTTAGGTAGCCTTAGGCAAAGGTAGCCTAAGGCTCTTTGGCCTATATATGGTAACCTTTTTAAAAAGCTGGTCCGGACGTCCGGAGTACACAAGCACAGAGTAGGGAATACTTATAATTAAGCGATTTGAAAATACTGGAATAAATAAAAATACCGCACATTTCCGCACATTCATGCGAAATATTTGAAATAAAATTTATAAGTTTGGAGACATGATAGTCACTAATGTGCGTGATGATTCTTTCAACTGATTTCTGCAAAATGTAATTTTCTGAAGATTATAATTACTATAAACATTGTCTTCGAATGACAAGATTCTGACTGATTCTACCACAATTTCGAGAAAAAATGAAATGAAAATGATATTTTCTCATCCTAGGCGTACATTTTTCAAAATTATTAGAAGGGCTCAGCTCAACACAAAAAAATATATTTTTTACACAAAAAATGTATGTATGTGTATGTGTGTAAGTAATATAAACAGGGGTTTGTTACTTGTATAATATATAGATTTTTAATTTCTCATTTCTTGAAATTTAATAGAATCGTATATATTAAAATAATTAAAATTGAATATGCTACAATGTAAAGCATTATTGAGGCTGTTCTCACATCCAAGTGAGCTACTTTCTATGACACATTTCGGAATATATTTTCGTTCGGAAACGCATGAATTTGGCAGGTGTTCTTAATCAGAAACTGTGTAATCGTATGGCATTTTTAATTTTTTGGTAAAGGCCGAAGATCTTTCAGAAAATACTGTTTGAACCGAATTATCTACGAGGCACCACGATTACAGTCATGTGACAAGAATCGCTTATAACTTGGTAAGTAATTTATTTATTAAAAAATGGAAAATGTTATTCGATTCCAAATCGCTTCAATAGTACGACCTACCAGTTACCATGTCTTTACGTTCAAAAATGTGTCAGAAAGTTTCGCGTTGTTGAGCAGGTCATTTGAGAACCAACCACCTTAAAAAATAATTGACTCTCCGCGAGTACAAAATATGTAATTTAATTCCTATACATTTATAGAGGTTTGTGGACGCAAGAATAGGTGTCAGTGAGCGCAACTGCACCTGCAAGCACGAGGTTCCTGATCCCTGGCCTAGATTAATAAATACTTTTTTTTTAACACTTTCCAACATAGTTGAAAAGTGTTTATGAATTAAGTTTGTCTGCCTGTCTGTCTGTCCATGCTCTAACTCGCGTAAATATATACGGATTGTCACGCTATTGGTATATGTTATTGAGGTTTACTATGGCATGTTCGGTATTGAAAATGAAGTGCGTAGCACCTATAGTTTTTTGACAGGGACACTCATAAGAATTCCCTTACATTACGGCCTATGGGGAAAATTCATTTGTGGCTTATTTTAATGAAGTTACACAATTTCAAACATATTGAAATTGATATATATCACTGAGATGCACTACAAGATGCTTACTATAGAATATGGCGTGTACAGCACTTACAATTCCTTTACAGGGTCACTCAAAACAATACTATTACATAACGGTATATGGATAAAAATCGTTTGTTGTTTATTTTAATAATGTTTCACTATTTGAAACATATTTAAATTGATATATATCCCTCAGGTGCATTACAAGAGGCTCACTATATTGTATGTATAGCATTCATCGTTCATTTACAGAGCGACACAAAATAATTCGGTAGTGTCTGTTAAGGTGCTTCTCAAATGACCTGCTCAACAACGCGAAAATTCTGACACATTTTCTGACTCATTTTTAAGAGTAAAGGCATAAAATTGGCAAGCCTGACTATAGAAGCGATTTGGAAACGAAATGATCTTTCCACTTTTTGATAAATAAATTACTTATCGAGTTATTAGCGATTCAGGTCACGTGACGTGACGATACGTTTGTCTCGCTTCTCAGGCTGCCGCGTCGGGAATTCGGTTCAAAATACCAACTTTGACTTTGTTTTCTGAAAGATATTCTGCCTTCACTAAAAAATAAAAAACGTCTTTCGGTGACAAAGTTTCTGAATAAGAAGACCTGCCAATTTCATGCTTTTACGAACAAAAAGGAATTTAAAAAAATCCCTGACTGCTCGGTCTACAGGCACAGGTAGATTTCGAAGACGCAGACAGTGGGGGTCCCTGTTTATTGGGAATTGCAAAAGAAAGACCAATTTGCCATGATGCGGCAGTTGGGACCACCTACTTCGAAATATACTTCTGCCTGTAGGCGGAACCAGCAGAGATTTTTTGTGTTTTTTTTTTTTTTTTTTTTTATTTATTTATTTTTTTTTTTTTTTTGCCTTAAGAGTTGGCCCTATAAAAAACTTGTCAATATAAAAGTTGTAGATAATATTAAGAAAATTTATAACAAATTCAAGCGGATTTGATATATTGAGAATTGACGAAGTTATGAATTTTTTTCTTCTGAAACCCCTATTTCTCCCCCCCCCCCTTTGGGGAATTTTTAATTAAATCAAAAATCTGCCATGCGTAAATTTTTGGCCCTTTTCCTAGAAGTAATAATAACTTTAAACGGATTCGATACGTATCCTAATTAAGAAGTTATGGGTTTTTTTCTGTTTTCACCTCTGCCTGTAGGCGGAGCCAACAGGGATTTTTTTGTTTTATTTTTATTTTTATTTTTATTTTTTGCCGTAAGAGTTGGTCCTATAAAAACTTGTCAGTATAAAAGTTGTAGATAATATTAAGAAAATTTATAACAAGTTTAAGCGGATTTGATATATTGAAAATTGACGAAGTTATGAATTTTTTTCTTCTGAAACCCCTATTCCCCCCCCCCCCGTTTGGGGGCATTTTTAACGAAATCAAAAATCTGTCATACATAAATTTTTGGCTCTTTCCATAGAAGTAGTAATAACTATAAACGGAGTCGATACGTATCATAATTAAGAAGTTATGGGTTTTTTTCTGTTTTCACAAAAAGCCCCCCATTCCCCCCCCCTTCTCTTTGGTTCGACTTTGCCCATTCACGAACTTGACCGAGATTTTATGCCCCTTGATTTTATGTATCAGTTTGGAAGAGATTTGTGCATAATTATTGAAGTTATCGTGTCCATAAAAAAGTGACATAGATAGATAGATAGATAAAGTTTTGAACTGGGGGTGGTTTTGGGTAAAGGGAGTCATGATCGGCGTAGATCTGCAAAAATTTTTCAGAAATTCCAACATAGGAGAGAATGTAGTAGGTAGTATTTCTTACGAAATCTACCTAAAATCTGTCACAAAGTATACAGTTTGGATTTGAGAACAGCCTTAACAAAAATTGCTGGAAGCGCGTTTTCAGTTACTGTACACGTTTTTAAATTTAACTCATTTTTTGTCTATTACTTGATCTGTATAAATTCTATAGATCATATACAGCGCAGCAGAAAAGTTCTCGAGTACATTTCCGTTTATTCACGGAAATCCCAGAAAGGGAATTTTAAACTGCGCTACGCATTTCCTAACTGGACTAAAATTAAGCATTCTATAGATCTATCTATCATATACAAATCTATAGATCATATACAGGGCTGCACAAAATAACTCTGATATTTTTCTGAATCTTGCTGATAATTCCTGAAATTGCGTTCTTAAATACATTATGCCTTTCACCTTATTAAATGCTAAAGATTTGTAAAATTATTTTGTGAGTGTTGGAAAGTGTTACATAATCTATGCTTGACGCATGATTTTTCGTTCTAGTTTTGTTTTGTTTTGAAAGACATATTTTCCCCGCTGGTGTTAATAAAATGGGCAGATGAAATAGATTTTTAATGTATTCGATTGATAATCTCTTTGTATACAATACCGTCATTGCCATAATCAGCATGCCTGTCTTTTTTTCTGTCATCAAGGTTCTTTTTCATCCTACGAAGAGAAAATATATCATTAAAAATTAAATAAAAATAAATAAATAAATTGTCTAGCTATAAGAAAATTATCATGTATATTAAATGAATATTACATTTATTTATTTATTTATTTTATTTATTTATTGATTTTATTTTATATTTATTTTTATTTTTTTCTTGCTCGTATTATAATAGTTTTTCGTTTAAAAAAAATCCCAATTCAACTAAAATTTTATAAACATATATTTAAATTTCGAAACCTTCCATAATGCGAATATCCTACAATTTTTTTAACAATGATTTTTAATTAATTTTTAAAAAAATGGTAGTTATGGTCTCTTTCTAACGAAAAAAAATGGTCGAGACTCGTTCCTATGATCGTAATATTTTTATCACAATCTAATGCTATTTTCCCGGTGACTGAAATTAATAAAAGTTCTCTTTGATGTCACTAGATGACAGCACCATAAAAAAAAAGTTAGAATTGCTGTTACCAATATATTTGTACTTGGATAATGAACAGATTTTAATTTTCAAAATATAAAATATTTAATAAGCAAAATATATTTTAATAAAAAGTAACGTGTATTATATAAATGTCACTTATATATATATATATATATATATATATATATATATATATATTGGAATTGGAATCTGAATTATGAACACTGTTTTAATCATAGGAATAATTCCTACTTCAATGGTTTTAATGCATGAATTATCTACATTCACTCGACCAAGAGATTAGAAGTGGTAGCCAGTTGTTGCCGCAACTGAGCAACTGATTAGAATCACAAAATTCGTAATAATCTGTAATAATATATTTCACATTAAAACCTTCCAAAATTGATCTGCACATTTGCTGTTGACCTCTATGGACAAGATAATGAAATACAATTATGTTCTTCTAATGTTCCTGACTAAATTAACTGTGTTAAAGTATTTTGGATGAGATGCGTTAAAGATGTGTAAGGAAAAGTTCTGTTAAAGTACTCTGGAAGTGTTGGAAAGTGTTTCATAATCTATACTTGAAGCATGATTTTTCTTTCTTGTTTTAAATACTAGAGTAAAAGCTATGTTGTTACATTATTTTTTTCCCTCCGAACAAACATACGAGCCTTGAGACAGGCTTCATGCAACGACGAATAACTCAACGATGCAATCATCTGTATTAAAATCACTTGCATTGCCGTTTCATGCATTTTTCCTTTTCTTAAAATTATGTTCAATTCGAAATGCACAGATATAATGGGATGGTCTTGATTGTCACAAACCTTGATATCTGGAAACTCTTGAAGTCTCGAAAAAAAAAAACTCCATATATATATAGGAATTTCCAATAATTGATTCATTATTTACATCACACGATTCATTATATGAATTTAACTAATCCTTTTCTAGTGCTCTTGTATGATATTGTCCTATTTAATCTATAGTTTTAATTATATTCAGTTCTTGCACCTATGATATATGTAATGTTATTTTATATTATGTTACATTTTTCAAAAATATTTAAAATTATCGAGATTTAACGTTAAACATGCTTTGGTAAATTGTTATGATCTGATCGCATAATTCTGAGAAGTCCATTGGGATAACACTATGGGAGTCTTTGCTTGGTTTTTGTAATTTCATGGATATGGTATAATGACTTGGTTCATTTGACTTTTTTGTACTAAAAAGTCCATTGGTTTTCTGTTTTGGAGGTTATGCAATGCGAGTTTACATAATTATGGTTATGATTTTATTGAGTTCTTTTTTTAGCACTGCTTATTTGATTTGTACATTTTGTATATACTTTCATTTATTCAAGCTTTTTAATATTTCTAATTCATTAAACTAATCAAGATTTCTAAATTTCATACATAAATTTTATTCATTTATATTTTCATTTTCTTTTTGAAATTGCACTTTCATTGCATAAAAAAATATTTTAATGGCAGTTCTAAGTAAAATTCTCATTCCTGGCAAAATACACCTTGCATCAATGCAGTGTAGTGCCCGGTACAAGGGCAATAAATGGGTTGTTCCTGGATCGTCATCCAGTGACCATTTTTACTCTCCTCCTCCTCCATTATTTTTTAGATTGAGTAATGATGCTCGATGCAAGACTTGTCCATTTGCTTCTCAGAAACAAATTGTATTAGATCCTAATTTATCAACTTTTTGTAAAGCATTTAATGTTATTTATAGTATAAATTGTAACTTACGTGGTTTGAAATATGTAGGTGAAACATCAGGTCCATTACATAAACGTATTAATCAACATCGTTCAGACACTAACAAGAACAAAGCAAAAAATTTACAGTCTACAGCAGAAATACAACATTTTCATAAACATAAATTTATCAAGACTACAATTGAAATTATACAAATAATAAAAACTAAATCAGAACGTTTGTTTATGGAGTCTTCATATATGAAATATTATAACACTATTTATCCTTATGGACTTAATAGTGAATTATTTAACCAGTTAAAGTTTTTTCAACAAATAATACTACAGATTATTCTCCTATTTATCCTACTCTAAATCATAATTTAAATCATAAAACAACACGTAACAAGCGAGGAAAGTATACTGCTACAGTTGTTATTTCCAAAAAATTTATTGTTAAACAAATCAATACTCTTCATCATAACTATATTAAGAATTACAACTGGTTTTTAATACGAAAATACATTTTTGCTATTAAAAAGAAACAGATAGTACAATATTTAAATGTATTTCTTAGTAAATCTTACTCAAATCATTTCTCTGATATTTTTTATGATCGAATTATGACAAGAGCTAATCTTTTCAACATTAATTTATATAAAAAACAAAAAATTCAAAACACTAATACTCAAATGATTATAACTTTTTCAAATCAAATCTTTAATAAAATTAATATTAATTCTATAACTAGCTGGCTTCGCCCGCCAGCGGGCCCCTAATTTACATCGGTGCCTCGAAACTTTTGTATTCTCCGGCTCGCATCCCCCTCGATCCAAACGAACCTCCGACCCGAGTCCCCGCTGCCTTCGGCACCGGATAATCCCTTAAAGGATTTGCACATCGAATAGTATAAACCTCTAACTGAACGAATCTCCGACCCTGGTCCCCGCTGCCTTCGGCACCGTATACCGGTCGTGCTACGCACGCACCGGATAATCCCTTAAATTGCACATAGAATAGTATAAACCTCTAACTGAACGAACCTCCGGCTCGGGTCCCCGCTGCCTGCGGCACCGTATAGCAGTCGTGCTGCGCACCCGCTGCAGTATACGTTAGTTCCACCTTCCGCCACCAGGTGGCGCAATCCGTTTATATGATCATAACTGAAATCGTTAAGACTGTCGATGTCGAGTTGAATGAGTCATACCCCGTCGTTTTCATGCCCGTAGAACCGAAGATAGGAAAGCGGCCCCTGGTGGTGAAAAAACGAAATAAAATCGGTAAGCTCTATCGAGTCGAAAGAGCCATACCCCGTCGTGATCCTTCCGATAGAAACAGAGATAGGAAAGCACCCCCTGGTGGTGAGAGTCGGAGCAAAAATCGATAAGCTGTAGTATCCTCTATCGACGTTGAGTCGAATGAGCCATACCCCGTTGTGATCCGGGCCATAGAAACAGAGATAAGTAAACGCCCCCTGGTGGTGAAAAACGAACTAAAACCGATAAGCTCTAGTCGAATAGCATAAACCTATAACTGAACGAACCTCCGGTTCGGGTCCCCGCTGCCTGCGGCACCGTATAGCATTCGTGCTGCGCACGCGCTGCAGTATACGTTAGTTCCACCTTCCACCACCAGGTGGCGCAAACTGTTTATACGATCATAACTGAAATCGTTGAGGCTTTCGATGTCGAGTCAAATGAGCCATACCCCGTCGTAATCCGGGCCATAGAAACAGAGATAATAAAACGCCCCCTGGTGGTGAAAAACGAACTAAAACCGATAAGCTCTAGTATCCTCTATCGATGTCGAGTCGATTGAGCCAATCTCCGTCGTGATGTGACCCATAGAACCCGAGTTGGCTGAAAAATCCTTTGATTACACCTTCCACCACCAGGGGGCGCAATGTGTTCTATACGAATGTTATAGAGGGTCCTTATTACTTTAATTCTGATGTTTGGAATCAGTTTGGGGGAAATTCGTAACATAGTTTCTGAGTTATAGAAACGGACCACATTTAAGATCAAAAAACTTGAAGGGGGGGGGGGGGGTGGCGAGGACACTGCTTTTCCTTAAACAACTGAATTAGACTGCCGGAAAAAGAAAATCTGATGTCTTAATTACATAAACCGCCCGGATTCGATAACAGGCGAAGCCCGCTTTTTACTAATCGAAAATAGTGGTTATTTTTCTATACATATATGCAATCAAACGTTTAAAAATATTAAATTTGTTGAAATGGAATTGGTTTTCTCAAAAATAATACAAATGTACAAATATGTCTTAATTACGGCAACCGTCCCGATCCGATAACGGGCGAAGCCCGCTTTTCCTCCTTAGCTTCTTTTTTTTTTTCCTATACAAAAATCGGGATTTTGCTAAAATCCAAAATTATGGTCCGAAATCGAAAATTTTTTTAATCCCTGGAATGTCAGCCCACTCTGAGCAAGGAAGCACATATTTCAGAATCGAAAATCCGATAATTAGAAAATTTTATACAGCGTATTAAAAAAGCAAATGCATCTCTTTCAGAAAATAAAGTATTTAGAGACGAATTGTCTGGATTGACTGTTTGAAAAAAAAAAGCAGATGTCTTTTTGGAATGCAAATAAAATCATTTTAAGTTTCATTAATGAGTTTTAATTGATATCTTTAAAAGTTAGTGGTCGAATATTATGAATTTTAGCTACAAAAATTCGCGATTTTTTTTTACTCCCGTTTGTAAATTTTCGAGACGATGTGACGATTTTTGAGGATTTTCGGAAATACGCTGGAAAGCGCCCAGTTAAAAGTCCGGGTCGGACTCCCGACCCGGCCCAAACTTGACATCCGCGCCTTTTTTCCGAATTTTTCGGTCCGCGTCCGCCGTTCGTGCGTCGATTCGTCCCGGAGCCTTTGCGTGTACAGACCGGGAATGCACAGACGCACACACTCACTCACACACTCACACATACACAGACGTTCACAGACATTAATAATTATCCGATTAATGATAAAAACTGTTATTTTCCTATAAAAAATCTTCAAGTTTCAAAAACATTTAAATATCCTAATACAATCGGAAAAAAGATTTTTAACTATAATGCATTTTCAAAAAATACATCTGATGCTAGTACTTTTCAGTGTAAATGCAATAACCCCACTCTAAAAAAATTCATTAATAATGATCATGGACATATAATCACTGGTAATCTTAATATTGTGAATGATTATAAACTACAAAAACTAATGGGTTATGGTACTAAATATAGACTTCCTTCTAAATTTAATGTAAATTCTATTATAAAACAGTTTACATACGATATAGACATTTTTATTTATAAAATTTCAATCTCATATAGTAAACCTATTGAATATTTTAATCAATGGAAAATACTTGTTATTGAAAAATTAAGTTCGACTTTAAAACATAATTTATCGCATATGGTTAAAATTAACACAAAACATTTGTTCCAGCAAATTACTAAATTACAAAAAAACTATGTAATAACATATATTGACAAATCTCCTAATAATTATGCAATCATATGTAAAGCTTATTATCACCAACTACTTACATCCTGTATCTCTACTAACAATTCTTTTAAAAAAACTAATGAAAATGTAATTGTAAACAATCGTAAAATTCACAGTTATTATAAATTATTAAATATTACTTCTACTAACTTTAATTATCCTTATTTAATTCTTATACCCAAATTTCATAAAAATCCAATTAAATTTAGGACTATAACTATAGGATGCAATACATATAATAATATAGCCAATAAACATCTATTAAAAATTCTCAATCAAATTTATACACTGACAACATCTTCTGATAATACACATTGTATAAAGAATAGCTATCAACTCGTCAATATTTTCAAAAATCTTAAATGTGTTAACAATATAATGACATATAATTTCAAAGATCTATTTAATAATATTGATTTATTAGATCTACATAATATTATAAATGCATTATTTAATAAGTATCATCATTCACTTAATTTACCAACTCATATAGATACAGCTTATTTTAAAACTTTAACAAATTTCATTATATATGATAATTATATAATGCATGATAACACGTTATATTTACAGAAAGTCAGTATACCACAAGGGGGATGTACATCTAGTATACTTTCAGACTTATACTTGTATCATTATGAACGTACTTTTATCAACAGTAATATACATTTATATCGTTATATTGATGACATTATTTTAATTGCCACTGATCACACTAATATTTCTATATTTCCAGTTGATTATCCTACTAATTTAGAATTAACGGAAAACCTCCTTTCTAATAATACTATTAACTTTTTAGATCTTAAAATTACACAAAGAAAACAAAACAATAATTGATCTATTTGATAAACGTAAAGAATTTAAATTTAAAGTTAATTCATTTACTAATTTTAAATCATGTCTTCATAATTCTGTATATCGTAATATACTCCTTAATCATATTTATAGAATAAAAAGTTTATGTTCTTCTCAACTAATTAACAACAATATTAAAAAACTTATCTATGATGCATTACAACATGGTTTTCCAATATTCCTTAATATATAGTTAGTTCTTATATGATCTTTACAACCAAATTAACACATGCTTTAAAAAATGTATAAAAAAACATATAATCTTATTAAAAAAAATATTATAACAGGACGGTTGGGTGGGTAGACGTTGGATTGAGGAGGTGTGTGGCGGAGTTGTATGGAAAAAAACGCATGGTTAATTTATATTATTAAAAAAAAAAGGAGGGGGGGGGGGCATTTTGATTTACACAATTGTTTGATATTACACATTTTATAATGGACTGTGATGTGATATTTTTATATGTATATTAATTTAGTTAGATTTACATATTCATTATTTAATTAATTTAAATGAATTCTTATTCATTAATATTAAGAATGTTTTTGATCTAATGATTTGGATTATTACCTACGGTGGACAATATCATATTAACTTCTAATATACTGTATATTTTCTACAGTGTTAATATAATATGTATTAATTTTTATTAAACGTTCTACCCTTACCACTTATATTAAGTGTTTATAATTTTTTTAACTTAGTATGAAGAAACATTTATGTTACTAATTCATTTCAATATTTAATTAATATTAATTTTAAATTCTTTGTATCTTAATTCAAATATTTAGTATTTTATTTTAATTTAATTTATGTGATATTGCATTTTTGGCACAGTTATTTAATAGTTTTTGTCATTTAATGGTACATATATTTTTATGCTGCTTTAATTATTAATTTTTCCATCTTACAACTTATTTTTAACATAGAATTATTCATTAATACATCCATTACTTTAATGTAATTCGATATTCTTTTTATTAATTAATTTCATTTATTTATTATTTAACTAATTTGCTATCATTTAAGATAATAATTTGGTTTAATTATTAAACATTAATTTCAATCCAATACTTTCTATTCAGTTTATATTTACTTTTACCAATATAGATGGCAGCACTAATGTTCCTGTTTGCTTTACAATATTCATATTATTCTAACATAATTTCTGGCAACATTATAAAGCATTTTATATTTCTAAAATTGGCAACATGTAATGATTTTTCTTGCAATTCATTCCCTAGTTATGGTTGTGTTTCATGTTGGTTCCTGTGGTGCACAGGTATCTTTTTTAATCATTATGGTTTTTATACTTTCTGACTCTATTTAATGTTTTCTCTGTATATTATAAGTATGGCTTCTTTTTAATATTGTATTTTATTTTTTCAAAGGTTTGCTTCATTGTTTATGAGAGGTAGTCCCAAAATCATATTCTTTAGCAATCTATGGCTAATATGATGATGAAACCTCTCATTTCATTTCATTTGTGGTATTTAGGCATTTGGGACTTGATAATTCTGTCTAAATTCCACAAATTTCATTTCATTTCATTCATTTAATTACATTTATTCAATTTTTAATTTAATTTCTTATTCTTTTAATATGTTTTTGTTTCCATATTCAGTGTGTTGGGGAATCTTTCATTGTCAACTAATTATTACATACTTAATTATTATTTCATTGTTTAAGTTGGTGTTATGATAATGTTTCATTTATGGTTTTATATATATATATATATATATATATATATATATATATATATAATGTTTCCGCCATAAATAAGGTTTAATTGGTTATTTTTTTGTTTTTTGTTTTTTTTTTCCTTGGCAATTATTGGTATTAGTACCAGTTTGATAGTGATGAAATAACAAAGCAAATAAATAGACGAGGCCTTGGATCGAATATATATTGAGTTACGAAAGAACATTACACAATGACAAAAACATAGTAACTAAACTGAAAATTGAACATCACTTATATTTATAAATTCGTCTGGGATGCTGCAGTCATGTTTCCCGGACGTGCAAGAAAGCTTACACAAAAGTATCATCCAATAAAATTTAAGATGTAATGCTACGATTACAATTACGATACGATATACTAACACCCGCCCATAATCTAGCATTACATTAGAAAACACAGAATGAAAAATTACAATAAACAAACATTAAAAATATGACAGAGTTAAAACATTACTTATATAAACAGCAAAGAACCAACAATTCATAAAATTTAACTTTAGGCAATGCCTTTGTAAACATATCAGCAATTTGCATATTTGTAGGAACATATTCAATTTTGATATTATTTTCTTTTACAACATTACGAACAAATTTTAGTTTTATATCTATATGTTTCATTCTACCATAACTACTTTCATTACTGATACATTTTATGCAAGACTGATTATCCTCTAAAATAACTAAATCCTTAATACTTACAATTTCACAAGCAATATTTTTGAACCACAACAGGTCTTGCAAACTTTTAGTTAAGGCAATGACTTCAGCTTCAGTTGAAGATAATGCAATTGATTTTTGTTTATTACAACACCAGAGAACAGGCATGTTACAAAACATTAAAATGTAACCTGATACTGATTTTCTATCATTTGTATTAGCCCCCCAATCAGAATCAACATACATAGATAATTTAGGATCAGATTTTTGCTTTTTATACACAAGTTTTAAGGACAAAGTTCCTTTCAAATATCTTAAGATTTTCTTTAGTGCAATCCATGCAACTTCAGTAGGATTTTCCTGCATTTGACTCAAACAATTAACATTATATAAAATATCAGGTCGTGAAATATATGCTAAGTACAATAAACAACCTACAAGTTTACGGTATGGACCATTAAATGGTTTTCCATTTTTGAAATCAGATGGAGTGGATTTAGGAGAAATAGGAATATCACTAGGTTTACATTCTAGCATATTAAATTTACTTAACAATTTAATTATATAAGACTCTTGATCCATTATTAAACTATCAGATTTAAATTTCATTTGAATACCCAGAAATTCTGAAACACATTCTGATTTTGACATATGAAACTCTTTAGAGAGTAAAGAAATAACTACATTAGTTTCATTTAAATCTGAACCTGTTATAAGCATATCATAAACATACAGAGCAATAATTATTTCATGACCATTACTGTAACGAATAAAAATACAAGGTTCATTATCAAGAGATTTAAATTTTAATTTTGAAACAAATTCAAGAAACCTTTCAAACCATTGTCGTGGGGCCTGTTTCAGGCCATATAAACTCCGTTTGAGTTTACATTTTAACCCACTTTCGTCATCATAGCCTTGCGGCTGATCCATAAAAACAAGTTCATTTAACTTACCATTCAGGAAAGCTGTTTTTACAACCAAAACAAATGCATGTAAGTCATCATTTAAAATCACAAAAAGCACTAAACGTAAAGCTGGGATACTTATTACAGGAGCGAAAGTTTCACTATAGTCTAGTCCTTCTTTTTGCATAAATCCACGGGCTACAAGGCGAGCCTTATAACGTCCATCTCTTTTGATGGTATACACCCATTTGCAGGAAATAGCTCGTTTGTCAGGTGGTAATTTTTCGAGATCCCAGACGTCGTTGATTTTCATGCTTTCTATCTCTGCATCCAGAGCTTCCTTCCATAAACGTTGTTCATCAACAGGGAGAAATTTGATCTCATCAAAAGATAAAGTTTCTTGTTGGCAAAGTAATGCTTCATACACCTCAGGAGCTGGATACCGAATAGGTTGTTTTCTTGATCTCTCGGATTTTCTCATTTTATCTTCTTTCTCTTCAGAATCCTCTGATTCTTCACTAGTTCTTTCTTGAGAATCTGGGTTAATTTCACAATCAGTCAATTCTGAATTTTCCACTATGTGTTGTTCTGAGTTTATGGTATGCTTCTTCTCTTCATCAAATTTGACATTTCTTGAAATAGTTATGCGTTTCGTCTCAGGATCTAACAATCGATATCCCATTGAAGAATAACCTATGAAGATCATATGTTTAGACCTATCATCAAGCTTTTTACGATGAACGGAAGGAACTAACATGTAGGCACTGCATCCAAAAACACGTATGTGTTTCAAATCGGGATCTTCTCCAAATTTTAAGAAATACGGCGTTAAGTTCTCATTGGAGCTGCTTGGCATTCGATTTTTCAAGTAAGCTGCTGTAAGAATAGCTTGACCCCAAAAAGTCTTAGATAAATGTGATTCAGCAATTAAAGCCCTTCCTATATCTAGGAGCGATCTATTGCATCTTTCAGCAACTCCATTCAAAGCTAGAGTGTATGGAGGAGCAGGATCAATCACTATACCAAGATCTCGAGAGAAATTCACTAAATCATTGCTTAAATATTCTTTTCCGTTATCACATCTGATTTTCTTTACTGTAGGATTAGTTTTTAAGAAAACTTTCAATTCCTCTGAAGCTTCACTTTTATGCTTCAATAATCGAACTTCAGTAAATCGTGAAAAATCATCTATGATAGTTATAAAATAACATTCACCAGAAAAAGTTTTCGGAACAATAGGGCCACATATGTCAGAATGAATAGCAGTCATTGGGGTACTTTCTCTTTTCCCAAGTCCTCTTCCCATTGGTGTTGCACTTTGTTTTGCTCGAACACAAACATCACAAAAAGAAAGTGGTATTGGAAGTTTCATTTCCTTCAACACTTTGTCACTTGGATGGCCCATTCTGCGATGCCAAATTTCAGAATCACTTTCTTTTGATGTGAGAACAGTTTCATAATTTGGGACAAAATAACTAACATATTGTCCATTTGAATCACGTTCACCAAAACAAAAACGATTTCTTCCTTTTTCTATGAACACCTTTTCATTCTTGAAAATAACTGCATAATTTGTGTTTTCGATTTTTCTAACGGAAATCAACTATCCACTTAAATCTGGTACGTAAAGAACATTATTTAGGGTAATTTCCATTCCGTTTGATAATTTTCCAATAATATTTCCAACACCTTTAATTTCAAGATTCGTTGTTTTCGACGCACACTTAATAGTTCCTGAAGATGGTTGTAAAGACGTGAAATATTTCTCATTAGAGCACATATGGGAAGTCGCTCCAGAATCCACTATAAATTCATTCTTTTTAACGTTCCCCACAACAAAAGATACCGCTGAAGAAGCAAATTTTTCCTCATTTGAATTTTTAACAGCTTTACAGTTTCGTTTAAAATGGCCAGGAAGTCCACATTTGAAACAAGTAAGTTTCTTTCTACAATATTTAGCTATGTGCCCCTTTGAATTACAGTTTTTGCACACATATTCTTTGCGAGTTGATACAAACGCGGTATTATCATGAGCAGTTTTGGACTGCACTTTTTCTTTCTTAGAGTCGAGCAGAAGTGCTTCAGCATCTAACAGCCGTTGTGTGACAAAATCTAGAGTCAAAACAGTATTCGGTTGATTTTCTAAGGCAGTTTTAACATTTTCAAATTCTTGAGGCAACGACATTAGAATATAAACAATAGTATCGGTTTCACTTACTTTAGCACCGGAAATTTTAAGTTCCGAAATTAATTTATTTATTTCATCAATGTGACTTCTCATAGACGCAGCACGATCCTTTTTAATAGTTGCTAACTTCTTTCTAATTAAAATTTGATTAACTGCACGCTTGGTATCATATGTTCGTTCTAATTTATTCCATATCTTATGCGCAGTATTTTCTTCTTGCAACGACGCAAGAACCCCATCGCTTAAAAGCGATAATAATAAAGCATAAGCCTTTTTCGATTTTACAACTTCCGCAGTTTCAGTTGTCGCTTCATTGTCTAAAAACTTATCCAAATCTTTCGCCGCAAATATGGCTTTAACACGCCTTTTCCAAACAGAAAAATTTCTACCGTCGCCGTCAAAAAGAGCAACTCCGTATAATTCTTTTTCACTTTCCATCGCTGGGTAAAAAAACAGAAACAAAAGAAAAATAAATTTTCTCTCTCAAAACCACAGCAATAAATATGAAAAGGGACTAGCGTCACTCTGTCTGCGAATTAAACCAAGCTCTGCTGATGAAATAACAAAGCAAATAAATAGACGAGGCCTTGGATCGAATATATATTGAGTTACGAAAGAACATTGCACAATGACAAAAACATAGTAACTAAACTGAAAATTGAACATCACTTATATTTATAAATTCGTCTGGGATGCTGCAGTCATGTTTCCCGGACGTGCAAGAAAGCTTACACAAAAGTATCATCCAATAAAATTTAAGATGTAATGCTACGATTACAATTACGATACGATATACTAACAGATAGTGATCTCGGTTCATTATTTTGTTATAATTTTTTCTTGGCAAAGGAATGAATAAGGAATTGTGAAAAGAAAGAGAGCATCCATGTTAATTCAAAATATAGCATGTGTAGCACGATTTTTAAATTATTAAAACATACATACGAGTAATTTGTTCATTGTTTGCTGATTGTGTGTTTTTTTCCGATGAATACATTTATCGCTACAAAATGCATAAAAAATTTAAAAGAATGTGTCATAATTTTAGGACTGATTTACTTTTTTTTAGAATTTTTTCAAAACCTTAATAACTCGAAAACTTTTTATTTCGATTTTCTTTTCCTCTTCCCCTGAGATTCGAGATATCGAGGTTGCACTGTATATGATTGTATTATGTACAGTCGTAGAAAAAAAATCTCTGCACCACCCCATACTTTTACTAAGTTAATTAAAAGTATAGGGTATGATGTAAAAGTACTGCATATGGGCATTTATGTAAAAGTACTGCACCACTCCACCAGAGTCCTGCACGGGTCGGGTTGTACACGACCCGAACCCGAAAATTTCATTTAAAGTCAACCCGCAACCTGACTCGAACCCGACAAAATATTTTTCGACGACCCACATCTCGACTCGAACCCGCAATGAAAGGAAAATAAATCATGTTTTAATGTAATTACGAAAATTAATCTATAATTATATCTCTAATACCAATTTTATCTTTCATATAGAAAAGTGAACATATCATATATTCTTTTATATTCAAATATAGTGAAACCTCTGAATAGCGGACACATCGAGATCGTTGAATAGAGTCCTGCATCGGGTCGGGTTGTCCCAATTTTTCTGTTTTCGGGCCGGGGTGACTGTAATTTTCTTTCTGCGGGTGGGGTTCGCCTGAGAATAATTCTTGAGGGTCAGATTTAGTTTTTTTCGCAAGTCGAGTTGTTGAAATTTGGAACATTTTTTCTTTGGAACATTTTTTCTCATTTTTTCCGCGCATGCGCGGCAGCGTATTGCTGTTTATTTTCCTGTTAATTTTACGGTATAATATTGGCAGCTGGAGTGCCAGTATTATACTGTAAAATCAATTTTTTTTTTTTTTTTTTTTTGCAGTATATCATTTGTTTTCGAGATATAATTTTTTATTTCTCTTCGATATTATAAGAAAGACAACCATTGCTTGTAAAATCTCGATAACTCAACCTCATAAATCTGTGTTTTTATGCACTCGAATATTAATTTCTTTTAGATATGCATTAAAATTTCGAAAACTTGTTATCCTCTTATATACTCTGTTTACATTTATCAAATGTCATTATTACTTTATTTACTAAAACTTTGATAGCTGCACCTCCTCATAAATCTACATTTTCATTCAATCAGATATTATTGATTCCGTATATGAATTTGACTCTAAAAACTCGAAAAATCGTTATCTTCATAAGTCGAGATATTTGATTATATATAAAAGTAGATTTATGAGGATGACGAATTAACGTGATTTCAGTGCATTTCGATTTATATAAACACAGATTTATGAGGATCCCGAAGGCAGAAAATTACTGTGCTCTCTGCGATAAACTTCATTAAAAAAGCCGTTTTGGCGAAAATTTCCGAAAAACTTTTTATTATTTTATTTGGAATACGAATCCATATTTGTTTTAATTTTATTCCTGCGATTACTTAGAAGAGGAGTTATGGCCAATTTAATAAACAGGAAGTAATGAGTCAAATACCGGAAGTGAGCGTAGTCAGGCCAGGAGAAATGTAAACAATGTTTCTATGCATGATTTTCTTACGTTTTTTGCATAAAAACGCTAATAAACTTTAATGGACTGGACACTTTTAGATTAATTTAATTAAAATTAATTCTAAATTAAAAGAAATCTTCAAATGCGATTTCTGAAAAATCGATTTTTCCGTTATTTCCATGTTCGAAAACAGTGTTGAATTCAGACACTTTTCTCCGGGAGGGATTTCTGTGGCTCCGGGGGGGGGGGGGGATTTTCACTTTTTAACCATTAAAAGCATAAAATCTCAAATCTTCCGGGGGGAACATTTCAATCCTCTAGGGGGGAAGGTTCCCCCGGGCTACCCCCTGAATTCAACACTGTTCGATAAACGTCATCACATAAAATGTTGTAAGGTGGTCCTCTCAAATGACCTGCTCAACAACGCGAAACTTTCTGACACATTTTTTGACTCATTTTTAAGCGTAAAAGCATAAAATTGGCAGTCCTGACTATGGAAGCGATTTGAAATAAAAATTAGTTTTCCATTTTTTGATCCAATTATAAGCAATTCGGGTCACGTGACGACACTTTTTTCTCGCATCGCAAACTGCCGCGTCGGGAATTCGGTAATTTGGTTCAAAACGCCGATTTTGACAGTATTTTCTGAAAGATCCTCTGCCTTTACCAAAAAATGGAAAACGTGTTTCGATTACAAAGTTTGTGAATAAGAAGACCTGCCAAATTTCATACGTTTCCGAACAAAAATGAATTTGAAAGTATATTTCATAAAGTATTTCGTAAAGTTAGCATTTAAGAACAGCCCTAAACATATTTCAGTGAAATTTTGTCTGAATGCTTTCCATATTTCTCACTATGTTCTGAACTAAAATCTCAGCTCTATGTGATAATGTAATTATTTTATAGGTACTCAAATATAAAAAAAAAATGGTAATTTTTAATAGAAAATATGCTTTTTTCGAAAGATTTTGAAATATTGCAATTAATTTTGAAGATGATATAAAAATCCTAGTTCGGTGCACAGGTAAGCGTAATAGTAGTATGTAGTACAAAGGGAATTGAAATATATTTAGTTGAATTGAGTGTACGTTGTTTGGCGTAAAGCATGAAATTTTACTAATAATATGAAAAAAAAAAAAAAAAGAAAGAAAGAAAGAAAATGAAAATTAAATGTTATGAAAATATTGCTAAGAGTTTACGTTTTTGCATCATTCTGTATTACAATTGAACTAAAAATATGTGTATTTATTCAATATTGTACATTAAAAAAAAAAAAAATCCGAGCGTAGGCCGAGCGTAGGCACCTTAACACCAAATCTTTCTGCAGGAACAGTTCCCCAAGTCCAATGAGAATAGACAAAACTAAAAAGAAAAAAAACAAGAACGAAAAATCATGCGTCAAGCATAGATTATGTAACACTTTCCAACGCTTCCAAAATAATTTTACAAATCATTAACGTTTAATAAGCTGAAAGATTACATCTAAGTAAACAATTTGGAAAACGCATAACATATTTAAAAACGTAATTTCAGAAATTTCCAACATATACAGTATTCGGAAAAATATCCGAATACTTTTATTCAGCCCTGTATATGATCTATAGATTTGAATATATACTACATAGGATGCTAAATTTTAGTTCAGTTAGGAAACGCGTAACACAGTTTAAAATTCTCCTTCTGGAGTTTCTATCAATAATCGGAAATGTGTTTGCGAACTTTTGTGCTGCCCTGTATATGAAATACAGAATTTATACACACCAAGTAATAGACAAAAAGTGAGTTAAATTTAAAATCGCGTTCAGCAACTTAAAACGCATTTCCATCAGGAATTATTGTTAACAGACGAGAATTATTTTGTGTGTCCTTGTAAATGAACGATGACTGCTATACACACATTTATTCTGTAGTAAGCCTCTTGTAACGCACCTTAGTGATATATATAAATTTCAATGCGTTTAAAATAGTGAAACATTATTTAATTAAACCGCAAACGATTTTTAGCCATAGACTTAATGTAACAGAATTCTTTTGACTGTCCCTGTAAAGTAAATGTAAGTGCTATGCACACCCTATTCCATTTTAAGCTTCTTGTAATGCACTTTAGTGATATATATCAATTACAATGTATTTGAAATTGTGTAACATCATTAAAATAAACCGCAAATGATATTTCCCCATAGACCGTAATGTAACGGAATTCTTTTGAGTGTCCTTGTAAAAAAACTATAAGTGCTACACACTTCAGTTGAAATAGGGAACATGCTATAGATAACGACAATAACATATAAAAATTGCAGGGCAATCCGAGTATATTTACGGGAGTTAGAGCACGGACAGACGGCAGACGGCAGACAGCAGACGGCCAGACGGCAGACAAACCGATGTCATAAACACTTTTCAACTAGGTTGGAAAGTGTTAAAAAAGGTGGCTGGTGTGTGTGTGGGGGGGGGGGGGATTGCCCCCAGTATATTTAGAATTTGCTTCTTTTGGTGAGAGATGAATTTCCTGAGAGGAGGTAGGGGGGAGGGGATTTAGAAAAATTAAGAAAACTTTAAATATTTAACATTTGTGTGCTTGGGAGGAGGAAACAAGAAAGTAAAGCTTTTTTTTTTGTGGAGGGGGGGGGGCAGAATTTAAATAATTGATCATTTGAAAAACGTGTCGTCACGTGACCTGAACCGCTAAATAACTCGATAAGTAATCTATTTATCAAAGATGGAAGATTCATTTCGATTCCAAATCGCTTCCATAGTCAGGCCTGCCAATTTTATACCTTTGCGTTTAAAAATGAGTCCAAAAATGTGTCAGAAAATTTCAGGTTGTTGAGCAGGTCATTTAAGAACCACCTTAAGATAAAAATTTGTAGTAAACAAAATAAGATTTTTTTTTTTTTTTATTGTGAAACAACAAAAGTCTTTAATGCTATTTCTTCTTCGCGAATTAATAAGTTTTGAGGCTAGTTTATGATTTGTGAAAAATTTAAATTATTTACAGTCCCCGATAAACACTTAACGAAGGATGTTACTGGAATCGTTTAGTTGTAGTATACAAGAATTATTAAGCGCATCTAATCTGATGATGGGGCATATTCGATATCAGGTTTTCGAAAAACATTTACTCTAAATTTCTGCGCATTCATTCTTAAGATAGTGGAGGTGCTATGTGACTGAAATAGCAAACAAACAGCAAATTGTGATAAGAACATCCCGATTGGTAAGTACTTACTTTATATTTATATAATGAATGAAGGGAAGACATCGTGTAAAGTCATAGGAATTCGATTTGGCGGCTGTAATTCAAAATGACGTCATTTTCTGGAATTTTTTTGCAATCCTTACTATCTATCATATAAAAGTGCGTTTGATGTCAATTTCAATGTTTTACAGCTCAAAAATTTCATTTTTAGAGTTTCGTTCATCTCACGAAACAATATTGCTCCCGCTCCGTTGCCTGTCCGTCACAGAGCCATTCTCAGAAACTATGTAACTTAGAGAGTTGAAACTTTGCTTATATATAGATGAATACCAGCTATGAAGCTCCAAATATTAAAATTTAAAAAAATCGTATTATTTTAATAAATAGAGATAAAAACCAAAATTCTAACAGCCTTTCCTATTAAATTTAAACATTTTCCGTTATAGCAGTTGCCGATAATTAAAAATCCACAATGAAATTCTTTCTACAATAATTAATTTTCTATTGAACGATTTCCACGTAAAAAATGAAAATGAAGTAAAAAGTTTCACCAATTGAAAAAAAATAATAATATGAAATAAAAATGATTGACGTCATAGTGGTAATAAAACGGGAATTTTCAAAGATTTCTCAATAATACAAGGAGTATGAGTATGTGTATATATCCAAAGCAGATTAATATCACGTCATTAGAGAATTAAAAAGAAAATCTGACGTCCTATTGGAAGTTTAACGAATTTTTCAAATGTTTGAGAATAATACAAAGCGAGTATCAATATGAGTAATAGAGAATAGTAAATATATGAGTTTGAAAAATATATTGAATCATGATAAAAATCCGATTATGGAAATATTCGCATATTTTAACATTTTAAAGGTGTACAATATGTTTAATTTTGAAATTATTTTTTTAAATATCGCATTTAGTCCTTTGACAGATATTATTATGACAGAATATAATAGCGGGCTTCGCCCGCTATGGGGCTGGTTTAGATATTCGAAAAAACGAAAAAATAGATCGGTAAATTTTTACTTTATAAAAAACATGACTTTTTTTTTATTGTTGTTGCTACATGAAATTTATTTGGATTTATTAAAGAAAGGATAAAGTGTTTTGAAAGGAATATTAAACGAAACCCTTTGAGCGATCTTCGATCACACTTACCCACTTGTTAACACTTTCCAACACAGTTAGAAAGTGTTTATGAAATCGGTTTGTCTACCTGAATGTCTGTCAGTGCTCTAACTCGCGTAAATATACTAGGATTGCCAAGTAATTGATATATGTTATAAAAGTTTATCATGGCATGTTCGGTATTGAAAATGAAGTCTGCAGCATTGAAATTTCGTTTACAGGGGCACTCAAAAGAATTCCGTTATATTGTGGTCTAAGGGAAAAAATCATTTACAGTATATTTTAATCATATGTTACGCTATTTCAAACATATTGAAATCGGTATGCATCAATGAGGTGCACTACAAGTTGCTTACTATAGAATATGGTGTGCGTAGCCTTTATCGTTCATTTACACGGACACACAAAAGAATTCGGTTACAGTGCTGTCTATGAGCAATAATTGCTAGAAGTGCGTTTTCAACTGTGCTATGCATTTTTAAATTTAACTAATTATTTTCATATTACTTGGTGTGTATAAATTCTATAGATAATCAACTGAGTCAAGAGGTATTAAGCAATATACAGAGTTTCATTGGGGAATGTCTGATAAAAAATTCCCGAACAACCTGTTCTTTTTTTCAATCTTTGAAAATGATCATAATTTCCCTCTTCAGTATTCCGGCGAAAAGCCTAAGCAAATGAAAAATGCAATCCTGCAGATTTAAAAAACAGACGTCCATCTGTTTTCCAGGCTCCTCCTAATAGTTTCACAGAATCGCCAGTTCAAAGTGCAAAGTTTTTTTTTAAAACACGAAAATCAACTATTTCCACCTGGATTTTCCAGTAATAAGGAATTTCGACCCAGCCATAAAAGTGATCTAGCCGAGGAAACGGTTTTTTTTTTTAGAGGAAACTGTTGAAAAGATTTACGTCTTTCCATGAATAACCGGTGGGTTTTTTTTTTTTTTTCCTTTTTGTTCACATACTTTAGTTTAGCGCCAAAGAGTCGCATTTTATTTTTAATCGTTTTTTTTTTGTTAATGTTCCATAATCAGATCCATAGCCAAATGGCGAGTTTGAGCAAGTGTGATTTGGAGCAAGAATGTTTTTTAACAAACAATAGTAACATACAACCAAAATAGTTTAAAAGTGTTTATGACTACGGGTTGTCTGTTTAATGTCTGTCCCTACTCCAACTGTCGTAAATATACTCGGATTGCCATTTAATTTTTTATTTGTTATTGAGGTTCACTGTGGAATGTTCGCTATTGAAAATGAAGTCTGTAACACTGAAAGTTCGTTTATATAGTAGCGTATATACACTGCAAAAAATAATTGTTGATTTTGCAGTATAAAACTGGCACCCAGCTGCCAGTATGCGCGGTAGCGTATTACTGCTTGCACGGCAGCGTATTACTGCTTATTTTACTGTTTAATACTGTTAATTTTACGGTATAATACTGGCAGCTGGGTGCCAGTTTTGCGCGGTAGCGTATTACTGCTTGCACGGCAGCGTATTACTGCTTATTTTACTGTTTAATACTGTTAATTTTACGGTATAATACTGGCAGCTGGGTGCCAGTTTTATACTGCAAAATCAACAATTATTTTTTGCAGTGTATAGTTCCTTACAGAAGCACACAAAATAATTCCTCTTTATTATGGTCTGTGAAAAGGGGGGGGGGGGGTCGTTTGTGGTACGTTTTAATGATAATACGATAATTCAAACATAAAGACGTTGCTATGGATCACTGTTGTTACTACACCCAGTTTTGAGTTTTCTATAAATTATAGAGTGCATAGCATTTATCGTTCATTTACAGAGAGACTCAAAAAATTTCGGATACTGGGCGGGCTAAGATCGATAATTGCTGAAAATGGGTTTTCGTCCGTGATATGTATTTCTAATCTAATTTTTGTATTACGTGGTATGTATATATTGTACATATCACATACAGGGCTGCACGAAAAAATTTGCACACGTCACTGCCTCTGGACATCAGTTGTTGATAATGGATTTTTGCTGGTGTGTTTTAAATTTTTCATTTAGTATATGATTTCATGGCATGGAAAAATTAAATTTCTTAGCTATATTCTGATAGTGTTGGAAAATGTTTCACAATCTGTACCAGATTCATGATTTTTCGTTCTTGTTAAAATTTTTAGTGGTATTCCCATTTACTTTAAAGGACATTCAAGCTATGATGGCAGTGCTTGGAACTGGACCCAATTACAGAAGATTTATGTAAAAAAAAAGGAAAGAAAATGCTTCTTTATTTGATGTAAGCAATTAGTTGTCAAATCGACAAACTTTGACACTAGCTGCTTTACCTTACTGTAACAAACAAATGTTCATTGTTGTGATAGATTTTTTAAAAAACACATTTAAAAAAAATATTTAAGCTTAATCGGAGGTGAAAATCTTTCTAAACTGGTCGATTATCAAAATTAATCATTTTGGAAAAGTTTCCTTGATTATTTCACGCAATAGCATATAAAACAATCTATCTTATTGCTATTGACTATGGCATTGACTTTTATCATATCTCAATCATTATTACCTAAAATTAGATTATCATACAATATGAGAAAAATAATTCAACACGTAAGTTAATTAACTTTTCTCAGACAATGTTAAATAATTTCTCGTTCTAGAACATCCTAATAACAACTTCAAAATTAATACGGATTTCTAGACAATGGTCTCTACTTCGTTTATACACCGCATCAATTTGGGTATTTACACGCGACATCTGCATCAACTCATCTTGAATTGGTCGTGTCTCATTGCCTCCGATTAGTTGCGTGATAGGCCGCCATGCTTCTACGTTAGAAAAAAAAAGCGTTTGCTCTGTGTCTTTAAGGCTGTTCTCAAATCCAAACTCTCTAATTTATGTCATATTTTTTAAATTCATTTTTGTTCGGAAACGCATGAAATTGGCAGGTCTTCTTATTCAGAAACTTTGTAATCGAAACATGTTTTCCATCTTTTGGTTAAGGCAGACGATCTTTCAGAAAATACTGTCAAGGTCGGCGTTTTGAACCGAATTCCCGACGCGGCAGCCTGAGAAGCAAGAAAAAAGTGTCGTCACGTGACCCGAATTGCTTATAACCCAATAAGTAATTTATTTATCAAAAAATGGAAAACTCATTTCGATTCCAGTCGCTGCCAATCTTATACCTTTACGCTTAAAAGGGAGTCAGAAAATATGTCAGAAAGTTTCGCGTTCTTGATCAGGTTATTTGAGAACCACCTTAATTTGTTATTAATATTATTATTAACTATTATTATTAAGGTCTTCATAAGAGCTTACTCCAAACATTTTTTAAAAAACACTGAAGATATTCCTCATGTGGATGTGTTCATACATCTATTTTCAACATAACTTAGATCATGTGTGATGGAATTTCACCCATTGTTTTTAGATATAGTAGATATTCACTTTTAGATTAATTTTAATGATTTTACGGGAATTTTTAATTGAAATTAAGTGAGCTCTTTATAGAGAAACCCCTGTTTACACATAATTTCTTGAACTAAAAATTTAACAACTAATTGATCTTTGCCGTGATACTTTGCACATCAAACTTGAACTCTTTCACGTTATACCTTGACTTTGAACAATTTGACAATTTTAACAACTACGAGTATTTTCACCTTCAATCCAAGTTAACTTTACTATTTAACAGAAAAATTATTCAATCACCGAATGATTCGTACTCCTCATTTTCAATGCTACACTATATTGCCAAAGGTGACCGGTCACTTACGATTTTAGACGTTTTGTTAACTATCTAGAAAAATACATGATTAATTAACCTGAAACTGCAGGTATGTAAACAGTATAGTATAGGTTATATTTTTCCGTGAAGATTTTTTCCCGAACCCCCATAGGGGACTGTCAACAAATTGAAAAAAGAACGAATATCTTTTGGATTACCCCGTAAAATCTAATGTAGCAAAAGCGTTCAAACTCGAGATAATTAATAAGTGGCTTATTGTAATATACTGTATTCATTTTTATGAGGATAGCATGTATACTCGAAGAGAAATTAAGGTTTTTATAAAAACAGTCTCAAATTTCACCAAGTTTTTTGCTTATAATTTGTAGAGTTCTTAATATAAAAAAAAGTTATTTTGCGAAAATATGTCAAACAACATTGTACATAATACTCTGCAATCGGAATTAAAAAATAATAAAAATTGGATGAAAAATGAGCAGGTTTACTAAAAAATGTTTCACTGCGCATGCGCGAATGCAATCAAAATATAATGTGCATAATGTATTAGCTAAGTATATAGAGCAACTTTTGTGAAAGTCTCAAAATCGTAGCTTGAAAATTCGGAAAATTATCGGCGATAGAATATGCTCGAAATCCGTTGTTCCCGAAAAGAAGCAAAAAGATGAGGGGTTGTATCAAATATCTGTTGATTAGTGTTAAGATAGCGTACACAATATTGCACGTACTACTATATTTGGATACAACCCCTCATCTTTTTGCTTCCTTTTGGGAACAACGGATTTCGAGCTTATTCTATCGACGACAATTTTCAGAATTTTCAAGCTATGATTTTGAGACTTTCACAAAAGTTGCTCTATATACTTAGCTAATACATTATGCACATTATATTTTGATTGCATTCGCGCATGTGCAGTGAAACATTTTTTAGTAAACCTGCTCATTTTTCATCCAATTTTTATTATTTTTTAATTCCGATTGCATAGTATTATGTACAATGTTGTTTGACATATTTTATCAAAATAACTTTTTTTATATTAAGAACTCGGCAAATTATAAGAAAAAAAACTTGGCGAAATTTGGGACTGTTTTTATATAAACCCTACTTTCTCTTTAAGTATACATGCTATCCTCATAAAAATGAACACAGTATATTACAATAAGCCACTTATTAATAATCTGGAGTTTGAACGCTTTGGCTACATTAGTTTTTACAGGGCAATCCAAAAGATATTCGTTCTTTTTCAACTTGTTGACAGTCCCCTATGGGGTTTCGGGAAAAAATCTTCACGGAAATATATGACGTATACTATACTGTTTACACACTTGCAGTTTCAGGTTAATTCCTCATGTATTTTTCTAGATAGTTAACAAAACGTCTAAAATCGCAAGTGACAGGTCACCTTTGGCAATATAGTGTATTTCTTAGACCCTCTAGCAGTTATCAACTATATAAGGCCATTCCTCAGAAACATTGCAATCTTATAAAACACTAAAGCAAATTTAATATGCATTAAAAATTAAATATTAAATAACCCTATGCATGAAACTTACCACTGAATGAAATTACCAAACATTAATTAAAATAATTAATCATTTAAAATAATTAATAAAATTAAATAATTAATTATCTGAAAAATTAATCATAAAGCGTACAATTAACAGATAAACGAAAAAACAAAAGTTAGTAGACAAAATCATCTATCACATGCAAATTTCAACTTTTATATAAAGATTTAACAGATAAATGCTATTTAACATAAAATTATTCAAACACCGAACGATTTAAACTCCTCATATTCAATATTATTTCTCAGACATTCTGAAACGATACTTTGATTTTGAAATCAAATGTTTTGATTTATGATATTATTTCTTATTTTTCTATTTTCTATTTTAAACTAAAAGTGTGAACGGCATGTATTTTAAATTCTAACAGCTGTCACAGACGCACCGGGCTTGGCACGATTTTGTTTTGCGCCATTTTGGCAAGAAAACCCCATTTTCAGGTACCTTAGAGATTGATAAAACAGCATGATTCTTTTTTTTATTATTTTGAAATAGTTTATTTTATATTAAAAAAACACAATATTTTATTATAAAACACACACAAAGGCTAATTTATTCAGCCAATAATTATATCGCCAAAATAATATCCAGTGCGTCTGCGACAACTGTACCCAAAAGGACCCATCATTAAAAATGGTAAACAATATAAAATCAAAGTAAAATAATACAAAAAATAATTTAGTGTACATTCATAAAACACATAAAATCACATTGATGGCGTTTAGCTTAGATATTTACGATGGTAGTTTTATTGACGGTATTTTATATCCGTCGGAATGAATATGATATATATATATATTATAATCACATACTATATACCTATGAATATAATATACATATCTATATCTATGCTATATCAATAAAAATGTCATCAATTGTCTTTTATATTTCTACTACATAATATTAACTATAGAGTTACAATATACAGATAAAAAACGGGTTGCTGTAATTAGAATTATAGGCGCCAATGTTTGTGTGGCGTTTTTACCTGCTACTGATCTTAATAGTTAGTAAACATTAAGCAGAAATGCCGAAGTTAGAGAATTACGCAAGTATGAAAACTCCTGAACTATATCAAGAAAGGGGAGCAGAGAAAAACAAAGTTGAACAAAGATCGGCATCTAAAAGGAGATTCATTAATTTTAATCAGATTATACGCCACGGGTCAAAAGTGCTGACAGCAAATATAGTTTAAAGGGAATGTGGTTATCAAAACTCACTTCCAAAAGTTCAATGTTTCACCAAACCATACTCGAAAATTACGTGTAATAATATGCAGCCCGATTATGGCACATTATTCAAGATGTTTTAGATGAGAATAATGATAGATTTTCTAATCTTCCGTAATCGAGTCTACAGACAAAGTTAGCGAGAAACAAAATAAAATATTAGCAACAATATGGTTCAATGTAAATGTGGATATCATTAAATATTTTCACAAAATAGATTTCATTGCATCAAATCGTATTAACTAAAATACGTTAATTGGCAATGTACCCAATTACGGAAAATTACTTAATATATTTAAGAATCTCTGCATTAACGAATATATTGCAATTGATAAGCAAACGGGCATGAAGCATAAATACTTAAATGGGATAAGCAGCTTTGGTCAAGAAAAATGAAATACATAACAACAACAACAAAAAATATGCGAAATGCTACCGTGATTGCAAAAGTTCTTGACTTGTCTGTTAGAATCTTCCGATTTGGAGAAGGATTATGGAAAAAAATTAAATTAGGAATGAAAGTAACGTGTTACAATGCTTAACATACATTTAAGGGAGACCAAACTGGTCGCCAGTGGCGGCTAGTTTCAGAGTTAATAAGATAGCTAAACTTGGCTTTATACGATCTCAGAACTTTTTACGGAAAAAGAGTCATGAGTCTTGGCTGCATTTTTTACAGGTGACGTTTTTGATGAGATTCCTTTTTCTGGGTGTAATTTTACTTTACAGAAGACTTGAAATATATATCTCTTAACTTTTTCAACGAAACAACATTTTCACCGATGAATAACCAATTTACCAGCATACATATAAAAAAGTCGTTCAGTCCTGTACCGGGAGGAAAAGGTAGCTTTCCTATATCTTCGTTTTAAAATTTTAGCTAATGTTACACGAAAACAGCAAGTTAAAATGCTAAGAAACGTTTACAAAAGATTCGTTAACACTGAATTTGAATAAGAAATTCGCCAAATTATTGAGCAATAGCCAAATTGGCTTCATTTATGAAGACTTATTTTGGTTGCCAAATTTGGCGAGAATTTGGCGCTAATTGATATGAATATATAGTTTTATGCGTATGATTGGGAAAATTATTACAACAATGAAAGAAAATAATTTGCGAGTAATCGCGTTAATGTGATGTTTTGTTTCAAAATGTCAGCCACCCTAGAATTTCAAACTGCTCTATCTCAGCCATTTTTTAAGATAGAGGTAAACCAAAAAATGCTCTGGAATCCTTGTATCAAGGCCTAACACGTAATTAAAAAATAAATTTGAATTTTTAACTTTTTTGTATATTTATTTTAGTTTTAAATTTTTAAATGGCCGCCATCTTGAAACAAAATGGCGGACCAAGCTGGCCAACGAACTCGGTCGAGACATTGGTTAGCTTAATACACACAATTAGTTTCATCAAAATTGATTTATAAATACGAGCGTTATCGTATGACATAGGTCAGATATATATATGGATATTATATATATATATACACTCTAAACAAGAAAGAGTGAATATTCACTCCGGAGGAGTGGATATTCACTCTATCGCAGAGTCAAAATTTGCCCAACCTCTTTAGAGTGACTATTCACTCTAGGCAAAAGTGAAATTGTTCACTCTCTGAAAGAGTGAATACTCACTCCCGAGAAGTGAATATTCACTCTAAACAGGGGTGGATATTCACTCTTTCAGAAAAGTGACTATCCACTCTTGCAAAAAGAGTGGGTTTTTTCACCCTGATAAGAGTGAATAGTCACTCTTTCATAGGAGTGGCTATCCACTCTTTCATAGGAGTGGCTATCCACTCTTTCATAGGAGTGACTATTCACTCTTGCAAAAGGAGTGGATTTCTCACTCCTCACAGGAGTGAATAGCCACTCTTTCATAGGAGTGAATGTTCACTTTTTATGGAGTGAATTATTTTTTTTTGTTTCTTTTATGGGCATTTTAAAAGAATCATATATTTTAGAGCATGCAATGAAAATAGACACAAGTGTGGTAAAGATTGGAATAAAATACTTTATTGGCAACATTTATTTAATTCATAGTTTGTAACAGTAATTGAACTCTTAAGGAAAAATTCAATTGGAATTACATAATGAATTAAATTAGGTTACTGACAGAAATAAACTAAAATATTTTATTCCAAGCTTATCACAATTGTGTTTACTTTCATTGCATGCCTTATAAAGATATGATAGTTTTAAAATTACCATAAGGGCAAGTAATTAACCAAAATCTTAATCAGTTAATTAATTTCTTTCTTTTCAAATACCCATTAAGTTGTATTTAGTATTTTAATAATTCCTGTGATGTACGTTATTTTTTTTTTCATGTGTAATTCAAATTTTACATCTTTAGATCTCTGTATTAATTGCTAATGAATTTAAATCTAATCAAACATTATTGTTTATTGTACTTTAGTTGCTTTTAAAGTTTTATTAATAACTATTTAATAGAGGGATATTCTATGACTAACAATGTGTGATTTCACTTTAATTTTTGTTTTAAATATAAACTCTTATCTTTTGACAGTACTTTTCCGTAAATTAGCGCTATTTTGCAAAGTCCTATTATTCTAAAATCATACATATTATTTCTGTTGTCAACATCCCTTTTTCTATCACTGTAAACTGAAATGTCTGAAACGGATGGTTAAAAAAAGAGACACTTTAAAGTGTCTTAATCTTTTAAGACACTTATTTGTGTCTGAATTTAAGACATTTGAAACGTCTGAATTGCGGCCATTTTCGTGCTCTGATCTGTCGGCAATAAGTTGCCTTTTTTGATCACATTTTTTTTAACCCTCTGAGCGTTTTGAAAAAGGGTAAAATTGTAATGTCGTTTTCTCTGTATTTTGTTTTAAATGCTAAAACAATATGATTCTTTCAGCATTATAAATAAAACTTAATTACAGATATGAATGTAACCCTTTAGAGTTTTAATCATTCTTCAATGTTTTGAAAATTCATTAAATCTATAGAATTATATTATCTTAAACATTGCATATATTGCAGTGAAACCTGGAGCTTAGTGAACGGAATATTACGTTCCACACGCTTAGAGGGTTAAAGCATTAAATGCAGCCACATTGCATCCTCGATAAATGGGAATATATTTTACCACAAAGCAGGGCTGGTAATTTTTCCAGAAGAAGAACTTGATTACAGCATGGGAAAACTGGTCCATGGCACTACCCCCCCCCCCCCCCCACACACACACCCGATTTTATGGGGCCTAAAATTTAATACGCAATTTTCGTAAAGCTGATATTTTCGACATTGTACAGATTATATTCAATGTTTTGAGCTTTTACAGTAAGATAAGATTGAAAACAAAAAATATATTTATCTAAAAACAATAAAATCTTTCAATGGTGGATACTTCGGGACCACAGAATTTTTCCGCTATTCGGAAGTGTCCGGTTTTAGAGGTAAAAGCGGACACCTCTATTTAGCGAAAATCCACCATTTCAATCCACAACACATACATGTTTGAATATTTTTATATCAGAAATGTGGACACCTCCGAATAGTAGACAAATTTTATAGTCTCGAAATGTCCGCTATATCCTACTCTATAAGTTTAAAATATTGAAAGAAATATCAAATTTGGAAGGCACCTAAAATCAGAGAGGAGGGGGCCAGAGCCGGGTAAGAGTTTGCCCATGCATTAATCATGTCCTTCTTCTGGAAGCAACCCAGCTTTTGGCAATTATTACTTAATCACAGTATCTTCAAAAATGTTTAATTAATTGCTTAATTTACTTTCCCTCAAAATTCTCCCCCCAATTCTCAGGCTAAGTTGAGTACCAAAGTTTTGGCACTAAATTGTCCAGCCCTATTCCAACTGCCATGACGAGTTCGTGGTGTGCGGCGTCAGATCTCAGAACACTGAAACTCAGGAGTGAACAACACAGTAAAACAGGACTCCATTAGTTGGCCGACCTGGGTATTTGTCTTAGTGGACCGCCTCCATGAGGCGATCAGGCGATTTTCGCCCCATTCTCCAGGCACTCAAACCCGTCAAACTGGGTCGACTCCCGGTAGGTAGGGGCCTGGTCGGTGGTCTCCAAGCCTGATTTATAGTTCGCTAAATGGAGGTATATAGATAACAAACCCAGAAGTCCCGAGGTATCCGCTATCGAGAATTTTAACTGCATAAATTCATTTTACAGTTCATTTTCGTTCATTTCAGTTCATTTTCATTTCATGCAGTTCATTTTCTTAGTAGAAAGTACGAGTTTCTATCCTTTAAGTATGCTTTAAATTATTTTAACATTTGAATAGAATAGTTCAATAATAATAATATAAGGAAAAATCAAGTTTTCATTCTTTTTCTGAATGTTTTATATTTTTATTCAAATATTAACATCCATAAAAACCACGCTGGTGTTACGAGCCCTTCTTATTAAAATAAATAAATAAATAAAAATAAATAAATAAAAAAGAAAGATTTTTTTTTTTTGTAAAAATGTTAAGAGTATATTAAAATTTGCTAAACAACTTTTTTTATATCTTGTACATAGCATACTTAAATAGTTATACAAAAAGAACCATTTTAATCCTAAATTTTATTACAAAAATGAAAAACATGGTTCTTATCTACCCAATCCCCCCTCCCCCCCCCCCCACACACACATACACACCACCACCACTCTTTTTTTTTTTTTTTTTCAATTTTCTTTTTTTAGTTCCAATTTTATTTTGATTCTTTATTTAGAATCTCTTATTCAATATGACTTTTTTATTTTTTTTTATTTTTCCAGTTCATATATGATTAAGTAAACCGATTTGGATTCTTTGTTTGTATTATATTTTTAAAACGGCTGTGTGTCTTGAAATTTAAATATATTATTTAGATGGAACACAGATATATATATTATTATTATTATTATTATTATTAAGGTGACCATATGGGCATTTTTTTTTATATAGATAAGATGATAATTGTAAGACCTAGTTAATAGAAAGTGTCAGCTATCCTTAAAAAATATATCTATTCTTTTAATAACACTAGGAAAAATTCATTCAAGTTTAAAAACTAATTAGGTGTTAAAAATACATCTTAACTTTATGTAAGTAAATATATTAAATTGTAGATTTTTTCTGATTTCCATTTTTATATTGTAAACTTTTTTATTTTAAAAAAGAATAAAAAATCAAAATCAAAATTAATTTACATTTTCTGCAGTTTTTATAACGTAAAGCTTTCAAAATGAATTTGTGCCTTGAAATCTAAATATGTTATACAGATGGAACACAGGATCTAATTGCAGTTTTTATTTTTTTGAGCAAGTTTTCAGATTTAAAAAAAATCCTGAAACTAAATATAATAGTAATTTAATTTTTTTAATTAAAATTTATTAATAAAATATTCAGAATTTTATGATAACTTCATTCGGATGCTTTTATGATTATTTGTCAAGTTTTATGTTCGCCATCTGAAGCTAAAATGTCCATAACATTTCCCATATATATATTTCATTTTGTTAACATGAAAACATTAACTTCAAAATTATAATGTGTAACAGAATTAAATGATTTGTCATTAAAAATAAAAATTCTTATGCGAAATCATACCTGTAATACCTGTAACTGAAAATTACAATTGAAAAACATATTAATACAATATCATTTAATAACTTTATACTTTTAATTATGTTGCCATGTTGTAATTTCTCTTATATACATCAGATGGTAGTACCAGAGTTACTAAACTGTCATTAGAAAATTATATATATATATATATATATATATATATATATATATATTAATAACATGCAGGAGAAATATTTTCTATCTTCAAGATCATTTTCCTTATATATAGTACATTTTATCATGTCCAATTGTTAGTTTCTTATCTTTCATGTAAATGCATAAATATACTTTATAAAAAATCCCCAGCAATTTTATGTGAAAAATGTAGTTATGTACGTAAATAATATAAAATACTTACCTTTTTCCAATTTCAAATTAAAATCTGAAAACACCTTTTTACCAGAAGTAATCGAAAAATCAATATTAATATTATGTTTCTCAATATTTGAAGTTTTGCAAAATCGAAATATAAAATTTTAAGCTAAAAAAATAAAAGGAATTTTTTTTGGCAAAAATATAATACGAAAATTTTTGCCAAATATGGGTCTGAATATACAAGCAATAAAAGCAATACTCTGCTTTTATGTATTCAAGCAATAATCAGTTTATTTACTAGAAAAAAAAAAACAAAAAAAAAACATGTATTTATAAAGTGGATGATTTAAGGATTAGTAAACAAGATCGTTAATCCTGGAAATGATATAAATTTAGTGGAAAATGAAAAAATAAATACATAAATTTAAATAATAATAAAAAAATACAATTCTTGTAACACTGAAAAATATTTATTCGATATAAAAATATAAAAATAAGATAATACATATTATTCTTAAAAAAGTAGTTTAAATAATTAATATTACAGAAGTAATAATATTCGCGTAAAACTTCCATTTCAAAATAAAAATTATATTTTCGTAAATAATCGCGCAAGAGCTCTTACCTTTGTAAAATAACCCACAAAATTTTAAATCAATGTTTATATAAATATTAAAAAATATATGCACTTTTTATTTGTCTTTTATATCTTTCTTTAAATGTGCAGATGAATCAGTAAAATTAAAAATATATATATTGTAGAAAATTTTATATCCTTTTGGAACTTGGTATTTCGCGAGTATTTTCTTATTCTAGAAACAGCATGGCATCTTTATCAATCAAATAATAGCCATTGAAGTAAATTTTTGAAGAACAAAAACTGCACTAATATAGTTGCAAATGCAGATGACACACCACACATTATGAGAACCACAATTTAAATACTATATTTCATTATAATCAGGGAATTATACACCATTTAAAATCTGGACAAACTTCGTGAAACAAGCACAAATCATTAAAACAGTTTCTTTTACCGCGCGAATGCCAATGACGTACTGACGTCATCTTACAAAGCAAAACAGCCAGGTCAGCATTTTGAATTTAGCGTTATCACTGACTCAACTTCGTTTATAATATAAAGAGTTTTTTGATCTCATTACTTTTTATCAGCGGGAAATAAACCGTTGTAGGAGAATAAATTAGAAACATTTTAATTTCTTTATTTGGTATATTTTTCATAATGCAACTTGCATTTATCAATTTACGGAAACTGACATTTATCAATTATTTGAGTTTAATTACTATTATAGTTTTAAAAAGTTTCGACAGATATAAAACATAGTTTAATTACAGATTTTGTCGTAATACTTGCAAATAACTATTGCATTTTCAAAAAACATAAGTGTCAGCAGGAGGACAGTGGAGGCCGTTGCCCCTCTCAGTATTTTGAAATTTAACTAATTTTATTTTCTTTATGCATGATTATTTAAAAAAAAAAAATCTTCCAAATGGAAATATAATAATTTTTAGCTATTTGCAGTGACGAATTTACAAAACACACAACAACAAATGAGGTAGCCTCCTTCGAAAGCTTTTTAAAGCAGCTTCTGAAATAGTACTACCCCCCACATTTCGTTAAAACATGGTTTTTGATTAAATATTGCTATTAATTAAAAATTAAATCGGCATTATGTTTATAAATGAAATGCACGATTTTCCTCAAATTAGTGTTGCCACAAAAATAAAATAACCGCATTATATAGTGCTGAACAATGATTAAAAAAAATAAATAAATAGTAGTACAAAAAAGATAAAATATCAATTCTCCACCTAAGTTTATTTTATATTTATGGTTAAAAAGCAAAATTCGAAATCTACCTGTGTCTGCAGGCGGAGCCGGCAGGGATTTTTTTCTCTATAAGGGTTGGTCCTATAAAAAATTTGTCAGTATAAAAGTTATAGATAATATTAAGAAGATTTATAATAAATTTAAGCGGATTGGATATCTTGTAAATTGACGAAGTTATGAATATTTTTCTTCTTAAACTCCCATCCCCCCCCCCTTTAGGCCATTTTTAATTATATCAAAAATCTGTCATACATAAATTTTTGGCCCTTTTCCTAGCAGTAATAATAACTTTAAACAGATTTGATACGTATCATAATTAAGAAGTTATGGGTTTTTTTCTGTTTTCACAACCCCCCCCCCACCCCCCATTTCGATTTTGCCCATTAACGAACTTGACCAAGATTTTGTGTCTCTTGATTATATGTATCAGTTTGGAAGAGATTTGTGCAGAATTATTGAAGTTAGCGTGTCCATAAAAAAATGATATAGCTATATAGACAGACAGATAGATAGATAGATAAAGTTTTGAACTGGGGGGTGGTTTGGGGTTCTAGGGGTCATGATCGGCGTAGATCTCCAAAAATTTTCAGAAATTCCAACATAGGGGAGAATGTAATAGGCAGTATTTCTTACGAAATCTACCTAAAAAGAAAAAGAAAAATGATAATTTCGTTTCTCTCAATAAATAAATATGGACAAAATTATATAATGCCAGGCTTTCACTCTTCAACGGAGTGAAATATTTCACTCTTGTCAAAGGAGTGAGACAGTCACTCTCGACAACGGAGTGACATATTTCACTCCTTTCTAGGGAGTGGAAAATTCCACTCTTTAAGGAGTGTATTTTTATAAAATTCACTCCAAAAAGAGTGAAAATGCCTCTCACTCTTCCAAAGAGTCAACTTCTCACTCCTCCCAATTTTAGAGTGTATATCAACATTTGAACGGAGGGTGGTTTTGGTGTCTGGGGGTCATGATCGGTGAAAATATATCGAAATTTTCCGGAACTGCTTTCCTCCGAACGGCTGCAATAGGTAGCTTTATACTTTTTTGTATTGAAAGCTACCTAAAACAGCTTTTGATAATACAGGCTTTGAAACTTGTAAAAAAAATTAACTAACAAGTTACAAACGCTGTCGATTCCAGTTCTTATCCAAAATTTCGGAGTAAACATTTAAGCAGATTATATACAGGGTGTCCCAAAAAAATTGACCTCGGTTTTTATTCTTTAAATATTGATCATAGACGTATATTATAAAATACAAAGTTACGTAGAAAAGGTACAGAATTTTATGAAATCGATTAAAATTTTCAGGGGATTAAATTGGAAGAACTAAAAAACTAAAATTTTTATACGGCTTCGTACAAAATATTTCCCCTAATGAGTAAAATGTGCCCGTACACTAATAAGGTTATGTACAAAATTTCAGCATTTTATCAGAAGAAGTCGCAGAGATATGTTTAAACAAAGTTGATGAGAGGTTAATAATAAATTAAAATGTAAACACTTAGATCTATAGAGTGCAGATGACGCGACGCAGAAATGCACTATAAGCAAATAAAATATGGCCTTTGTCTTTAGTTTTATTTGCAAGCTTACAAAACTATACTTTCTGAAAAATACCTTACAATTTTACATGATGAATTACAGAATAAAACTTAGAAATGGCACAGTCGATGAACATTAAAACAGCTTAGAAATGTTTGCATATGCAAATACAACTGCCTCTGATCGGTGCGTCACATAATCGCAACAGACGCGTCATTTAGATGATAAAGTCAGTGGTGAATTCAGGGGGTGGCTCTTTGGGGGACCTCGCCCCGGAGCTTTGAAATGCCCCCCACCCCGGAACCACAGAATTCCCTCCCGGAAAAAAGTGTCTGAATTCAACACTGGATAAAGTTATTTGTGCCATTGATCAATAAAGCGTAACGCGCGCACCGAACAGTCTAAGCGTCTCTTAAGTATTTCCCACTTCATTCATTGTTTTCTTTCGTACTTTGTGTACGACCCCTGAAACGCGATCATCAGACAGGATTTTTCTCCTTTGCGAACTCATATCCAGGCATCGAAAAGTGGTTGAAGTCAGCATTTATAAATTTTCATATATCTGTGACTTTTTGTGATAAAATGCTGAAATTTTATACATGACTTTATTAGTGTATGGGGCATATTTTACTCATTGAGAAATTTTTTGCACTTGGACTGTGTAAAAATTTAAAATTTTGTATTTCTTCAAATTTAATCCCTTTGAAAATGTTAATCGATTTCATAAAATTCTGTACCCATTTTTGCGTAACTTTGTAATTTATAATATATGTCTATGATCAATATTTAAGGAATAAAAACCGAGGTCAATGTTTTTGGGACACCTTGTATATGAAAATGAGTAAAGCGCGTCTTTTTTTACTTACCCATCATACGTAGTATAGGGTAAGGTAAATCTTGTAATCGTTTTGGAAAAAGAAAAAAAAAAATTGACGGATTTACACGTTTCAGACACTAGAGATTCCAAAAAACTTATTTTTAGAAGAAAAAAAATACCGTCCGTCTGTCTGTCTGTGTATGTGTCTGTATATGTGTGTCTGTAAACGCTCTATCTCCCGAACTAATTGAGATCGAATAGAGACTTGAAATTTGGTATGCACCTGGTATGTAATAATGGGAAGAAACTTATTGAATTTCAGTAACCTCGATTATCAGGAACTATTTTTTTCGAACTCTCGAAATATTCGTTCTGATAAAAGGTATATAAAAATTTTCGAAATTGTTTATTTTAAGGAGTGAATATAAAAGACAATAAAAAAACAAAAATTTTGCATAAAGAATGAAGTCGATCCGATAATGAGTTGCCGAGATATTTGTAATCATATTTTCCACACTCTTCGATTTTTCATGACCCTGTATTTCATTCAAATTTCAATTCAAATATATATTTTAATTGGAAATGAGACGCTTAATCCGACGCAGTAAACCGTTAGTTAAATCTATGTATAAATTTTGGAGTTATAGAGCATTTAAAGTTTATGACGTCATCAAACTACGATTTTATTCGAATTGCAATGCATTTTATAAATAGTTTACACATGTTTTATTTTCATACTAGCAGACTACGCCCGCTGCGCTGGTCGGTTTCTCCAAAAGAACCTTGAATCAAACGAAATATATTGGTGAATTTAACCTTGTATTTTAAAGTAATCTGTATCTTTACCTGGAATATCCTAAAATAACATAAAAACGGATATTTATTTCACTAAGTTATGTTTTTTTAATACGGTTTACTATTACGTTTACAATTTTCCACTGATTTATATGTTTTATAGCTACATTTTTTAATAACGTGAATTAACCTATACCAGAGGGCCCGTGCGAGGATTTCACCCTGAAATCTAATATTTTTTAGGTACTTCTCTATTATCCCGTCGACCACTTTTCATAACAAAAAACTATCGCCAAATTGTAAGATTAAGCGCCAAAAATTCAGTCCCATTTACTTGATGTCAGAAGCATTATACGTGTTTGTTACGTCATCAAGTGGTTTTTAATTCGACATTTGCGTATATTTTTCATTGTGTTTTAGTGATTTATCAGTTATTTCATTAATTAAAATAACAATTGTGTCCTTAAATTCTTATATTTTATTTATTTATTTATTTTGATATTCCAATGGCAACGTTCTCCCGTTTATTTGGCGATAGTTTTTTGTTATGAAAAGTGGTCGACGGGATAATAGAGAAGTACCATTTTTTATCCATATGTAATATTTATTAGATGCAGGTTTAAACTTCTAAAGAAAAAGCAAGGATAAAAATATCTGCAAACAACATTTTGTTGTTAGTCAATCCAGAATATCATCTAATTTATTCCATCAAAGTTAGAGTAAAAACTGATCCAAGATTGCTAAAGGCACGCGCGAGAAAAAAAAATTAACAATCGTATTTTATTGCCTTAGAGGATGACGTCATCCGCTTCGGGAAAACATGGGACATAGAAATATAAATCTAAACATTACAATTTCAATTTCGCTTTTAAATCATAAATATAAAATAAACCCGAGCGGTGTATTTTATAATAATTGCTGAGCATCATACAATGTGGTATTTTATTTTTTGGCAACAATATTTTGAAGAAAACCTTTCATTTCTTTTATGAAAACAATGCCGATTTATTTTTTAATTATCAGCAAATTTTAATCAAAAACATGTTTTAACGAAATGTTAAGTGTGCTATGTCAGAAGCCTGTTCAAAATCCTTTCATATGCTATCTCATTCGTCGTTCTGCGTTTCTTATTTTCTTAGAAAAAGGGATGTTGACAGGAGAAATAATATATATGATGATTATTCACAACTAAAAAGAAATGACGCATCTAGTATTTGTCGAGAATTAAATAAAAATCACGCACTCGTGACATCATAATTCACTTTTATATTTTAACAGAATAATACTGTTACTATAATTTGTGACTCGTGCTGACACATCGCTGTTATTATTATTTTTTTACGCGCGAAGTTTTCGCTATGGTACTCCATTGTGAAATTTGATAATTTTTGAAATTCAATATTTGAAAAATGGCATAATCAGTGAATTTGAAATTTATATCAAGAAAAATACAGTTTTTTGCCTTTCTAACGCAGTTTGTCTAACAATTTTCTGACAAATACTTTTCGAGCAATTAATTTTTTCAGTAACTTCAAATGTTTCATTTTCCGAGATTAATTTGTGGCAACGATTAGCGAAAATCCCAGTCGTCAGCAACGCATACCTTTTTATTAAAGAGGATTTTATATTATGCATATCCATGATGGGTAAGTATTACGGTGGCCCCCCAACGAGTAGTTTAAATATATATCAGTCAGTCATGATTAAAGTAAATCGTCTGTACACAACTTTCGTAAGTTAAGTGACGTCACTGTTTTTATGCTAGTTATTAAAATTATATGTTTTAATGAAATTAATTTAATTAAATAATCAGATTACGTAATCAATAAAATATTTATCTTAACGGAAAGTAAAATTAAAACCGATTCATGCTGTTTTATATTTCAGAGTTGTTATCGTAACCGACGTTGTGCCTACGCCTAACACCGTATTTTTTAGACATCATATGTTAAAAACATATTATTTTAAACAGTAATATAATGTTTGTTCAAACATTATACACTTCCTTTAAAACCTTTCGGAACCGATTCCGAAAGTGAAAGTAACTTTATAAAAAAATCAGTAATCTGACATTTGAAGGAGAATTGCTTTGAGACCTTTAAGCTACTCGGCTGTTTGTCTCGAACGATCCATATTTTTTTATTCATAGAAATACATGTAAGATGTTGACAAATTACATACATCCTCTGCTTGAGAAAGACGGGATAGACACCAGGAAAGGAAGTAGACAGCACTGAGGACATACACAGTGACATCCATGCCTTACCAGGATTCGAACCCGAACCCGAACCCGAGCCCTCACCGTGGCGGTTGCCTCCGCTACCAACCACGCTGCCGGGCCGCATATTAGCAAACCATACATCAATTCATGTATTATCATATTTAGATCTCTGCTATTGGTCTGGCGTATTCAAATCTCCGCTCCTTCCTTCGCAGCTATGAAAAGCATGTTATCGTGAAGGAAATTATTACTTTTGTTGACAAATCGTTATTTTTGTAATTTAAATTAATTTAAATTGTACAAATTTAAATTGTATGGAAGATATTAATACAAGGATCTAGCGAAAAAAGTGCAATATAATATCCAAAGCCTTGTTTTCGACGAAATGGAAGGTAGGTTGCTGCTTCCGCCATCTATCGATATGAAATGAAACCATTTACTAAGTTAAAGAATTAAATTTCTTGTGCTATTCTGATTGAATAAAATTAGTGAATTAGTTTATAGGGCAGTTGCAATTGACGTCACGTTGGAGGTAAACAGTACAAATAGGCAGTTCTGATTGGTAGAATTACCCTTACCTCCAAGTGAATACAATGGTTGATCAGCTGATTGCAACTGCCCTATAGCGTTTTAAAAAAAAAAGTTGTAAATGCAAAATTTAGATTTTTTTCATATATTTAACAAATATATACCTTATTATTATTATTATTTTAATCCAAATGTACGCGTATACTGCTTTTTTATGCACCACACTCTTAATTGATTATTTATTATAATTAGTTTAAATAAATGGTGCCTTTTTTGTCTTTTTTAATTTCGTACTATTAGCTCACACTCTCTCTATATATATCTTGTTCAAATTTTCAATCGTTAATAAAATATTTTCTTTCATCCACTCAAGTTCAAATAAATTTTTTTAAACTTGTAGTGGATGACACTTTATGTTAATACAGTTTTTTCAAATATTAATTCATTCATTAAATTTAATTAATTAATTTTAGTTTTAAATGGGAGAAAAAAATTCCTCCCATTGTTTTCATAAATGAAATGAAAGATTTATCTCAAATGAGTGATGCCGCAGAAATAAAATACCGCAACGATGATTATAAACTAATGTTCAATACAGATAACGTGGGACATTAATGCTTTTATATATTTATGATTAAAAAGTAGGAATTGACTTTAAAAAAAAATTATATTACTTGTTCAAATAAAAAATCATTTACTGTGTTAAATTATTAAAAACTTACGAAGGGCTATAAGAATCTTTTTGAATAAATTGTACTATTTTTACAAAAATCATTTAGATGTGCAAGTAAGATTTAACCAAAATTACTGGAAGATGTTTGATAAGCTAAAATAAGAAATATTTTTCCCTCCCCCTTTTCTTTTATATTAATTATAAATTTAGAATCGTATTACGTAAAAAAAAAAAAAAAATCCTTGAGGGTTTTTAAAATTTACTCTTCTTGTTTTTCAAAAATAATGCATTTGAAAAACTCTTCATAATATTCTTTAAATAATAACAATTATAATTATAATATGTTCTTTCTGTGACTACCCTTAACATTTTCAATCCTAATCCTTCCTAATAATATTATAAATCCGATTGTGTGCAAATGTTAGGCTGAAGCCAGCGTCAAAATGGAGAATTTAATGATCATGTATATTTGCATATAGGTTGATTATAACACGTAAATGGACATAGGCTGGTTTTTGTTTATTTTATTCAAATATTTTTCTTAATAATTCAAATTTTCATTATTTTCATAGAGAATAAATGGACATTTTTTCGTATAATATTTTAAAATGGTTAAATTTACTTTACCGTTGCTAATACTTCATCGTTGCCAAAACTAAATCAAAACCTGGAATAATAATTTTTACTCAACAATTTATTTTCAAATGAAAAATTTCCACGTGAAAAATGAAAATGAAATTAATTATTTAAGAAACAGAATATGAAATGACGTCATATTAGAAATAAAACTTGAGTTTTAAAATATTTGATAATAATACAAGGTGCATAAATACGAGTAAGTATGGAAAGCAAGCGAATATGATGTCATATATCGAAAATAAAACAGATTTGTTTTGATGTTGAAATAAAATGATCTTGGGTTATCAAATTATTTGTGATTAATTTCTCTATTTTTTTTTCTTTTTCTATTTCACATGAAATGAATTATTTTAAATGTATGTGTTGTAAAGTAAAGTTCTGTGTGTTAAATGAAATGAGTGAAATATTTATATTTAATACGAATTCAATACGAATGATGGTGATAGGAACAATACTTAGCGGTTTATCGTCTACACACGGCTAACATAAAGCTACCATATTTTTAATTTAAATTTTAAAAAGTTAAAAAAAAATAAAAAAATAAAAAATAACCTTTGAAAAGATATTGGTCGGCAAATGTCAATAATATGCACCGCAAAATTATCCGTATAGAAAATCAGAAAATCTTAATAAAAATAACTTTATTTTTTAAAAGAAAGTTGCATTTTTTCATAAAAGCTAAATATTTAATATGATTGCGTCGAAGTAATAGCATTTTTCCTCTATCATTTTCCCACAATCAAAACACATTTGTAAATGGTCTTTTCGAACCGGAATTTAATTTTACATTTCTTTTAGCTTTAAAATAGTAAAAACTTTGTTGTCATTTTTAAATATAGCTTTTTTTAAAGTTCTGTTTTATAATAGATTTTTGTAAAGTTTTGTAGATTGAGAAAAATGGCATAGATTTTAAAGCAATGTTTAAGTAAAATTACAATATTTTTAAAAACTTAAAAAGCAACAATGTTATCGAAACGAAAATCAATTTTACCGACAAATTCGCGCAATGCAAAAGCAAAGAAGAAATCAAAAAGTAATGAAACTTTTCTTCAAGCCGAATTACGTAAACTTGAACAAGCATATCTTGCCAATTCATAATATTAACAAGTTGGAAACTGTACGTCAAACGTGACAAATGCGTTCGTACTATAATTAGTTATATAAATATTCAGATCTTGATGATTTTTAATTCTGTGAAATTAATTATATCGTCTGCAGATTCATTTCTGTAATAAAATAAATATCTCGGTCGCTTGACGATTAAACCTCGGAAGCTCCTATAACAAGAAAGCACCGATTTAAAAAAAAAATACAAATTTCTTAATAAATATTTTTATTAATATCTCCTAAAGTTTTGATTCGATTTTCATAAAATTTGAAATATTTCGACAAAATTTTGCAAAGATAATATATCTTAAATTTCAAACCCTTCTGTTGGGTAGTTTTTGCGTTGTTATATGCGGACGGACGGACAGACAGACGAAGGGACCAGACGACGACAATAGGTGCTACGTATTTATATAATTACGAACGCACCTAAAAACGTGAAAGCGCGTTGTATATAGTAGAAAAGGTTTTCACATATAGGTAGAAAATTTCCGAGAATAGAAAGGTTAGGGATCTGTAATCGGGTCCATAGCCAATTTGCTTTTTTTTATCAAGTGAAATTTGGTGCAAAATTAAATACATTGTTGTAACCAGATTTGTTTTTGCGTGGTAAACACTTAATAGTATTTTAGATGATCATTACCTCGTTCACCTTTCATGCCAACTATGACTGTAAAACATATTAAAAAATATCAGACATGATAATTTTCTAATTTTCTTATTACTTCATGATGTGAATAGACATCCTGGTTCATCCTTTAAACCTGAATGAATCATACCATTGTCGTCCAGATTATAATCTTCCAGATATATCCAGATTATAATCCAGATCCAAACCCTAATCGTAACCTATCCTAATCCTAATAATAACTTTAAACAATATTCTTTGAAACGAATATGTAAATTAAATCAATATCCATAAATGGAATGAATGAAAAATAGAATAAATAGAAATGGCAAAATAAAATAACAAGAAAGTACATTTATTCGACACTTAACCCTAGAAAAAGCGTACAAAATTTTCAAGCGCACGAAATAAATTAAAATAATCCTATATATACTAACAAAATTTTTTTCATTTAGATCATCAGATTGGTGTTGTCGGTAGTTATTTGTTTAGAGTGTCCTTGACGCGATAGAAAAAATATCGAGGTTAAATTGGGCAGAATTTAAAGTACTTCTAGCAACCTTTATTTACATTTTAGAATTGCATCAGATTGTTATATCTTTATGAAATATCTATCAATGTATAAAATCCACAAGCAGTTTGCTCACTATTTACACCACTTAGCGAGAAGCACTTTACTTAATATATATACATAAACAAGACATAAAATAACAATGTAGTAAGAAATATATAACACATGTCTATACAAATAAACAATACAATAATGCCCATTTAGAAATGAATACATATACAAATTTCACACCAAATACCACCTAAAATGCACTGTTGTACAGATCTGATCAAGAATTCTCTCAGAGTTATTTTTCGTTTTACGAAGATGGATTCTTCGATTTTCACGATTTTACTGGGCCCTTCTTTCTTCATTGGTTGCAGTTTCATTTTCGCGATTGTATATATTATTTGGCATGAAATTTCACTTTTTTAAGACTGGGTTATGTTAAGGCCCCTATAGCAAAGAAATACCGTATTGTCTCCTATAAAATGTGATAAAGATTTAGTTAACTATATATGTTTTTAACTATCGAATGAAATGCTTTGCTAAATTAATGCATTTATTCTTTTTTTAATGTTACATGAACGAAGTCACAGGTAACAGCTAGTTTATTATATGACATCAAAAGCTAGAAAATCTTAAATTAAATTTCTTTAAAGGGAAAAAAAGGATCTATGTTAGTAGATAATAAATAGGGGTTCTACGCCAGTGGCACGGTGGCACCGGAAGTTGAAGGTGAAGTTCAAGGTCACCGGATGTAGCAGGTGCTGATAACAGGCATGATGGAACAGGTTTGTAAGACAGGAAGTGATCCCGGAAGTAAGACAGGAAACCGGAAGTAAGACCGGAAGATATTAGGAGATAAGGGTAGGATGAGACATGTTTTTTTTTTTCTAAAAAGTGCGATAAGGCTTTCTTACTTTATAAAAGTTTAACATAAAATGTATCTTTTTTTTCACCTGAAATAAAAATTCTATTTGCTAACTAACACCTGAAATATAAATGGAAATCTTTCTGACTTTGTTTTATTTTATAAAAGCTTAACATGAAATTTATTTTAAGACCGGAAACGCGGCAGGAAGTAAGACCGGAAACCGGATTAGACATGTTTTTTTCCAAAAAGGGTTTTCAGGAAGCAGTAAACATGTTTTGGGAACATGTTTGGGAGCTTGTTGGAACAGGAAAGGTGGTTTGTGAGACCGGAAGTAATTAAGATGAGAGAGATAAAGAAGGTGCAGGATTATACACGTAGATTTTGTTCTTTGTAGAGGGTGAAATTTTATTTTATTTTTTATTTAAAGTGTTTTCATTTATTTTTTTTAATTTAATTTATTTAAAGCGTTTTAAATTATTTTTTATATTATATTTTTTATAGTGTTTTACGTATTATTTTAATTTTTAGTGACATTAGAACCTGCAATGTTCTGCATCACACATGTCTTATCTAGTAAGTTACTAAGGATGTGTGTGTTGTTATCTCTTCAAATGCAAGCCATAGCAAGGGATTTCAGACCTGCGTTTAATTATCTTTATCATAGTTTTACTGAATTGCAGGAAATTGTCTTTAGCTATTGAGTAATTCGAGAGTTTTGGTTTAATATGAATAATCTTACAGGGCTTAGCTGTTTTAATTTCAATTTACAAACACATTTCTTCACAACACTCTGTCAACAGACCATTTCCATATTCGAAATAGGTTTCTAGTTTTGTTACGAAAAATAACGTGTTTATATATTTTAAAAATGAAAGCAAAGTGATTTTAATCAATATAAATATTAGCCATACACCCACGCATTTATGTTATTGAATTAAATTTCAATGCTTAATATTGTATTCACTGTACTATTTTACTACAAAAGCTGTTTCACAAACTTGTATACTGAAATTAATGTGTCATTTTTAGGGAAAAAATTAATTCAAGTCTTTGAGACTAATCTTTCATAGGAAAAAAAAGATTTGTTATACTTTCTGTTACATTATATCTTCCGTTTTTTAAGTTTACAAATTTGTGGAGTAACTTAAATAATCGTTTTTATGCTAATTAAACAATATATTTTTTAATTATATGTTTTTTTAATTGACTTGTAATATAGCTTTTTTCTTTTCTTAAAAGGGTACTGTAGAATAATTTATGTCACAAATACTACATCCTTCTTTAGTTAAATATGTTTCACTTAAGACATGACAAAGTGTCATTTCATTTTGGAATTAAGTGATTAAATAAGAAAAATATTATTTATAAAACACATAAGACCAGTGACTGAGAGTTTCTGGTTTTAAAGCTACTAAACGTTTGAGATTAAACTTCTCTCGCGCTCGTCGACCTAACCGTTCGGAGTTTTCTTGGAACCTTACATAAATACGAGTTAGGATCCCTTAGAATGACCTATATCCCAAGCCGTATGTAATCGGTTTTAACAAATAACCAAACAACCACAACACATAAGACATTTTAGATCATTACATTTAGTTAATAAGTGATTTGACGTGCAATATTTTAAAAATACTTAATTATTTATCTTTAAAAATATTTTACTAAGTTTTAACCTTGTAAGATATTGTGTGTGTTTGCGTATAAAATTTTTAATAACAAAAAATAAGTGGACTATTCTAACTTTGTCTTATATCATTCGTTCAGATATAATGCTTTACATTTCAAAATAATATGTAAAGACACGTGATTAGACAGTTAAACCTGTGGTTGAGTTTTCGTTTAACACTGATTTTAGCTATATTGAAGGATTTTATCATGGGTCCGAACGAGTTAGCTATAAGTAATATTATTTTTACAAAACTTGTATGTACAGGATGTTTACAATATTTATTAGTGTTAAAATGTTACAATTTCGTGGAATTTTTTAATTAATCATTTATCTTAGACTTCGATTTAAAATCGGGCTTTATCATATTTTTGAACGAAAACATATTAACAATATCAGAAAAATAAAAATTTGATACAATTTATAAATAATTAAATTTTTTATCAAAGTTTCAGAAAGTTGGGATAAGACTTTTGTATTAAAGTGATTGGTATAAAGTACATTTAAGCTATGACAAAAGACATGGGATAGTGGATACTAGACAAGTTCAAACAAGTAAAGCAAGATAAGCGAACGATGACTCACCCAAATAGACGTGCCACACAAAAACAAGTTTGGACAAGTCAACCAAGATAAGCGAGTGATGACTCATCTAAATAGACGTACTGCATAAAAACAAGACTGGGCAAGTTTAGACAAACACATGATGACTCATCTAAATAGACGTACTGCATAAAAACAAGACTGGACAAGTTTAGACAAACACATGATGACGTCATTCAACAAGTTTAAACAACCAAACAATGAGCTAGCAGCAAACGATTGTTAGCAAGGTAGAGAGAAGCAAGAATGATTGAGCGAGTGTAAGTTGTATTTAAAGTTTATTCTTATCACATACCGGAAGACTGCTAGCGCCTCTAGCGGCGATTGCAGCTCCCCCTAGCAAAGCTAAGGTAGAAACGTTAGTTGAGTGAAAGCAAGAACAAGAAGTTGACGTGTTTTTCGGTAAGTGTTAATTTCTGTTTTGTTTCTGAAAGGTGTTTTGTGGGAAATGTAATCGAGTTGTATAAAATAATTAAACTTAAAAGTTAGCAAAAAAATTTAAAGTCAAACTCAAGTTAGTGTAAAAGTCTATGTTTTTTCTGCACGTGTGCAGATACAGAGCATATAGTTGACAGGCACCGGTTGGTTGCAAGGATAAACAGTCAGATCATAGTCTGTCGATAGTTAAAACATTCAAAAGTATATTTACATAAAACTAAAAATATAATTTTGATTAACTTGAAGATTTTAAAAATTTTAATTTAAAAACTATATTTTTGTTTACTTTTCATTGTTTTCTTAACTTTTCAACATAACTTAATTTTTTTTGCTAACTTTTAACCTTTATAAACTTTATTTTTGTTAATTTTAATGTTTTTAAGCTGTTTTGTTAACTTTATTTTGTTTTATTTTATTTTATTTTTGTTAACTAATAATTTTTTCAAAAATTTTTTCTAACGTGAATATTTTTATTCAATAGTTTAATCTTTTTTGCAATAGTTGAAATTTTTGAATTGGAATATATAAAAAAGTTAAATTACATCTCTTCACTTAAAAGTTCGATTAGATGAAAAACTAATAAATTGACACAGAGACACTTTGTAGAAATAAACACACACAGATCTTTAACAAATCATTTATTTTGTCTTAAACAATTCATTATAAACAGTTTGTTTATGAAGCTTATGTAAAAAGTGTTCACTAACACTATAAACTCCATTCAAAAACGTTGAAATTACATAATCGAAATCGATGAGCATTAACAAAGCTTCACCTAGTTGATTAAATTTTTCCTTATTACTAAATGCGAAGCATGAGTGAAGGCTTTGACTTGCATGTCGAAAAATACATCCAGCACATTCATACAACTGGTTAAGTATTGTTACCATATTATTCTCGATACACGTATTAAGTTTAGACCATAACACAGGTTCTTTTTCTGTGGATCTGTTACTCACCACACATTTTTGTTTAATGAGAAAGGGTAATAGTTTTGTGTACATATGTTGTAAAAGTACAGTATTTAAGTGTGAGGTACTTTCTTTTAATTTTTCCATTTGTTGTTCGTTTAAGTCAACATGAGAAAAATTCTTCAAATTTTTAATTCGCATCACAGAATCTTGATTTAACACTAAAATCGTGTTATTAGAAACAAAGGATGCACCTTTGTATCTTAAATTAAATGCAATGATTTTATATTGAAACTCATACCAGCTATGAATATCCATATTAACCCCGTTTTCGGTCGGGATTGCTTCATTAGTAGACACATTGCATTTAAATTCACGTATATGTATAGAATATTGTTTATTTTTTAACTTCAAAGTTAAGTAGAAACAGTCACTTAGTTCCTTGTGAAATACATGGGAATTGTATAATTTGTCACTTTTAGTGTCAAATGTAGGTGTGGTGTCGCTTTGTATTTCACCACTTGTTTGTGAAAGGCTGTTTGCTTGTAGCTCTTTCACTTCATGTTTAACAGTAGTCTGTAAGATATTATTCGTAGGATCTTGAAAGGGTTCATCCTTTAGCGAGGTTAAGGTGATAGAACAATCTAAATTTTCAAAATTCATGTCTTTGAAAAATATATTTAAATAGTCCTGGACAAAAATTGACTCTTGATGTGGATTCTCGAAAGATGTTGCATCATAACCACCGGTAAAGTTTGAAAAATTCATAGCGATCTCAGGTTTCACATCTGGTAAGTCCTCAGTAGATGATATATCACGTGATATAGTTACACAGTCATTGTCCATTTTAGAATGTTTAATCATGGGTCTGTTAACTCCTTCTCACAGGTATTTGAATTTTCCATAGCTTTTTCTAAGCGTGGACGCTTTGAAGATGGAAACACTTCTTCGTGGGATCGCATATTCATTTCATAAAATATTTTTGTACAATTTAATCTGCATTGACTAACTGGTGTAATCTCGACAAAAGTCAACAGAAAACTGAATGTGTTTCATAAAAACGTTTATTTATCTAGATTAAAAAAAACAGTCATGGTTATAGTTAATCATTTAATTTATATGTAGGTTAAATATAAACATTTACTTATCTAGGATAAACACAGTGACGGTTTAAGTTAAACATTTTCTTACCTAGGTTAAAAACATTGATGTTGACTGTTTGGGAAAATTATCAAAACATGCAATGTCATTGTTTAAACGAAGAGAAAAATTCAACTTTCGTATCAATCAATAAGTAAGATTAATACCTATTCAAAGGAAAACCCATCGATGATTCATAACGTCATGTCTTATCTTATTAGTAATTAAAAGCAACAGAAATTTAAAGTAACACATTTCCAACCAATTCTCTTGTAGTTTAAGTAACATATAATAAATATATCGTATTAATTTCATCATGAATTTACTTTAAAAGTTATGATTTTTTTCATGTTTTACGTAATTTCAATAAATTTACTCACACTTTGTCTAAAACATTCAAAATGTTAAACAGTAGTTTATGTTGCATTGTCAAACTGTTCAAAGTAATTTACATAAACTAAAAAAAACAAAAAACACTATACTTTTTCATATTAAAACTATTTATTAATCATTTAAAATAATACAAATCAAATAAGCCTGTCATATTGAGCTATAATCAATTCTAATTTCAAAATTTTTTGTAATGTCCAATTAAACACTCGTTCTGTGAAATCTTCAAAGCCGTTGTACAACTTTAGAAAGGCATTCTCAACATGCCCATGTATGTTTTGTTCTGTTAATTCCAGTTCACTTTTGGAAAGGAAAAAGGGGGTTGCTCTCTCTAAGTCACCATCCTGTGATTCTCGATCTACATCCACTTTAACGGCTGCACACCATTTTATTGACTTTTTCATTTGCAATTGATAATTTAATTCGTGTAAAACATCCGATAGAACACTGTTAAAAAATGAATGAAAGTCTTTTTGATTCATCTCGTTGGACACAATGATAGTTTTAGTAAAAATATTTCGCACATCATTTTGTCTTTTAAAATGCTTCACTTTTTCAAATAACAAATCTTTTGAATAGGGTGATTTCACAACTTTATGAAAAGTATCACAATGTTGTACTAAATCTGAATCACAATAAAACATTTCGCTACACTTTGTACATGAATGTTGTTTACGAATCTTATGGGTCTTCTTGTGTATTAATAAGTCAGCCATTCTTGAAAATATCTCGTTGCAATCACTACACTTGTATTGTTTGGGCGATTTGTGAATCTTTTGATGATTATAGCTGCGTTTTCACTGGTTGACCCAACTACCTAAAAATCCCAGCGACCCAAGACCTTAACCTAAGAGCGTTTTCACTGGTTACAGGGAAGCACTAGCGCTAACCAATCATGAACAAGGTTTTACTGCGCAAGCGTCATATTTACGGATCGATATCAGCTGTGAATGATTATAAACATACACAAATAATTATTTGTTGTCCTTATCTTGTTAATAACAAATGTTTTGCGTGGAAATAATCCAAAGTTTTGGCTAGTTTTCGCTATTAAAAGGTCTTAAATAATGTCACACAAAAATATTAATCTTCCGTTAATAAATCAATGATAACTATTAATTTTTTTGTGGTTTCAAAAAATAAAACATTATATTTTTTTAATAATGACGATCGTAAATCATAAGATTTCGAAGTCACTCAGAATACAGTGAAAGCTCATTTTATCTGAGAATAATTTTTATAGCATATGACTTGTATATCTAAAATTATATTTCTGCTTTTCACAAGTTAAATTAAAAGTCTAAATATGTTTTTGATATTTACTTCAGTGCTATATACAATTTATTTGTACATGCATATATCATTTTTGTGCCAGTGCAGTTATACTTTTGAAACAAATAGTAATATTTATCATTTATTTAAAAACACCTTTCAGGATTGTCATTATACATGAGGCTTCTCCAAGGTACATGCTAATAGCATGTATCAGTTGATGACACTGGCAGCTAGTTTTATCATATAATCACTACAATGTAGAATTATAGAATGTAGTTACATCTACTTTTTGTGACACCCCCAACTCCTCCCCACAAAAACAAAAAAAAAGTCTTCACAGTAAAATGCAAATTAAATGTATTTAAAATTGTAAATTATGTATGATTCTGTATGATTGATTTCACATCAAAGTTTGATGCAGATTTTTTTTTCCCATCTCTCTCATGGGTATTTTTTTTTTAATTATGTTTTGCGAAAAATAAAATGATGTAACAAAAAGTCATATCCAGTTACTCTTAAATTCAAACTGATATATATGTATATTAAGTTTACCTTTTTGGCGAGCTTATTTATTTTGCAAATTACACATTTTAAATCCCAACAATTTTTTTTTTCTTTTTTAAATGTAAAGTGTTCACTTTTATAAAAAAAATAATTTTGTGAAGGTACTTCTTTTATTAAGAATAATTTTGTGAAGTGGTCCCAATTTTTGTCAGAAGCAGTCACTGATTTTTCAAATAGATCACAAAAAAAAGGTACTTTTATGTTAGCTGGGCCAATATTATATTATCTTGCCAATATCTTTTTTTCCGCTCCAGCTATAGCACCGTTTATTTTTCACTTGCTTAGATTAGAAACAATGGCTTGATGTTGAAATAAAATATTTTGGTTTTTTGTATTATTTCATTTATTATTATTATTCTTTTAAATAAATGTACTTTAAATATATGTGATATGTGTATTTTAAATGAAAAATTCATATTTTAAATAAAATGAATGATAAGTCTATATTTCAAAAGAAATTAATAGAATACGAATAATGGTAATAACAATATTTAATGATTAATCTCATGTGCTAGGCTGACATAAAGCCAACATTGCATTTGGCAAAGATTCCGATTTTTTGTTGCGATAGTTCGTTAAATTTAAATAGTTTTACATCATTGTTTTTTAAAATGTATATACATAACATAAATACTTTAAAATGTGAAAAAATAGGGCAGGTATATGAATTTTTATGCAATATTGCTTAAATAAATGCATAATTTAGTCATTTTCGGTGGCATGGATGCCATAAATGGTGGTTTATCGCTCTTTTCTAGCGATCGTGAAAGTGTTACATTGGCGATATGTTTATGGTGGTTTATCGCTCTTTTCTAGCGATCGTGAAAGTGCTACATTGGCGATATGTTTTTGTTTATTTTGTAATTACGATTAATAATGAAGGGGCAGATATTTGTATCAATCACACAAGTCAGATGTATGTTCCCAATAAAAAAAATAATAACGAAGGCTTCTCTTAGTATTTGATTAATCTAAATTGTTTAAAAATCAATACTAAAAGTTATACAGAAGAGTAAACAATATTTAATTTGTTCCTAAATGTAAACTTAATATGTCATTTATTTGTATTGTTTTATTTATAACATATTATTTCTTTCGTTTAGATTTTTCACTTGAAAGTTAAATCAGATTTTTTAAATTAATTATCCTTACCAAACTTAATAAGCTTAAAAAGATTGTTATAAAAATAACAATGTTAATAAACTTAAACTGTTAAACTTGCATTTATATTATATTAAGCTTAACTGTTTATATTAAACTTTTTCTCCTCATCGTTCAAAATATCTTAAACGTTTAATTGTAAAATTTAAAAATAAAGTACAGTTGGAAATTTTTAATTAATAATCAAAATAACTGTTGAAGATTTCAATTACAAATAATATGAGGTTGTGAATCAATATTTTATTTTCAATATTGTCACAATAAAAAATAATTTAGACTAATGAAAAAAAAAAATCACTCATTTACATGAAACTATTCCAACGTTCTACTACCAACAACAAATTATAGTGTAAACATTAAAATTTCAAGAATTAGGGATATTACATCAAATATGCTGCAGTCAATCACTTAGTCTTATAGTTTTTTCACTCTAAATAACAAACAATAGAACCTAATACTATACTAATTTGTGCTCTAAATAGCGTCACAAAAAATAGAGTGAACACTAAATTCTGCAAATTTATTCACAGAATAAACATAAAGAAGTATTTTGTTTTCTTATTAACAAAGGTTTTAAAATATTTTAGTATTTGATTTCAATAATAAATAAATAAAAACCCGTTTTTATATTTTGGAATGTAGTTAAAAATAAACATAATTTGAGAATAGTAAATATTTACTGTGTATCGCACTAAATAATGTTATAAGTTTTTGAATGCATCTTTACATATATGTGTCTAAAATATATAATTTTTTTTCCATACAACTATGGTTGTTGTATTTTTAAATTGTAGTCAGAATAAAATAAGAAATAATGTAAATAAATAAATACTCTATTTTTCGCGAAACCTTGAATGTTAAGTGTGTGTATTTCATAGATTTGACAGCATCAAATTTGTAAACAAACAAACTTCGCCAAGCAAAGGCGTCAAAAGTAAGGGTTAACTTACCGGAAGTAAAAGGCAAATGTTTCTACATTAGTGTCCTCGGCTTGAGGTTTACAGAAAATTCAGTCTATAAATAGCTGTCAACTATTCCACTTTTTGTTACCAGTACTTCCGAACAGAAGTCTTCGCCTAATCTTGACATGGTTTAATTGCAGAATTTTGCAATTAAATAAGGTCAATATTACTATCCAGATTTAGTAGCAACACAGATAAGGATTAGTTGGCAGCTATGCATGTATATAAAGTAAAATCTAATGAATGAACAAATAGCAAAAACATTTATAAAAAAAAATTCAGAAAATCTTACTCGCTAAGCATTTTTTTATCAACCAACAATATAAAACATACACGAATGTCCTGGTAAGTTGTGGTGCACAATATTTATAAGCTCTGGCTATATTTAAGTATTCACTGAAAACAAAGAAGTACCAGAGCTGAGCTCCATCATAAATTAAGCACTGATTGCTAGATATCCAGTATTCACTTATAAAATTCACATAAAATAAATATTTCAATAATATTGAACACCTGCTCCAATTCAAATCCATCAAAGCAAAATAATCTGATGATTTAAAATTATAAACAAGCATCTTTGACTGCTCAAGTGTAGTACAATTCTTAAAATTAAAAATAACGCTAAGGGGCAATTCAAGTATTACGTAAACAGTAAGGAGGAGTTCAGGGTTTGATTATTTTTGCTGACAGGGAGAAGAGGAGAGGGGGGGGGGGGGGGATTATGACAATTCTTATGAATGCATTAGACAACACAGCAACAACAAGAAAAAATACATGATGGGAAATGAGTATTCTGTAGTCTGCTCGGAACTTCAAACACGTAACATTTCTATGATTCCTGTTAAAAATTTTAGTTATGATGATTAATTAAGTTAGGGCCTATTGTTAAGTTTTATTGTTCAATGTGATAAACAACAATATATTAAAACCATTTTGCATTATTTTGATACCACAACCCTTATATATGCCTATTTATATAAATTTGTAAGATTAATTAATAGTGTAAATTAATGGTAACTGTTTTTTCCTGGCAAACAGTGTTGACGTACAAAATGTCAAAATCATACATAAGCAAAAAAAAAAGGAGGGGGGTTACTATTTGCTTATTTTTTCTGATAAGGGAAGGACGGGGTATAAAATTACTAAAAATATGCTTACGGGTATACTTGAACGACCCCCTAAGGTCACTTGAGAGATAACATCACCATATAACTTTTGTTTTATTCATGTTCGACGAAAAATATCTCTTCTCTGTCAGAACCACCAGCAAAAGGGAAAAGGTTGCTAGAATTTACCAGAAAATGCATATCACCAAAATTTCACAACTTTTCGATTTTTCTTAACAGAAAAATTTTCCCTTTTTTTTTTTTTTTTTTTTTTTTTTTTTGCAGACAAAAGCATTAATTTCAAGCTTAAATTGATTATTTTTTTAGATTTGTGTGATAAATGGGCCATATCAATGTATATTTTAAATATTAATACTAGTTGGCGTTGCCCGGGCCCATAATAATAAATTTAAAAAGAAACATCGAGTTTTTATTATTTTATATCTTTAATCAGATTTTGTATGACATATTTTAAAATGAAAAATATTGATATTTAGTGATAAAAGTGCTCATATTCTTGTTTACGTAGGGTTGTTTCATAGTTTTAAAATAAAAAGTTCTTTTTGTCTGAACTCTTTGAAATCTTTATTGGTGATAAATAAACGGTTTTACAACCCGTGTAAAAATTTTGGGAAACATAGCAATAGCAAAAGTCTTCATTTTCAAAACTCTCTGACATTTCAATTGGTTATAAATATAACTGTATCCAAACTCTCTTTAATTTTGTCTGAAATTATATTTTAAAATGAAAAAATTGGCAAAAAAATATTAATATTTATTTAGTGATGCACTCATTTTCTTGTTTACATAGGGTCGTTTCATAGTTTTAAAATAAAAAGTTCTTTTTGTCCGAACTCTTTGAAATCTTTATTGGTGATAAATAAACGGTTTTACAGCCCGTGTAAAAATTTTGCAAAAAAAATTGTTATCTAGTTGTAAAATAAATGTTTTCTTCTTGCTTTTTTGTTTGTTTGTTTTCGTGTTGGCTCTTTTAACATAGCAATAAAAAAATTGTTCTCATCTTCCGAACTCTCTGACTTTTCAATCCGATATAAATATATAACTTTATCCAAGCTCTCTTTAAAATTTTGCGAAAAATATGCATATTTAGTATTGGAACAATGAGTTCTTAAAAAAAAAAGCTTCAGCTTTCAATCTCAGAGCAAAAATATATTAGAAGGTCTATGCTTAATGCAATGGTGAGGTGACTCCATCTGTTTGCAATCAACCCTTTTCAATTTCCCTAGGCTAAACAGGTGAGGGCTAATACATCAGGTTTCCCCTTTCTGAGGGGAGAAGCCTTCAAAAAACGTTGGCGCATGTGCAAAGAGACTATATTCGTGTGGAAAATTTGACAGAATGTGCTTTTAATTTTAAATATATAGATAAGCCAACTAAATATATTGTTGATCACTTTACATAATTTATCATTACAATAGATATTAGACATTAAAAAAATGTATGCATGGCTTTTTTCTGTGAGATGTGTGTTGGAGGCGAGTGTGTGCATTCTCCTAAACATTGTGTAAATCTAAGGAGACAAAAAATTTAAAAGATACTTCCTCATTATAGTGGCCTTCACAATTACTATTATCCCACAGTTGTATTGATTTTGCCAATCTTATACAGTAGACTTCCTTAAATCTGTGTAGCTTAAAACCAGAGGTTATGCAGATTTTTGGTCACTGTTTTATTTACATTTTTTAAACAATAATTTGAATTTAATAATGCACTGAAAATTATAATGAATGCTTACAGTAAAATAAAATAAAAAAATTAAGAAAATTTAAAAAACATTTAAAATATAAAAGTAAAGGTCAAGTAAATAATTATTAATGCTTAATTAAATATGATAATGATGAGATATTTTTTTCTTAAATTATTCAGTGAAACTCACCTTATAAATGTACACTAATAATTCACATAAAAATCTTAAAATAACAAAGTTTTCTTTCATATTCAGCCGTGCTTAATAACCAAAAAAGCTTGATTATACAAAAATTATTTGGTTAAAAAAATATATATATTGCAATCGCCACTGATATCAGCAGTATCTAGAATTTTTTCAGAAATAAATTTATACTTTCTTCATGAGAAAACACGAGTTGAATCATATCAAACAGAATTACATATTAAAATGTGTACAGAATGATATAAAATTTTTTTTAAACTAAAATTTTACACTTACATCTTAATTGTAAATTACATTGTTTACATCAGGAACGATTTGCGGATTTTAAGAATTTGCAGATTTTAGGGTGGTGGATTTGAGGAAGTATACTGTATATATGTATATCCTAAATGTACCCAATATATATATATATTTTCATAATATTTACGTCTAAAATATATATACATCATAAAATGTCATTATGATTTTAATGTCATATATGTAATATAACTTGGCGATACATTTTAGTCGCCGCTATCTATATCAAGGAAATACCATATTAAATATTTTATTACATTTTAATTATTTTTTTGATAATTATAAAATACTCTGGATAGAAATTACAGACTGCCCAAATGGCGATTTTCTTGTGTCAATCTGTCACCCTAAACAGATTTAAGAAAGGACAACACGGACTGAAGCCCCATGACCCCATGAGTTATGTCACAAATTTTAATACAACCTTTTTTATTAAGTATCATAAACATCTTACGGAATATTAATAAAAATGGGATAAATTATTACAATAACAATAAACGCTTACTTTTGGTAAAGCTTTCTCCCTGCTAGATCAGTTGCTGGTGAACACAGCTTTTCCCATTTTACAGTCGAAAAAGCATTGCTTGCGTATACAGTTCAAATTATGTATCAATATACAGCAAGCAATATTTATCCAACTATGCCACAATGCAGCAGTAGTTCTCACCAGAACATGGCATCTAAGTCGCATCAGATGTGGTCATTTCTTCCGAGGATGGCTCTTGGGAATGCCATGTCACTGTTATAGACTTGCACAAAACGTTAGCGGTGTGGAGAGTCCTCTCACTTGGAGGTCAGTAGATGGAAGAGAAATGCCAATCTCGTGGCAATTAGGCCATGTGGTATCTCGTGAAATAAAAGTTGCACATGTGGGTGAATCCAGTTCCTTTAATCACATTGATATCTACAGTTGTCCAGGATACAACAACAAAATTGGCTCTAAAAAGAGAGAAGATTTCAGATTTTAAAAGTTTGGTTAAAGTAAAAATTAGGCTAGAAATATTTCATAAAATTTTCTGTTTAATAATATATATTATAGTATATATGAAGTATAGATAATGATAATTTGTGAGCTTTTCCAAAATATACATTTATATTGGCACAGATGTCATATACGCACCATGTTGGTGCGATTTCCCCCCCCCCCCTACCAATTTGGCGAAAAAAATAAATTGTTGTTATTTGCTTTTAATTCTATAAATTATTTTTATTAGGTATATCAATATTTATTGGAACAGATGTCATATATGCACCACATTAGCACAATTTTTCCCCCTGCCAATTTGGCGAAAACTTTGTTCTTGAATATTAACATTACAATGTACATTAACGTTTATAACACTAACGTTATAATGTATATTAATGTTATAACGTTATTTTATTTTTATATTGAAATAAAAAATCACATGCTATTATTGCATGCTATTTGTAACTAATATTCAAAAACAAAATTTTCGCCAAATTGGCGGGGGAAAAAAATCGCGCCAATATGGTGTGTATATAACATCTGTCCTTTATATTTTAGACTTATTTAAAATTGACTCACTCAAAAAATTTTCACTTTTAAATATTAATAATAAATCATAAAATGTTTTCCTAATCTATTATTAAAACAATACTTAATTATCTTTAAACATCTAAAAATTAATGGATTTGTTTTTTCACATTGGTAAGTTCACAGCACTACTGTCAATTTGCAGATAAAGAATTTTATCATCTATCTCTCAGACATCATTACACAAGCATAAAATTTCAAATAACAGAAGTTGCATAATGCAACATTGTATCAGTTTAAAAAAATATCACTAGAATATTCACTAAATTTTGTTTTCTTAATTAAAATATAGTAGAAACCTAAACTGACTCAATAACATTTATCAGGATATAACACTGATACAATATAAATATAACTATTTGTAAAATGCAGTAGAAAATGTTACATAAGACTAAATGTAATACAGCAAACTACGTCTAAAACAGAATCGACCAGGACCGAGAAAATTTTCCATCATAGATAATATTCTACCTTAGACAGTGTATAACTCTATTAAAATGAGGACTTTAAAATCTTTTAGCATTTTACACAAAGTTTATTGTACACATAAAAGGTCTAACCTAAATCAAAGTGGTTTCTGTTATTCTAATGCTAATTTGTGAAAGAATACCTTACCATTAAAAAAATTTTTTAACATTATTTGCAATGTACCAGTTTGTTTATTTAAGCTTAGCATGCTATTAAACATTTTTTTTTTTTTTTTTTTAAGTTACATGCCTTATAAATGATTGTTTATTTCCAATCTAATTCTTAAAATTTTCCTAAAGAAAAAGATAAACACAGACTTGGAACTAAATTTCTCCTTTTTTCTACATTCATAATTAAGAAAATAATAAGACTGAAGAGCAATCAAAGAATCCAAATCTAATAACTTTTATATAATATTAAACCTGCTGCTTTCTTGTTGACCAAATAAAGTACATATAACAAATTCAATGGGATAACTCTCAGATTCATTACTCCTCACTTAGAGAATACAGAATATTTTTTACACAAAAAGAGCATTAATTCCGATCAAAGTTACAGGATTTGTGGATTAAACTATGGTGAAGTAAAAGTTAAATGCCATTCGAATTGAAATATCACACGAAAACATTGCTCAATTAATAACAAATCATACATGATAATGTGTGCCAATTTTTAGAGATGTCTGTTTAAAAAAGTTGTATATGATTGCAATTGATTTAAATTTCATACAAAGTTTTAAATCTTCATAAAAGTTTCAGCATGAATGGAATAACAAAAAAGATTAAACTCAAATATAGTACATCTGCAGGTGAAATGCATAAAAAAACAAAAATTAAACAACAGAGTTTCCTTTATATAGCAAAGTTAACAAGTAAATATCTGAAAAGGCAAACTGTTTTGAAATTAGTAATACATATTTCACCTTTAAAAGAGAATATGATAATACAAAATACACTGGCTTATTTAATTTAGAGAAAGTTTGTTTACATGCTTGAATAAACATGAATGTTCAAGTATTAACAAAACTGGATTGACGTTTGTCTTTAACTAATTTTCAATTTAAATACCAATGGGCTGGGCTACAGTAAGCAAATCTTTCTTAACTTATAATTATTTTAAATGAGAAAAGAGAAATTTAATTCTAAATTGCCGAAAAACACATTATCAAATAAGGATATATAATAAATTAAAATCAATGAAACAAGTATATTTAATTCATTATGAGAAAGAAATATCCATAATCATAATATATAATATTTTTATTTACTTTTTTTTTGTATTGTTAACATTCAATCATAATAAAATAATTTTGAGAACTGCACTTTATGTATCCATTATTATATAAGAAACGAACTATATATTTAGTATTTTAATATTAATAAAAAGCATCTGATTCATTACCAAAAACAGAGATATTTATCCTACAAAAAAAGTGCAATAATAAGTACTATACTGGATTGCTATTTACTAAACGGAAAGACATTAATAAACGATATAAACTTGTTAAGAAAACTCACTATTTTGCTTCAATCACAAAAAATTGAATTTCTTTTTGCAAAAGCTGAATAATTCCAAAATAAATATTTATCCGCCGCCATTATGTATGAAAAAGCTCTTTTCTAATTGGCTGAGCTTGGGTTAGATGGGCTTAGGATTGAGTACTGATCAAACCTTCAAAATCGCTACCTAACTGCCTAAAATCTTGGGTTTAGGTCGAAAGTTGGGTAAGTTAGGCCTTGGGTCGACCAGTGAAAACGCAGCTTAAGTGTTGTTATGTCTTACGTTAATGTAGCGAACCGTAGAGGCTTCAATGAAGACACAATTATTTAACTTGCATTTATATATTTCACACATAACTATTTAGGTTACACAAAACACGACATCACAAACACAACATAAAACCGGCTAGCGTTCCATTAATCTAAGTTACAGTTAATGTTCTTGTACCGTGACGGTTTACAGTTAATGTCCTAATACCACATCTCCCTTCCTTCAAAGATCCATTCTCTGCGGAGGATGAACAACTCGTCCAGATCTGGTGATATACTGATCCTGATGCTTACGTGGAGACATAACAAAATTATGTTTACCATCGTTACAGGATGAATGAAGATTCTGGTGGTTTGGTTTGGGTGGACTAGAAACTCTCTGTGATGTTGGAGACTCCTTACTGGAAACCTCTGGTTGAAGGTCATTCACATCATCAGTCTCCGGCTGGAAATTAGCTGATGGGATAAGATGCATTCTATTTCGTCGATATACCCTTTTCCCCGATTTGATTATATATGAACGTGGATAATCCAATCTCGGTTGAACTGTACCAGTAGCTTGATTGTTTGTGATCCATACCCCCTCTCCAACCTCAAGATTAGTGAGGTCTCTCACTCCGTGACTTTTGTTATAGTTATCTTTCTGCCGTTCTATTCTAATCTTCCTTATTTTGAAGCTCAGCCCTATCCTCAATCCTCGGCTCCAGTTGTGATCTTGCAATTGGTAGGGTTGTCCTAATACGTCGATTCATAAGGAGTTCAGCTGGACTGAGGCCATTCTCTAATGGTGTTGCTCTATATACCATTAAAGAAAGATAAGGATCTTCAGCTTTTTTCAGTTGCAACTTGATGGTTTTCACTGCAGATTCAATAAATCCATTACTTTGAGGGTACCTAGGGCTTGATGTGTGATGACAAAATCCATAAAGCTTTGAGAATTTTGAAAATTCAGACGAGTTAATTGGCTCAAATTGGGGACCATTGTCAGATCTGACCACGTTAGGAATACCATGTCTGGCAAAGATTGATTTGCAGTGAAGAATTACTTCCTCAGAGGTTAATCTTTCCAGTTTTGCGATTTCTGGATATCGTGAAAAGTAATCGGTCACGAGTAAGTACCAAAATCCATTAAGCTTAAAAAGATCCATGCCAACAGTTTCCCATGGTCTTTCAGGAAATTCGGTAGGGATGAGAGGTTGATGACGATTAGTGGTCTCCTTGATACATGATGTGCAATTTTTTATCGTTTCTTCGATTTCTTTATTTATTCCAGGCCAAAAGACGAACGATCTTGCTCTCGCACGACACTTTGTAATTCCCAAATGTCCCTCATGAATTTGTTGCAGAACCTTTTTTCGCTGACTGACAGGAATGATGATTCGACAGCCCTTCATTATGAGTCCATCTTCGATTGATATTTCATATCGATGATTCCAATAGGGTAGACAACTTGGTTCTAAATTTTTTCTTGATGGCCAACCGTTAAGAATTAAGTTTTCTAGATCTTTGCATGTTGCATCAGACTTTTGGGATTGTCGTAACTCTTCTAACCTGTTACATAAGGCTGGTAATGAGGAAACTATCATACGAATATAAGCATCAATTTCTTCCTCCAATTCTTCAACATTTTCTTTAGTTTCTTGAAGTTTTCTTGACAAGGCGTCTGCTGCATAAAGTTTCTTTCCTGGTATGTGGAATATAGAATAAGAATATCTCATCATCCTCATCTTCAACCTTTGCAACCGAGGAGATAAGTCTTCAAGGTTCTTCTTTGAGAAGATTGGAATTAGAGGTTTATGGTCTGTTTCTAACCTAAAGTGAGTTCCAGTGAGATAATCTTGAAATTTTTCACAACTCCAAGCTAGAGCAAGTGCCTCTTTTTCTATTTGAGCACACCTCTTTTCCGTAAGTGCAAGTGTTCTGGATGCATATGCAACAACAGAAATTTCTCCGTTCTCTTGCTCTTGTCTCAAGGTGGCTCCTATTCCATAAGAAGAAGCATCTGTTGTGACAATTGAAGTTTTTTGTGGATTATATACCTTTAAAACTGGTTGAGATGTTAAAACATTCTTCCAAGTCTGAAATGCTTGTTTTTGAGGTTCGTCCCAGACAAAATCATTCTTTTGACTCAACATAGATGTTAACGGTAAAAACATTTCTGCATAATTTGGAACAAATCTGGCGAGAAAATTTGCCATACCTAACATCTGCTTCAACTCAGTTTTGTTCTTTGGTGGTGGATATTCTTTCACCGCTCTAATTTTATCTTCATCAGGGTGGATGCCTTTGTCATCAATAATATGTCCCAAGAATTTGATTCTCTTGACTGAAAATTTACATTTCTTGTCATTTAGAGTAATACCTGCTTCTTTAAGTTTTTTCAGAATGATTCTCAATCTTTGGTCATGCTCAGTCTGATTTCTTCCCCACACTAAGATGTCGTCCATGTGACAAATAGCACCTTGGATATTTTCTAGCAGCTGTGACATTCTACGTTGGAAGTGTTCTGGAGCAGATGAGATTCCAAAAGGTAATCTTAAAAATCTATATCTTCCGAAAGGAGTGATGAAAGTCGTGAGATATGACGAAGATTCATCAAGCGGAATTTGTCAAAACCCCGAATTAGCATCTAACTTTGAAAAGAACTTAGCCCCTGTCAGAAGATTCAATGAATATTCCACTGAAGGTAATGGATGAAATTCTCTTTCTACAGACTTGTTCAGCTGGACTAGGTCGACACATAAGCGAACAGTTCCATCACTTTTGGAACGATAACCACCGGTGAACACCATTCTGTGGGCTTGGTTACAGGAATAATAACTTTTTGGGCAATCATCTTTTTGATTTCTAGTTCAGTTTTCTTCAGGAGTGGAATGGGTATTCTTCGTGGAGCTGAAATAGCAAAAGGGACAGAGTTCGGTTTAAGCTTAATTGTATAACACCCTTGTAGTAGCCCCAGGCCATTAAACAATTCAGGGAAATATTGCTTAGGATTCACTGCGCTAATTTCTGAAATGTTTGGTCCTAATCCAAAAGCTAGTATAGCAGGTTTTCCCAATAAGTAGCTTTGCAGTCCTTCAATTACATGGATATCTTCAGTAATTTTCTTTTCCCCGTATTGGATTTCTTCGATAAGTTTTCCTGCGAGTTTTAGAATTTTCCCATCCGGGCCACAAAGCTGCTTGTCTGGTTTTAAGACTTTTGAATCCTTCAAGATTGGCGATGTAGCAGGTATGACAGTGTGATCTGCTCCACTATCTATTTTAAAGTGAATGGTTTTACCTCTTGTTTGAATAGGTACTGACCATAACATATCATTATTATTATTATTCGAGTGTGTATGCCTAATTGTTCCTAAGAAAGAAATTTCAGATTTACTTTCATTTTTCCTACAAACTCGAGCAAAGTGTCCTATTTTTGAACATTTTAAACATTTAGCATCTTTTGCTGGACATAATTTTCTATTATGTGCAGATTTTCCACACCATTTGCAAAGCTGAAAGGGTTTTTGGTTATCTTTTTTCCCATAGTTCCTTTTATCAGTTTCTTTAAACTGCGGATTTTGACTGGATACCCCTTTTTTAAAATTCACTTTTGATTTGTTTACACTGGAAACAATCTGGACTGAAGCGTTATTATTAGAAGTTAGAATTTCTTGTTGCTTTTTAATTGATTCCGATAAACGAACTTTTTCTACAGCTTTGCTTAAAGAAAGTTCTGGATCTAATTGTAACTTCTCACTTAAGGATTTATCTCTAATACCGACAACTATTCTATCGCGTATTAGTTCATCATGAAGAACTCCATAATCACAATGTTCAGCCAGGGAATAAAGTGAAGTTATAAAATCATTAACAGATTCCCCTTTATTTTGAATGCGTTGGTTAAATTGTGCACGCTCGAAAATTGTGTTTTTCTTTACTATGAAATGATCATCAAAACGTTTGAGAACAATTTCATATTTCTTCTGATCGTCTTCCGACAAGTTAAAAGACGTAAAAATGTCTTCTGCTTTATCTCCCATGAGATAAATAAGAGAATTTACCTGCTCTACTTCTGTTTGGTTTTTTAAACCGGAAGCGAATCGATACCGTTCGAAACGTTGCTTCCATTTCACCCAAAATGCCGGTGATGAAAAGGTAAATTTTTCTGGTGGTGTAACCTGAGATCTATATTCTATATTTTTAGACATTATACTTCTTAACAAAATGAATATTTATGTGCCGTATAATTATGCAAGAAAAGGAATATTCTTACTTGAAGTTTTGGTTTCGTTTCAATATTCTACTGTAGTCAACATTCTTTTTAACCGCTTGCCACCATGTGTTGTTATGTCTTACGTTAATGTAGCGAACCGTAGAGGCTTCAATGAAGACACAATTATTTAACTTGAATTTATATATTTCACACATAACTATTTAGGTTACACAAAACACGACATCACAAACACAACATAAAACCGGCTAGCGTTCCATTAATCTAAGTTACAGTTAATGTTCTTGTACCGCGACGGTTTACAGTTAATGTCCTAATACCACAGATTACGTAAATCACTCTTTTGTGAAAAAACTTCAGCACACACCTCACAGCAAAAAGATTTTTCCTTTAGATGACTTTTCATATGAAACACTAAGTTAACTTTTCGAGGAAATGCTTTGTTACACATCTTACACATATGGGGTAACTTATGTTTCTTTAATATTCGAAACGGGTCCTTCTTTGTATAAAAGTGTAGAATCCATCTCTTGATTATTTAACTCTGGTGATGAGTGTTGACACTCCAAGTTGGTTACATCACTAACATAAGAATTCATAACTCGTTCCATAATAACTTAAATTAAAACTAACTTAACGAAAAATACAACCTATTACAACGATATCAGGTCACAGTAGTTATGAACTCGTTTCATTGAAATTTATATAATGATAGAGGGCGCTCGTGTAAAAATACTAACTTTTTATTGGTTTGAAAATACTGACATTTTATTGGTTTAAAAATACGTCACGTGATTATTTCATCATATAATGTTATAAGTTCAATAACCACTTAATTCTTGCACAATGATTGAGAAAGTCTTACGTATCAGAAGTTCGTACATTTGTAAGTAAAAATCTTTATTACTTTCGTATCTGTTGCTTTTATAATTAATATTTTACTTATCAAGTCGCTTAATTTCTAAATGATGTATTTGAAAACGTCTTTTATGTCTGATGTGTATAAAGTCTATCAAAAGAGGGGGGAAAAGACGGGGTGTGAAGTATTTGTAAAATTGAAGTACGTTAATGTATAAAAACTAGATTCCATTCTCTCTTTTTTTTTTAAATGTTTGTTGTGTAAAATCAAATGTAATGAAAATTTATTTTAATCGTATAACTCAAAACAAAATACCCGCTCTCTTTAATAAGTTAAATAGCCACTAAAAATTGTTCATTTGAAAGAAAAAAATCTTTAAAATTCTCTTATTGTATGTTTTTATAAATAATATTTTGCACGTCAAATCACTTATTAACAAAATGTAATGATCTAAAATGTCTTATGTGTTGTGGTTGTATAGTTATTTGTTAAAACCGATTATATACGCTTGGGATATAGGTCATTCTAAGGGATCCTAACTCGTATTTATGTAAGGTTCCAAGAAAACTCCGAACGGTTAGGTCGACGAGCGCGAGAGAAGTTTAATCTCAAACGTTTAGTAGCTTTAAAACCAGAACCTCTCAGTCACTGGTCTTATGCGTTGTTAAGTGAAACATATTTAACTAAAGAAGGATGTAGTATTTGTGACATAAATTATTCTACAGTACCCTTTTAAGAAAAGAAAAAAGCTATATTACAAGTCAATTAAAAAAACATATAATTAAAAAATATATTGTTTAATTAGCATAAAAACGATTATTTAAGTTACTCCACAAATTTGTAAACTTAAAAAACGGAAGATATAATGTAACAGAAAGTATAACAAATCTTTTTTTTCCTATGAAAGATTAGTCTCAAAGACTTGAATTAATTTTTTCCCTAAAAATGACACATTAATTTCAGTATACAAGTTTGTGAAACAGCTTTTGTAGTAAAATAGTACGGTGAATACAACAGGTGACACAACAATACAGGTGAAAAAAAAAGATACATTTTATGTTAAACTTTTATAAAGTAAGAAAGCCTTATCGCACTTTTTAGAAAAAAAAAACATGTCTCATCCTACCCTTATCTCCTAATCTCTTCCGGTCTTACTTCCGGTTTCCTGTCTTACTTCCCGGATCACTTCCTGTCTTACAAACCTGTTCCAACATGCCTATTATCAGCACCTGCTACATCCGGTGACCTTGAACTTCACCTTCAACTTCCGGTGCCACCGTGCCACTGGCGTAGAACCCCTATTTATTATCTACTTATGTTCTATAACCGAATTTTTACTTTCTTCTATCTATAATAGAAGAAAGTATTGTAATCGAAATTTTTTTCGACTTCCGGTTTTCGATGGATTTACACGTTTTAGGGATCAGAGATTCCGAAAAATATGTTTTTACAAAATGTCTGTCTGTCCGTCTGTCCGTCCTCATTGTATCATCGAAAAGTGTATGAAGTTATGCTTCAAATTGAATCACATTTTTTTTCTGTTTTTGGCTATGGCAAGCAGGTCCTACTTGAATTTGGGGATAATTCGACGGAAGGGGGCGCTGCTATCGCGATTTTTGTTCGATTTTCACTATTGTATCATCGAAAAGTGTATGAAGTTATGCAGATAATTGAACAAAAAAAAAAATTTCTGTGTTTTTGACAATAGCCTGCAGGTCCCAGTTGAATTTGGGGATATCTCGACGAAAAAGGGGGGGGGGGGCTGCGATCGCGATTTTTGTTCGATTTTCACTATTGTATCATCGAAAAGTGTATGAAGTTATGCAGATAATTGAACCAAAATTTTTTTACATGTTTTTGACTATAGACTGCCGGTCCAAGTTGAATTCGGGGATATTTCGACGAAAGGGGGCGCTGCGATCGCGATTTTTGTTCGATTTTCACTATTGTATCATCGAAAAGTGTATGATGTTATGCAGATAATTAAAACAATTTTTTCTATGTTTTTGGCTATGGCCAGCAGGTCCTACTTGAATTTGGTTATATTCCGCCGGAAGGGGGCGCTGTGATAGCCATTTAAAGATTTCAAATTCAAAAAGACGTACAAAAAAATTAGAAATCTTAAAAGTTTTTTTCGTTAAATGTTCGATCTTGATCCGGAGAATCCGGAGCAATTTTTATTTTGCCTCTATCTTAAAAAATGGCTGAGATAACGCGGTTTGAAATTTTAGAGTAGCTGACATTTTCAAACAAGATAGCAGAATTCATCCATAAACGAATTTAATTTATGAGTTTTAGTTAACTTGTTTCGGCAAATTCTCTTTCATTGTTGTAACCATTGATCCTATTCTTATATGCTTAACACTATATATTTATATTCGCCAACGTCAAATTCTCGCCAACCTTGGCGACAGTTGGCGAAATATCGCTAAATTTGGCGACAAAAATAGGTTGCCTAAATGAAGCCAACTTGGCTGTAGAGGACTAATTTGGCGGTATTCTCATTCAAATTCAATGTTGACAAGAACTGGGATTGAATCTTCTGGGAATGAATCTTTCTACGCATTTTAGCTTCGTGTTTTCCAGTAAAATTAGCTAAAATCGTAAAACCAAGGAATAGGGAGGCTATCTGTTCCTGTCGATACAGTCCAGAAGGACTTTTCGTAGTTTAGTATACATCAGTTGATAGCATCCCGGTAACCGACGATTCGCAAGAAGCTGACGTACAACCGAGGCTAAAGAAAAAGACAGGCTGCCGCGGTGCTTTACGCGTATCTTTTTTTACAGACCGCAGGAGTCACGTGGTGCTCGAATCCACCAATGCAGGTGTACGAAAAGAGCATCACGTCACTCTGGCGGTCTGTAAAAAAAGATAAGTGAAATGAACCGCGGTAGCCTGTCTTTTTCGTTAGCCTCGCGTACAACAGAATGACGAAAAATATTGATTTTATTAGCGATAGGATAGCGAATTTTGAAGTATTAACATGACTGAGATAGAAGAAAGTTTTGGGATAGGCACATCCGACAAGTTAAGTTATAGGCTGAGAAGTATATGCGTGTATGTGTACTGCAATATATGTATAATGCACAATTTTCTTTCCTGTTTATTTATAAAATAATAATAATAATAAATAAAAACCAATTTTCTTTTTACATTTTTTAAAATTATATATATATATACATATATATATATATATATATATATATATATATATATTTCATTATATTTATTTATTATAAATAAACAGGAAGGAAAATTATGCATGATACGTATATTGCAATACACATACACTTCAAAGCAGTTAAATATTGAGTTATGAAACATATTCACTTTTTTTTTCTTTCAAAGACATTATTTCAGATTTCTAGCTTATGATGTCATATAATAAATTGAAAATTTTAAGGGTAGTCACAGAAAGAACATATTATAACTATTATATCTATACATAAAGAATACTATATATAGATTTTTAATTCATTATTTTTTTTTAAACATGAAAAAAAAAGTTTAATTTAAAGAACCCCCTGGGATCTTTAAAAAAAAAAAAATTATGATTCTGAATTTATACTTAATAAAAAAGAAAAGGGGATAAAAAAAAAATAATAATTTTAGCTATCAAATATCTTCCAGTAATTTTGGTTAAATCTTACTTGAACATCTAATTGATTTTTGTAAAAATAGCACAATTTATTCAAAACAATTCTCATAGCCATTCATAATAGACCGGGAGGCGGTAGCACAGACAATCACCTCATCGAATTCACGGCTGAAATGCCAAAATTAGTTAAAACTTGATTCGCATATTAAAACGCAATCGGTCTGCCAAGTCATATATTGGTGGAAAACACCCAAAAACCCGATTTTAGCGGTTGGCTCGTAGGTTTACCATTGTGTGTTCCTCCTCCCAGTCCTCCATGTTTTCATACATTTGGGTGCAGGAAAACACAATGGTAAACCTACGAGTCAACCTCTAAAATCGGGTTTTAAGGTGTTTAATACCAAGATATAACTTGGCAGACCGATTGGGTTTTAATATGCGAATCGACTTTTAACTAATTCTGGAATTTCAGCCGTGAACTCGATGAGGTGATTGTCTGTGTTGCCGCCTTCCGGTTTATAAGTTTTTAATAATTTAACAGAGAAAATAAATGAAGTAAAAAGTAACAATAAAAGGCACAATTTATTTAAATTAATTCTAATAGCGCAACAAATTTAATTCTTTAACTTAGTAAATGGTTTCATTTCATATCGACAGATGGCAGAAGCAGCAACCAACCTTCCATCTCGTTGAAAACAAGGCTTTGGCTATTATATTGCACTTTTTCGCTAGATCCTTGTGTTAATATTTTCCATACAATTTAAATTTGTACAATTTAAATTAATTTAAATTACAAAAATAACGATTTGTCAACAAAAGTAATGATTTCCTTCACGCTAACATGCTTTTCATGGCTGCGAAGGAAGGGACGGAGATTTGAATGCTCTAGACCTAGACAAATAGCAGAGATCTAAATATGATAATACATGAATTCGTGTATGATTTGCTAATATGCTGCCGGGCCGGAAAATCAGTAATCAAAATCGAAAAAGTACAAACTAACAACATTAGAGATAATGGAGCTAAGAAGATAGATGGAGTCGACATATCAATCTAACACCGTGGAAAGCTTTGAAGTCGAAACAAGAGTTATTTCCCCCCTCTCCTGCGTCCGCCATATTTTACTTTTACCGTAGCTGATTTACGAAGCGAGAAGAAATTGGAAGGTAGAGAGGTTTACGCGCAGTTCACCGCGGTCAAATATGGTGGACGCAGGGGGGGGGGGGGTAGGAACAGCTTCCAGTGACGTCATTTATGTCGACGCCTTTTAATCTCCATAGCTCCATGTTAGAGATCACCCCAGCTATCTTATGCAAAAAAAATAAAATAAATAAAAATATTGAAATGCAAACGTTAAATTTGAAAAGAACGCTCCTGTCGGATTCCCTCTACTTCGAAGAATAATCCGGTATTTTTAGTATGCTGCCACCACCGATATGAGTACGTGATATCGGTCACGTTATAAGAGGTATGTTGGGAAAAAGACGAACTCTTTCAATTAAACTTAAACTAACACTTTATTTACAATATTTACACTTAAAAACTCGGATATAGCTTATCCGGTTCAACATTAAATAAAAATACAGAAAATACTTTCTGTGTACTGCTAAGCTACGTTAATTAACTCAGATCAGAGATTACTATTAATCTCACACACTTTCTCTCTTCCCTCCAAAAGACCTCTCTCGATACACGTGTCTCAGAGCGCAATCTCTGAACAATCTCCACACTTCATTCCCACGTTAAAACTAACTCACTCTCTCCGGTCAACTCCAGAGCACCCTTTGTCCACCGGGCTGCTCCCCTCTCTCCCAGGTGTTCCGTTTCCCTGACCGAAAATAATCTCCTTTTGATGGATCTGTCTTCTTATAGAATGGGTGAAATCTCTCTTATCTAGGAACTTACCATCCCAAAGGAAAAACTTCTTCCATTATCTAAACATTCTTTCAACACCGATCATGTCACCCACCTACCCGGATTAAGATTTCAGTTAAGAAAGCTTTACAGTGCACAGCAGATACACACACAATAAGATAATCCCATAACAATAGTTTTTTAAGCCTGCAGCTGCCAAGGAAACCTGACAGCTCCCATATTTTTAACATTAGCTGGCGAGTTTCTTCGCGTTAACGTATGCTCTTAAGTGGAAAATCTCGATACAAGGATTCGGGAGCCTTTTTGGTTTCGTCTTAAAAAATGGATGAGATATAGCAGTTTGGAATTCTTGGTGGTTGACATTTTGAAACAATACTACATTAAACAAAAAGGGTCCCTCTATAAACGGGCTAAATTCATGAGTTTTAGTGAAAGTGGTTTCTTGCAAATTTTCTTTCATTGGTGCAACCATTGTCCCAACTCTCATGCGTTTAAAATTACATAGTCATGTGCATAACCGCCATTGTCAACACTTGGCAAAATATCACCAAATTTTGGTAACAAATATAAGTTGCCCTAAATGAAGCCAACTTGGTGATAGCTAACTAATTTTTTTTAAATTCCCATTCAAGTTTAATATTGACGAAAACTGGGAATCTTCTATGATTGAGTTTCACGCATTTTAATTTCGTGTATTTGAGTAAAAATAGCCGAATTCTTAAAAACAATGAATAGGGAAAGTAACTTTTCCTCCCGGTACAGTCAGGAAGGACTTTTATACATTTAAATTTTAATATATATGCAAGATCTGTTACTCTAAAATAGGCCATAGAAGTTTATTTGGTACTTTTACACTGTACGAGCTTGGCGTTTTTTGAAAAAATTAGCACAATAGATCAGTTTTAACTAACATCACACCCTAGCAACCAACCACGACCAACGTTATACCGCGACCTACGTTATATAAGGCCGGTGCATGACGTTTAAAACGTTACATGAAGTGGATCATTTTTACATGGCAATTGGTGCAAAGCGACGCGCCCTTCGTTTTGCACCAATCGCCATGAAAATAATTATCCAATACATGTGACGTTTTAAACGTCATGCATCGGCCTTGTATAACGTAGGTCGCGGTTATACACGGCCGGTTCATGACTTTTAACTCAGGAAAAAGGCTACGGAATCCTTGTATCGAGGTCGCGAACAATTAAGAGCATACGCTAACGCGAAGAAACTTGCCAGCTAATGTTAAGCCTATGGAAGCGTTCTTTTCAAATTTAACATTTCCATTTCAATATTTGTATTATTATTATTTTTTTTTTGCATAAGATAGCTGGGGTTGATCTCTAACATGGAGCTATGAAGATTAAAAGGAGTCGACATAAATGCCATCACTTGAAGCTGTTCTTATCCCCCCCCCCCTGCATCCGCTGTATTTGACGCATAATTTCCATCTCCACCGCCGATCGACGATTGGGACTTTTACGCTTTCTGATTATTTGTAAAATCAAACGCTTTATAAGTCATTTCCGGTATTTTAGAGGATTATGAAGATATAAGAAGATATAATATAAGAAATTCATATATATTATTAGATTATATAGAAATATTCTATTAGATAGAGATTAGATTATATAGAAATTAATTAGATTATATTACTATAATATTTATTATATTACAGTTATAAATTAATTAGATTATATAGAAATTAATAGATATTATATAAGAAACCAAGTTCAACAAGTAATGACTTAAGAAGCGTTCGGTTTAACAACTAATCAGAAAGCATGATAATCGCAATCGTCTATCGGCGGTGGACAGGGAAATTATGCGTATTTGACCACGGTGAGCTGCGCGTAAACCGCTCTACATCCGAATTTCTTCTCGCTTGGCAAATCAACTACGGTAAAAGTCAAATAGGGCGGACGCAGGAGAAAGGGAAGAACTATTGTTTCGACTTCAAAGCTTTCCACGGTGCTTTTCCAAACATGTCACACGGAGTAGATATGGCGATTGGCACAAAACGGTGGGTGCAACTCTTTGTACCAATCGCCGTGTAAAGATGATTTATCCCGTGTGACGTTTTAAACGTCATGATCCGGCCGTGTATCGCGACCTACGTTATACATGGCCGGTGCATGACGTTTAAAACGTCACATGGAGTGCATCATTTTTACACAGCGATTTGGTGCAAAACGGTGGGAGCAGCGCTTTGCATCAATCACCGTGTAAAAATGATCCACTCCATGTGACGTTTTAAACGTCATGCACCGGACGCGAGGCTAACGAAAAAGACAGGCTGCCGCGGTGCATTCCACTTATCTTTTTTTACAGACCGCTAGAGTGACGTGATGCTCTTTTCGTACACCTTCATTGGTGCATTCGAGCATCACGTGACTTCGGCGGTCTGTAAAAAAGATACACGTAAAGCACCGCGATAGCCTTTTTATTTCGTCAGGCTCGACCGGACGAATATAACGTAGGTCTCGAAACAACGTGAAAACCTGGTGACTATTTTGCTTGCCCACCAGTTTTTAGCGACTTTGATTGGTTGGATGAAAATTGGAAGATAATGGTCATGTGGTTGAAACTGATTTATTCGGTCATCAGCAAGTGAGATTTGTTGCCAGACGATATAATCTTCTCTCGTCAATTTTGGAAAAGTACGGTTTATTTTATAACCATATATAATCATAGTTTTTGGCCTTAATTCTCTCATTAAGGAAATACAACATACACTTTATCAATAAAATAAAAAAATAAAGTAAAATGAAGACTGATTAGGCGGAGGGAATAAGACTGATCAGTCACCGAAATAGTCCGTAGCCTCCAAGATGGCGCTGTTTGCTCTTTTTACCATTTTAATGTAAAGAAACCATTTATCTAGAAGCGCGTTCAGAGACCGAAACGCGGGATACTCGTATAATTGGGCAATGACGTCATCTGATTTTCTCACGGTAATTGGTAAAGTTGGCTTAAAACGGCTGTGAACGCTTTGGGTAAAACTAGGCTGCGCCGCCAAGCGCCTCAAGAGCGCCCGGCGCTTCTTCACCCACCGAACCCAAGTCCTGAGGGACTTTTAGCGAGCACGACCGGATTTGTCTCTCCGTGTGCGCTCCGACTGGACTAGAGGACCGCCACCTGCGGACCCTCCAACCCATTACCCAAGTGGGCGACGGCAGAGGTCCTTGCGATCCCACATCTTAGAGGAAACCTCCCAGTAGACATTTGATGAACCGCCGAAGAACCCAGCGACTTCGTCGCCGGAACCCCATAAGCAGAACCGGTCCCTAGGTCATATGCCGAGCTCTCCGACTGCCTTTGCTTTCCCACGGCGTCCGATCATTGAGTCGCATGAAGGTCGAAACGACTAGTTCATCTTTCGTGGGTTCTCGCTACGTGCGACGGAGGAACCTCTTGCTAACCTGGGACCACGAGGAAACTCGGTCCCGACACATAGACTTGTCTTGGCTAGGTCGTCCCCTTCTAAATGACTTTCCCTCTGATGGTGAACACCTACAGAGAAATGCAGGGAGGTCCCCGGTCGGCTCCATTTATCAGGATCATCCACATATATATCAAAAACACAAAACAAAAACACAATGAATCACAAAAATGTTAGGAACAACGGAAAGTTATTGGAAGAGCCATTCCCGGTCTCTGGAGGACATGGAAAATCCCTCCAAATGCGCACAAGGACACAAGAGGCGGTCCCGGAGGTTAATGGTGGGTGAAAACTAGGGGACGATTTCTACTCATCCGCCCGTCAAACGTAGAAACCTCTGACTGCGCATAGACACGCCGGACTGGGTTGCGGACCGAGGACTCGAGCTTTGGCAATAATCGGCTCCGCGTTAGTCGGCGAGTCAACGGCCCGGTTCCTCGTAGTCACACAACAGGAGGAGGGTGATCCCTCCTCCAAGAAACGGTCTTGTCCACAGCGACCTGAGGTGTTGCCTTCGGACTGTGACCGACCTTGGATTTGGGCACTTCCTGTGCTGCACGACAATTGAGGGTGGCACTAAGACTTCTATAATAGGGGCTGACGCATATCCATTTTGTTTCGCATTATTGGTACGCAGCTCAGCATCAATCTACCGCAGCCGGAGTTGGGGTTGTCTAAGACTCGGTTCTGATTGGCTGAACCGGTTCTGATTAGCTTGGTTTTTCGACTGGGCTGCAATTCGGGTACCAAATCTGCGAGGATGCGTCAGCCTCTATTATAGGAGTTCTAGGCGGCACACAACTGTTCTAGCTGCAGAGGATGACGTGTTGTCGTCCAAGCGGCCTGGACAGCACGTGTCGACAACTGTCTCACCTCTGTCGCTAGTACAGTGCAGATAGTCGCTGCATGCCGTATCTCCCATCGCCCAACGCACTATAGAGTCACTACGCATCGTGCTCGTTAGAGCTCGATCCAGCCTCCGTCAATTCCTCAGACAAATTTTGGAGACGATCCGGCTATCATTAGCTTAACCTTCGCCCAGCGCCACCTACCTCGGCACGCAGAGAAGAGGGCCTCCCTCCATCCGAGCAACTGGTATCGGTCTACGGGACTTCCTTCCACCACCTACGGAGGAGGCTCCGAGCATTGACCGCGTCCTTGCGACGCGGAGAACCCGCGCTTGCGAGGAAGGACCCACGGCCCACAGTCCCCATTGGGTCTTTGACCCATGTGGGCTGTTGCGCAGTGTCCCCGGCTTTCAGAGGTTCCTTTCCCATTGACGGACCACGATGAGGTCGATAGTCCATCCGTCTCCTGTCCTCGTAGTGACGACGGAACATCTTCATGTGTCGAGCGTCCATGTCTTCTTCCAAGGCAACACTAGATACCGGGCTTGCTCATTCATTCTCATAACGTCACAAATGGTGGCTGACCACGACCAGCGATTGGTGCAAGGCGACGCGCCCATCGTTTTGTGCCAATCGCTGTATGTCTTTCGTCGCGGCCAGCCACCTTTTTTGACGTCATGATAATGAATGAGCAAGCCCGGTATCTAGTGTAGCCCTGCTTCTTCCCTACCAAAAGGGCCGATTTGGAGTAACCTGACGGAGAGTCCGCGCAATGCTCGGCTTCCGGTCATCTTCCCAACTTAATGGGCCGAGTCAGAACCACCGAGAGGGTGTTTGCCAGAACGCTTTTGGGTAAAATTATGGGCATGTATACAATCAAACGCTTCCGTCAACCAATCTACCATTACATTTTGATTGTACGAACATTGCAGGAATCTTCCTAGCCGACGTTGGCCAATTATATTATAGTCCTGTTAAAGGTAGACCAATCAAATGGTAAGGACTCAAGTGTACAGTAGGAGTCATAATGAACAACAGTTAACAGTTGAAGTTAGCTATAAAGCAAACAAACAAATCAGATTTCCCAACCACGTGATCACTTTACCCAACAAAATTCCCGAAGTCTGGGTAGTATCCGGCTGTGAACGCTTCGAGAAACCCGCAAAAAGTCACGTGATTCGGTCTCTGAACGCTTCGGGTTACCCATGCGTTACCCTATGTAACTCGGGGTTCGGTCTGTGAACGCACCCTAATTTAATACTTACAGATTGAACAGTATTGTATATATAAATAATTTTATATATAAATAAACATAAAAGTTCATTAGGTTTGTTTTCATAGCTGTGGATATAATTTGGAAACATATCTAATTTTCTGAAGCCCGAATTGCGCCAAGCTTTTAAAAAAAGTGCCAAAGTCTCTATAGTTGAAAAATATTGATTTCTCTATTTAAATTGACATTTATTGTGTTTTGGTGGTTAACCCCTTGAGGGGCACCGGTATATAATATATACCACTTTCTAATATATAACTTTGCCACCAATATTATTAAATAAAAATATTTAATATTGTTTTTTGAAGATTGAGAACGTAAAAATTCATTATTAAAATTTACTGGTATCCAAACATCGCAAAATTTAGCATTTTAGACCACGTGCTTGCCCTCCAAGGGGTTAAATTATGGTACGTGGTAGTAAAAAAAAGGGGGGGAATGGGATTGATTTTGTAAAGTTTTTGTCATATTTATTATACTTTTCGTACGTATATTTATTGTAAAATAATGTTTTAGGAAAAGGTAAGTCAATGTGTTCAATCAGATATATTAATCTTAGCATTTTTTAAATTTAAAACTTTTAATTTTGTTTTTATAAAACAAGCTTATTAATTCCCTTTTATTTCGTGATTATGAAATTTAATACTATTATTTGTATAATGACAAATTATAAGAGCAGAAATTCAAAATATCTCTCTTTATTAAATCTTTCTGATGGGATACATCTGGACCAAACTGGATCACTCTTGTGACCTCACGTACTTGTAGCAGGCCCGGTTGAGAAAACACAAGGAAAGGGCAACTGACGTCACTGTTGTTTAAATTACTGTTGGTTTTGGGAGAAAAACCTGTTCCTTCTTTACGACTCCTACAGTACACATGAGATGGAGCGATTTGATTGATCTACGTTAAACTGGTCTGTGATGATTGGCCTACGTCGCCATGACGATTCCTGCAAAGATAGCTGCGACAAAAATGCAGTGGTAGATTGGTTGATGGAACTGTTTGTTTGTAAACATGCCCTTTCCTTATACATTTATCGAACTGGATCTCGCGAGGCTAACGAAAATGAAAAGCTACCGCGGTGCTTTACGCTTATCTTTTTTTACAGACCGCCGGAGTCACGTGATGCTCGAATGCACCAATGAAGGTGTATGAAAAGAGCATAGCGTCACTCTAGCGGTCTGTAAAAAAAGATAAGTGGAACGCACCGCGGTAGCCTGTCTTTTTCGTTAGCCTAGGGATCTCGCTTGTGACGTCACTAATGCTTGTAGCAGGCTCGGTAAAAATAGCACACAGCGCTACCTCGGAGGCGCGTAACGGTCCCATAAAAATATACGTAAGTAAGCAAAATCAATTGATTAATATTTATTACAGAAGAAACGCACTATGTAAAAAAGAACTTACTAAACAAAAAGATTATTGAAGAATTTTAATAGAAAATACTAACATACACTATATCTATGGCCATTCGTCACTGGCCACTTTCAATTTTAGACATTTCGTCGAACATTTAAAGATATGCTTGTCGGATTTTTCTGGAACTTCGGGATTATAAAGAATATGTTTGGCCTCATATTTATCAACGACGATTTGATAAGGAGGACAATTAGGGGGGGGGGGGGGCAACAAAAATCAAAGAATAATAGTAATATTTGGGATCACCCTGTAAAATAAAATGCACGAAATTATCTATCGCTACAACACACGAATATGTGGATATTGTACAATATATGTATTTTTTTTAAGTTCAAAAAATTCTTGCATGTTTTTTGTTTATATCATGCAGCGTTTTCAATCAAATTTATCACCAGTTTCAGAAAATTTGACAAAATGTAGTAGATATATAAATATTAGAGTACAAATGGAATAAAAATATATTAAACATTTGTTGAAATATGAGCAGTTGTATATGAAATTTTTTTATCTGTGCATGAGTGAACGATAACAAATATGTTTTTTTCACTACTTAATAGTCAACTCTATTAGAGCAACTCATATAAAAAAGCTAGTCAAATATCGTGAAAATTCAGAACGATATCGGCGATAGACTGAGCTCTTTTTAGTTGCTTTCTAATAGTGGCTGAATGATAAGGGATTTTCCACAAATTGTCATATTTAATTTTTATATTATTTTTCATTTTTTATTGGTATTTTAGTTCTCTTCGGAAAACTTTATCGTACCAGGTTATAATGATTTTGGAACGGATCTTTTGAATTTGATAATTCTTTTCTTGTTCGAATAGGCTCGTTATGGTAATTTTTCAAGGAGAACTAAAATATCATTAAAAATTAGTATAAAAATAAAAAGACAATTTGTGGAAAATCCCTTATCATTCAGCTACTTTTAGAGAGCAACTAAAAATCAGCTCACTCTATTGCTAATATCCTTCTGAATTTTCACGATATTTGAGTAGTTTTTTTTATATGAGTTGCTCTATAGAGTTGACTAAATCATGAAACAAAATGTTATCGTTCGCGCATATAAAACGTATTTCATACAACTGCTCATATTTCATCAAATGTTTAGTATATCTATATTTCAATTACACTATAATATTTCTACTACATTTTGGCAAATTTTCTGAAACTGGCGTTAAATTTGGTTAAAAACCCTGCATGATATAAACAAAAAACATTCAAGAATTTTTCGAACTTAAAAAAAAATCGCTGTATCTCCGAAAATATACGTGCACAAATGAATACACATATTATATAATATCCACACATTCGTGTGCTATAGCGATAAATCATTTCGTGCTTTTTACTTTACAGGGTGATCTCCAAATATTATTATTTATCTTCGATTTTTTGTTGGCCCCCTAATTGCTCTCCTGTTCAAATCGCCGTTGATAAATATGAGGTCAAACATATTCTTTATAATCCTGAAGTTTTAGAAGAATCCGGCATGTATATCTTTAAATATTTGATAAAGTGTATAAAATTGAAAGTGTCCAGTGACAAGACAGCCATTATAGACATTAAAGGCTGGGATTGCGGTGCCTTGCTTAAGATCAATCTTGAGCGTAAGTCTGACTTACGATATAAACAAAGCGTAGGCTGGGATTGCGGTGCCTCGCTTAAGATCAATCTTGAGCGTAACTCTGACTTACGATATAAACAAAGCGTAATCGGTATTGCAGTGCCTCGCGTTCTTACGCTAACCCGAAAGCTATCTTACGACGAAGCACAAGTGTATGCGCGCGCAACCATAACAAAACTAACTACCGCCTCTGATTGGCTGACTGCAGGAGGACTTACGCTTAAGCAGGAGGACTTACTTGAGCGTAACTCTGACTTTCGATATAAACAAAGCGTAATCGGTATTGCAGTGCCTCGCGTTCTTACGCTAACCCGAAAGCTATCTTACGACGAAGCGTAAGTGTATGCGCGCGCAACCACAACAAATCTAACTACGGCCTCTGATTGGCTGACTGCAGGAGGACTTACGTTTAAGCAGGAGGACTTACGATGAGGCACCGCAATACGAAGTTAAGATCGATCGTAGGAACGCCCATCCTAAGTTCGAACGTAAGATAAAGGCTGGGATTGCGGTACCTCGCTTAAGATCAATCTTGAGCGTAAGTCTGACTTACGATATAAACAAACCGTAATCGGTATTGCAGTGCCTCGCGTTCTTACGCTAACCAGAAAGCTATCTTACGACGAAGCGCAAGTGTATGCGCGCGCAACCATAACAAATCGAACTGTGGCTTCTGATTGGCTAACTGCAGGAGGACTTACGATGAGGCACCGCAGTACGAAGTTAAGATAGATCGTAGGAACGCCCATCCTAAGATCGAGCGTAAGATTTAAGAAAGCGAGGCACCGCAATCCCAGCCGTAATCGGTATTGCTTGGGTATTGCAGTGCCTCGCGTTCTTACGCTAACCCGAAAGCTATCTTACGACGAAGAACAAGTATGCGCGCGCAACCACAACAAATCTAACTACGGCCTCTGATTGGCTGATTGCAGGAGGACTTACGCTTAAGCAAGACGACTTACGATGAGGCACCGCAATACGAAGTTAAGATCGATCGTAGGAACGCCCATCCTAAGTTCCAACGTAAGATTTAAGAAAGCGAGGCACCGCAATCCCAGCCTAAATAAATACTTTAATAAACCAGCTTAGTTGTTTTCTACTGATGAAACAACAAGTCAAATGCACAATGCATATGTGCTAAGTTCACGTGAAGCATAATATGAATTAACACATAAAATTCAAAACCTAATTTCGTTTAAAATTTGCTTATTAGTATTCATTTTCTAAAAATGCATGCTTCTAAACACTTTTCTAAAGTAAATATATTTAAATATCTTGTGTTAATATTTAAAACGATTCGAGGTATACTCTTTAGAATGTACAATTTTTATATAATCCATAGAAAATAATAAAAACATGCTGTCAAAATAATTTACGTTTATTAAACATTTAAATTAATTATTACAAAGGATAGCTTAGGAAAAATGCCTAGCAATTAAGCTGTTGCTAATGCATGCCTTGCATCTGCAATAGTTTATTTTCATAACCGTGATGTTGCAAGCGTTTAGATAAGAGAGGCTTTTGTTAGTGACCTGCGGAAATTGTAGGCTTAATTGAGCGTACGTGTGATTTATGTTTTGGTTTATTTATACTTGTCTGTTTATTACCAATGCCTGTGTTTTCATAGTTTGATTTTGTAAAAATAATTTCTATCCTAGTGAAACTGTATAAAATATGTTGTGAACAATCTATTGTGAGCACTACTCATTGGTCATATTGGCCGCCAACCTCGCGGTTGTTTCCGAAAAACTTATAAATTAATTGAAAATTATTAGATTTAACTCTTTTATGATGTTTCGACAGCCTAAAACAGTGGAATCTTTTCAGTGATTTGAATAAAATCCTTTATTCATTAGTATTCATGTAATTTCTTGGTATGGTTTATGTTTGTGTGTTTCATTAATTTGGCGCTTAAAACATTGTGTACGTCATGTTTATTAGCATCTACTGATGATTTCATTTAAAACTTAAACTTTTTCGTTTCTGATGATCAGAATTATTTTGTTCATCATATCAATGCTGTTACAAGGAAACAAATATTTGTTACAGTGGCAGTTGAAACGTTTTGTTTATCACATGCTATTTGGTTCAGTTTCTGTTCTGTTACTAATGATTTAATTGATCTTTTTATATTACTAGTGATCTTTTAGAAGCAATTTAAGAACGCATACTTGATATATAGTAGTTATTGTTGCCATATATTTTCATGGATATTCATATGTTTACATTTGTATAATTGTTATTTCTTACAAATAATGGTTTCCCACATGGATCTGGCTTTCTAGAACTTATGAAATGATGTTGTGGTTTATTATTTTTAATTTCTAGTTGGATCAGTTAAATATAATATTTTTTAATGCAAATGTTCCATTTATTAAGTTTTGAACTGTGTGAAACTTTGTTTCAGTATAAGAGTAAACTTGTTATAGATTGCTTGCTTGTTTTATCTCAACCAGCCTAGCAGTGTAGTACCTACTATCTTTGAAAATTAAAATAATCATGTTCAGTGCATGCACTGAATAAATAATTTTCTAGAAAATTTAGAGTGTTTGTTATTAATACTCTCCATAATAGTAGTAACCATGTAGGTTAAATTCATCATTTATAATATTTTTTTAATTGATTGCTAGTAAATTTGAAATTTTTTATGTCTTGCTTGTTTTTCTTTTATATTTATCTTCTGATGTTTAATATAAGAAACCTATGCCACTTATTAAATACAATTGTTCTTTAAAATGTTAGCTGTTTGTGCTAATTATACGATTTTCCTTGTTTAAAGTTTGTAAAAACATTGCTGCATTTTGCATAAAGGAATCTTCCACTTTTATCAAGTTTTTTCTTAATTGGATGTCAAATAAAGAATATTGATTTTTCCTTTCTTTTAAACAAACCACATCTCTTATCTTTCATAAAATGTAATTAATCCTCTATGCCACAAATTACGAATCAAGAAATTACTCCATCTCAGACCTCAATAATTATCTTTTTTTGTGTTTGAAGATATAATTAGAAAATTTATTATAATAACATGAAATTTAGATAAGTTTTTACATTAAAACTGATTTAATAAATCGGTAGAGTTATAGCTCTTTCTATAAAATATTTACAAGAATATTTAGATTAATTAACAAAAGATACTGTTATGAAAATCTTGTAATTCTTATAAAAAACAATGTATTATGAAATTACAACCTATCTGCAAAAAGAAAGATTTTTGTAATTGCAAATTTTTTATGTGACATTTTTTAATAAGAGAAAAGCTACACCTATGTAAATAGTTGAGAAAATAACCACTTTAACATTTTGCCTCGGCTGTTTCTCAGTGATTAATAAATGTGACCGTGCAAGGTATTTTGTAGGAAAAGTAAAATATCTTTTCAGGGGTTGGTGCAGAAATTTTTCTTTGAGACCCATTTTGTGAAAAATAAGTTATTTTTGTGAAATTTATCATATTTTTGTGAAATTTATCATATTTTTGTGAAAAATAACATTTTTTAACGAAAGATGAAATCCATTTACTCAAATTGGAACAAAGCTTAACTTTTTTTTAAAATCCTTCTGTTAAAGCTTTCCTTCCTGGTGAAACTTGTTTTGTTTGCAAATTACACATTTTAAAACCTAACAAAATAAAAATAATGAGTGGAGTACATTTTTATGGAATGGAGCTTTGTGAAAGGGCTTATTTTATCAAGAGGAATTTTGTGAAGGGACCTGTTTTATTAAGAAGAATTTTGTAAAGGAGCCTGTTTTATTAAAGGGATTTTTGTGGCCCTAAATGGCCCCAAATTTTTCCTGCAATTGACCTCTGTTTTTTTATTAACCGTCAGCACGCTCGCCCCTTTCCATTACATTACTACACACGCGGGATAAATTTTATGCAATGGTTTTTCTTGTGTCAATTTCCCCCCGGTTTGATTATAAACAAAAATGCATATTTTGAAATAAACAGTAAATCAATAATGAACATAATTTAACTGAAAATGAGAAGTTCGTTTATATTTAAAGCAAAAAAAAAAAAAAATCTAGCACTAAGATTTTTTTTCTGCCTATCGTTACATACAAAGCTTTTACAATCCAAATTCAGCCATGCAAATACAAAAAAAATATAAAACTGATATATAGAAACAGTATGTGCAAGAGTTGTTAATGTTTAAAAGAATAATTATATTATTATTTGTATATTATTTATATATATTATTATTTATATTATTATTATTAAAATACACAACCGGAGGTAAATTCTTTTTGGCCACATCTTGATATCTTTCAGCTTGAAAGGTACTATAAATCTCAGAATGATCACGAACAATTTTTGCACATTTTTAAGTAATAGTTGTGAGCTGGGGTAGATTTTATCCTAGCGCGTGTGCTGACTGGTTAATAAATGGATTAAATAGATGCTATATTAAATTTTCTTTAATGGTTACTAACTTAAAAGTACTGCCAGAGCATGTAAGGTTAAAGAGTTTGAGATGTTTGATTTGTTACTTACCCATCATACGTAGTATAGGGTAAGTCTTGTAATCGTTTTGAAAATCGGAAAAATTTTTTTTGACGGATTTACACGTTTCAGGCACTGGAAATTCCGAAAAACATATATTTTTAGAAAAAAAATTTTTGCCGTCCATCTGTCTGTGTCTGTAAACGCTCTATCTCACGAAAAAATTGAGATAGAGACTTGCAATTTGGTATGTACTTAGTATGTAATATGTAATAATGGGAAGAAGCCTATTTCATTTCAATAACATCGATTAACCGGAACTATTTTTTTCGGACTCTCGAAATATTCGTTCTGATAAAAGGTATATAAAATTTTTTGAAATTGGTTATTTTAAGAAATGGATATAAAAGACAATAAAAAAACCATAAATTTTGCATACAGCATGAAGTCGATCGGTTAATTGGTTGCCGAGATATTTGGAATCCTCTTCAATTTTTCATGACCCTGTATTTCATCCAAATTTCACTTCAAAGATATATTTTAATTGGAAATTTGACGCTTAATCAGATGCAATAAACCGCTAGTTAATAGGATTATTATTTTTGGAGTTATAAGGATGTTTCTTTCAAGCAATTCAGTAATCGAGCCTTTAAAGTTTATGACGTCATCAAGCCACGATTTTATTTGAATTACAATGCATTTTATAAGTAGTTTACACATTTTTAATTTATTATTTTACATTATGCATATCCATGATGGGTAAGTATTACGGTGGCCCCCAACGACTAGTTTAGTAATAAGATGGAATTGAATTAATGTTGATTCATCTGGAAAGTATGTTAAAATTGTACAATAGTTTAGGTTTTGACTTTTTCTGCATATGATAAAAATTCATATTAGCTGCTTAATTGAAATAATTAGTTAATGGAAATTTTTTAAAAGTTCTGTAAATTTAACTCATTAAACCAATCCTTCAATAATAATTTAAATAATTGCCTCCCTTCATTTTTTTAAATGAAAATTCTTGCACATGTGATATTGATTTAATTATGTAAAGAAAGGGGATATTGAGACTTACTGTTTAAAATAAATTTCTGAGTATGTATGACTTATCTGCCTCATTATTTTAGTATTCTGTTAAATTGTTATCTGCAAGTATTCTGAAAAAAAAAAAAAATGCCTGAATAGATCTTGCTCTTTCCTAAAACTGCCTGAAATTTCATTGCTTTGAATCAAATCGCTCTAATTTTGTCTTCAGTTGTTAGATGTGATTCTGTGCACTAATTTCATTTTATAGTCATTTGAAAGTCGTGTGTAATAATGTTACTGTAAAAGAAACTTCCCCTGTACCCGTCCAAGCAATTCATAAGAAAATACAATAGTTACACTAATCGGTAATTATATAACTACAAATGCGTGCGATCCATATTATAATTATGAATGTAAACAAAGAAATTTAGTTCTTGAAAAACCTTATGGTAATAAACGATTTTTTTTTCCAACTTTAATCTTTTTTCAAATGCATGTTAACATACTAATAAAATTCTTCTTAGTTTTAAATTACATCATATATAAATGTATTTATTTATGAACTTCTTTCATAACATTACTAGTAAATTTTAATTTGAACTTGCATTAAAGAAGTGTTGGTTAAAATGAATGACGATATTATTGGTAATACATTTAATATTGTTAATTTTTTACATTAAAACCATTATTTATATTCTAATCATTTTAAGACTTGATCCATATGGGACTATTTTGGTGTACAGCATATGTTGCAAAAGCAAATTCAAAATAGAATTTTTTATTTCATTTATCACCAGTAAGTTGCTGCTGGGAATCTTGTGTTGTTCTGTTAAATTATTATTTTTTAATTGAAACTTTTTCTCCCAAACTAAGAAGCGGAACAAAAATGCATTTTCATAATTCTTTAGCCTTGAAAGGGTTTTTCCTTGACCCTTTAATCTAATATTATATTTTCTAATGTGCATGTTTCAATTTTCACATTTATAACAAATTTGTTTTTACACATATAGAAATTGAAACAGTCACATAATTTATAGATTTGAAATTGAAAAAGGAATATTTATTCCAAAACTAAATAGTCTGAAGCAACATAAAAAAAAAAATAAGATCTTATTTAATTTATAATTTACTTATACATGTATGTTTGCTTTTAATCTATACAGTGATAATCTGAATTATTTTAAATATGCATGAAGAAATTAAAATAGAAAATTAAAATAAGTATCCCCTGTACCTGTAATGTGCAAAAGTCTCAAATTTGCATAATTTTTGGCCCTAAGTTCTGTGCAGTATTCTTGTCTTCTACTGTATTAATGTAACAGTTTATTACAAAGAGAGCGAGAAAAAAATCACCTGTTTTATAGAAAATCTGTGCTTTAGGAGATTAGCTTTCTTTTAGTCTTATTAAAACTTTTCCAGATTGACTGTTTTGTAATATTTTTTTATTATTAAATTTGTTATTTAATACTTGAAAACTTGAAAATATTTTACTAAAGGCCCTAAGAAAAAAGTAACCATGTGTTTCTTAAAGGCTTGTTTAATATCTAAATTTAAATTGTTATAAAGTTTGGATTGGCCTCAGCTCAGAAAATTTGTTATTAATCTAGGCAAGTTTTTCCCAGAAATTGCAGTATAGATTTCAAATTTATAGTAGATTTTGGATGTCTCAGGGAGAATGATGTAAATGTCAGCAAATGATGTAAAACATTTTGGTGTTAGTCTTCGGGAGAAAAATCTGTAATGTTTTTCTAAACCTAAAAAAACTTAAGTTTCTAAGGGGAAAAAAATCTAATTTTAAAGTTTAATCTGCAATCATTGTTATTCTTCCTTCTAAAAGGCAAAATTAGCACTAGCCACCGGCCACCACAGGACCACTAAATGAAAAAAAGTGGCTATTAAAAAATTGTCTGTCAGTGGCCACCTTATGGCCACTTTCCTACTAGGAAAGAGTAAATTTTTTTTTGCATTTCATCATGGATTCTACTTTTGCTGGTTGAAATACGTGTATATTAACATATTTATTTGGGCTATTTAATTTTAGATTAATACTAATTGAAATTTTAACAAAAGTTTACTGATTAGGACTTTTAAATAAAAAAGTGGCCACTAGTTTAAAGAAAGTGGCCATTTATAAAACTGCTACTACTGGCCGCTGGCCACCAGTGAAATTTCCCAGTTTTGCCTTTTACTCCCTTCTCTGTCATAGATTGTTGTTATGGAAAAAAAATCTTGATTCTGGGAATTTTTATTTTGAAAATGAATATGTACCCTGAATGTGTTATTCAGTTGAATAAGAATGTCTAAAAGCTGGTTTTTATTTTACCATTTTGCACACTCTTATTTTTGAAGAGCTCAATTTTCGCCAGTCAACATCCAGATCAACAGAATTTTATCTGCGATTTATTCTATAATTTTCAAATTTATTAATTTTTTTGGTTTTATGTTCAGCGCTGCCATTTGGGGTGAGGTTCTCAAAGAACTTTATTTTTAAGGAAAGTTCTGGAATGGCACCCCTGTTTCTGTTATTTATTAAGTCTCTCTTTGAGAATTTCCTTTATTACTTCTACTGCATACTGTATGCATGTACTTCTATTGAAAATAAGTTGCAAATTTAAATTATTTCGCTACAAACAAGAGAAAAAGAACAGTTGTGTAATTGCTTGGCTAATGTTTTCTAATTATTAAATAAGCAGATAATTAGGCATAAAAAATGAGTGCTGCTAGCAACTGACATGAAACTATTTTCCTGTCATACTAAACAACTAAAGTTTTAATTTTCTCCATTTAAACATAATTTACTTTCAAGATCATGAAAGTGTCTTATATAAGTTTTTATTTTATTTTTTAAGTTATTATTTTTATGTGAAATGTTCTATAAGTTGTAATTACTTCTGTTAGTTTATATTTTGATTTCGATCTTTTATTTCCTTTTCAGTTATTTTGTAAATACCCTATTTTGTATATAGTACTGTACATGATGAGTTCCGCCACATCACAGAGAGCAGGCAGAGCACCGAAGGATAAAAATAAATCGCAGCCAGTGCATACAACAACTAAAGGCAAAGATTCATCAGAAGGAACAAAGACATCTGATGGCATTGTATCAAAGATACAAGTAAGATGATATTCTTTTAATTGTGTAGTGTTGAGCTAAAGTTGCATTAAAAATTAGAGGTGTACTGAGTAACTCGGTATATATTTGGTACTTGGCCAATTAGCCGAGCACTTTGTAGTCGTAATTTTCTCACAACATAGTTGTCAATACATTTTTCAAAAAAAAAAAAGAATATATATACACTGGTCCACCCACCGGGGTACTAAAGGTTAAAATTCCCGGTCGCCACCGGCCACAGGGCGACTAAATGTAAAAAATTGGCGACTTTATGTTATGCATCTGATCGCCAAAATGGCGATCAGTCATTTCCGAAAATTAAAAATAAATAAATAAAAGTAAAATCGGTCATAAATCCAAAAATTAGGACATAAAATGTATCGCGAATTTCGACAAATGATCGCCGAAAACAACCAATTTCGTCAATCGTTCGAAGAGAAATCACCAATTTCGTCAAAGGATCGCAGGAAAACGCAAATTTAATCAGGATTTCGTCAAAAATTCGTGAAAATACGACAAATTTCATCAAAATATTGTGAAAAAACGGCAAATTTCTTTAAAAGATCGCGAAAAAAACGGCAATTTTCTTCAACAGATCGCGAAAAAAGGCAGTTCTCAAGAAAAAAGGAAGATCTCGTGAAAAAATGATCGCCAAAATGGCAATCAATTATTTCCGAAAAAAAAAAGGTCGGTCATAAATCCGAAAATTGGGACATAAAATATATCGCAAATTTTGACAAATGGTTGCCAAAAACAACCAATTTGGTCAATCGTTCGAAGAAAAGTCACCTATTTCGTCAAAGGATTGCGGGAAAACGCGAATTTAATCAGAATATTTCGTCAAAAAATCACGAAGAAAAGGCAAATTTTGTTTAAAAATCGCAAAAAAAGATACATATCGTCAAAAAATCGTGAAGGTACGATAAATTTCGTCAAAAAATCACGAAGATAAGGGCAAATTTCGTCGAATGATCACGAAAAAACAGCAAATTTCTTCAAAAGATCGCGAAAAAACGATAGATTTCGTCAAAAAATTGCAAAAATATCGTGAAATCCTTTGAACAATAGCGGAAAAAATTTCAAAATTCATCAAGTGGTCGAAAAAAAAAAAAATCATTTTCATAGTCGGTGATTGAGGGGGGGGGGGAATCATACATTTGAACGAAGTTATGGTTTTCTGTACATATAAAATAATTGTTATACATGAAACCAAATTCTATATTTGGACAAAATAATGTAGTATGAAATTGTACATATTGACAGGTAGCCAGCCGTTTTCACCAACTCAACTATGAAAATGCAGTGTATTTATTGTAGAAAAGCTATAAAACATTTTAAGGGACATAGTACCTTTGAAACTCTCTTCAATGAGAATAGTGGCACAATACTTAGTACTAAAAATTAAATAAATTCTTGTAAAACAGCCTTATTTTCTAAAATTTAATTTTTTTTTTCAATTAACTTTTTTAAAATCCCTACTACGTTTACAAATATGAATATTTTTGCTTCAATTTTCCCCCCTCATTCTTTAGAATATGCAGGGGTGATTCTGGTCCGAATTTTCCGAAAAATTAAGGCAATAATTTCCGAAAATTAAAAAAAATATCTGTCATAAATCCGAAAATTCGGACATAAAATGTATCGGTATTTCGGCATATGATCGCCGAAAAAAATGAATCTCGTCATTCGTTCGAAGTAAAGTCGCCAATTTTGTCAAAGGATCGCGGGAAAAACGTGACTTTCGTCAAAGAATCGCGAGAAAAAGGCAAATTTCGTCAAAAAGATTGCAAAAAGCGGCAAAATTCGTCAAAACATCGCGAAAAAAGGCAAATTTCGTCAAAACATTGCGAAAAAAGGCAAATTTCGTCAAAATATCGCGAAAAAAAAAACGGAAATTTTATCAACAAATCTCGAAAAACATTTTAAAAAACCGTAAATTTCATCACAAGATCGCGAAAAAACGGCAAATTTTGTCAGCAGGTCTCGAAAAAACGGCAAATTTCGTCAAAAACTTTGCGAAAAACGGCAAATTTTGTCAACAAATCGCAAAAAACGGCAAATTTCGTCAAAAAATCGGAAATTTTATCTCGAAAAAACTGCAAATTTTGTCAAAAACATTGCAAAAAACCACAAATTTCATCAAAAGATTGCGAAAAAACGGCAAACTTTGTCAGCAGGTCTCGAAAAAACGGCAAATTTCGTCAAAAACATTGCGAAAAAACTGCAAATTTCGTCAAAAACCTCACGAAAAAACGGCAAATTTCGTCAAAAATTTTGCAAAAAACGGCAAATTTTGTTAAAAACATTGCGAAAAACCACAAATTTCATCAAAAGATCGCGAAAAAACGGCAAATTTTGTCAGCAGGTCTCGAAAAAAACGGCAAATTTCGTCAAAAACATTGCGGAAAAAATGGCAAATTTCGTCAAAAACTTTGCGAAAAAATGGCCAATTTTGTCAACAGATCGTGAAAAACGGCAAATTTCGTCAAAAAAACACAAATTTTATCAACAGATCTCGAAAATCTGCAAATTTCGTCAAAGAATTGCGAAAAAATGCAAATTTTGTAAAAGAAGACGGCAAAAAAAAAAAAAAAAGGTTGAGGTAGTGGACACCCCCCCCCCTTCTCACCCCCTCTGTTGAAACTTTTCAGAAAATTTGCTGTTAATTTCAGAATTTTTTTTTCTCAAAATTACCCCTGTGAATATACTACATGAAACTGTATGGATTTTTAGATGTATGGGATTTTACATTTAATATTTTTTTTTTTTTCTGGTGTATGTCAAACAATTAAAAAAATTCAACAAACTCAATTAATTTTTTTTTTTTTTTAAATTTTAATTGAGAAAACTTGAATGTTAAATCCATACACAAAAATATTAAATACACCATAGAGAACAAGTAAAAAAAAAAAAAAAATTCAAAACTATTTCGAACAAGCAAGTTATTAAAACATTAACAGGAGAAAAATCAGTTTAAAGTTTTTATTTATATGGGTAATTGCGCTGGATCTATAAACAAAATTTACAATATCTCTCAATATAATTGTCGTATAGGTGAAAATGCGAGGTGTCAAAATATTCACAATTAAAGAAGCTTTCATTAATATTAAAAGAAGAAAATCTATATTTTGACCAATTTCAAGGCACTGTGTCCCCTTAACATAAGAAATATGTCAATGTATTTATTTTATATCCAATACAATATAATTAACAAAATCTAAGCATAAATGTTGTGAAAAATGTCGTAAATTTTTCCTTTACACGATATTTTCTCAGTGGCATCCCTGATAGTAATTAGTGGCCACTAACTTGACAATAGTGGCTACTAAACATGCAGCCTCCACTGGCTACTAATACAAATATTGAATTTTAACCTTTAGGACCACTATTAGATACTATCTAAAATACAATATAAATCTATTTTTCATTAATCTAACTCTTTTTTAGTAGTAATAGTCGTCTAAATTTTGACTAGGGATGCAATGACTATTCTGCTGGTATTTAGTAGAGAATGTGATGAATATAGTGATTTGGCTGAATACTTGCTTTTTTTTTTTTCAAAAAAGCAATAATTTTTTTGTTTTATATATATATATTTTAAATATAATTGGAAAAAAAAATTAAACACAAATTGATGTTTTATTATTTATGTGTTTAAAATGTTTAATAGCTCAATGTATTTCTTTTAATATTTCAAATACTTTGATGCTTGCTAATAATAAAACAACTTTTACTACATCTAAATTGTAATAACATAATTTTATCTACCAGAAAGTAATTAGAAACAATTTATCTAAAATAGGAACTCATTGGTCATTACCGCTGTCAAATGTACTTTTAAAATTTACTTTAGAATCAAAAAATGAAGAAATTGCATTTTATTCCTTTATTCATAGATATATCAAATTGATTTTTTTGTAACTCAGGATGGTAAGTTATTTCTATTAAAATATAACAAATGTAATTGACTTTTGCTTCTTTCTTGCTTGCATTCAAAGCCAATACTTACTCTCTCATAATTCATAATGAGATATTTTCTGAAATAACCTTTAATCAAATAAATTTTACTGTGAGGAGTTTTTGTGTTGCTAGTAATCAACAAATTTGTAAGAATGAGTCTTTGTTCTAAAATCAATCTCCAGTCTTTTAAATTACAATTTAAATTAAAAGCAAGAGGTATGGTTAAAGTAGAATATATATAGGGGAGACCGGTACAGAGTGGACCACTTTTTCGGTTAACATTTTTTTTTTCTCTTTAACAGACTAACCGATCTGTATGAAAATATTTTTGAATATTCCTTAAACCTTCTTACATCCATCAAAATTTTCTCACAACATAGTTGTCAATACATTTTTCAAAAAAAAAAAAAAAAAAAAAAAAAATTATATACACTGGTCCACCCACCGGGGTACAGTGGACCACTATTAGATATTATCTAAAATACAATATAAATCTATTTTTCATTAATCTAACTCTTTTTTGTTGCCCCTTCACCCGCAAAATAACATAGTAATATAAATTTTGAAACAAAAACAAAAAATTAATTATATTTTGAAAATAATAACAGATTAATACAGGAACAATTGCAATTTAGTTGAAGTTACTACTTAAGTACAAAAAAATCAGCATACATTAAAATTTGCAAATGAAATTCCAAAGTACTTATGAGTAAGATTGAGCCTGGAATTTTCAAGAAATAATTTTGGGTCTGAGAGCAACATTATGAAATCATTGACATCGACAGCAGATTCATCTACAGTTTCGGGAGAAATAAACTGATTTCCATTCAATTTGTGTCTCATGAATCTTACTTGAATAGAATCATCAACAATTAGACTACAGTTATATTTATCAAAAGGAGTAAATACAAAACAAAATATTTCTTACTATGTTTAAATAAATTGTTATTTTTATTTGTTTACTTTATTTTACAGTTAAATCTACTTTAAAACAATCTTTCTTTATAGAAAATAAGCAATTATTAAATATTTTGAACATTCTGCATTACAGGAGCAGAGTGGATTGTGGACCACTGTGCCCCAGGAGTGGGTGGTCCACTGTACCCCATGTTGAAGTTCAATAAATAATCATATTAATATTGTTTATAGCTTTCTTTTAAACATATTAACTTTAAAGTAAAATAAAAACAAGTATCTTAGCTTTGCAAAAAAGCTGTTTTATTTTATTTATCTACAACCTTTAATTACTAAAAAAATAAAAATATGATGATGAAAAATTTTACTTTTAGAAGCTCAAAACAACAAAGCAGGATAAAATAGTTCAATCTGAGCTAAACATATTTTCTGAAGGCTATAAATAATCATTGCAGTGCTGTTGTCTATTAGGATAGAAGAGAAGCTTAAAAAAAAAATAAAATATTAGGGGGTGGTCCACTGTGTCCATAGGTCCAGTGTGTACCGGTCTCCCCTATACTAGATGTAACCCGTCAAAATTTGACAGTAAACAACTTGATAGTACCATAAAAATAAAATTCATAGTTCCATTTAGTATTTTTGATTTTGATTTATTTTTTATTTAACTACACAAACCTTTAAAAACTTTCACTAAATTATTTTTTATCAGTCTGATTCTAAAACCCCAAATTTAAAATTTGCTGTTTGCAGCTAACGATTTTATTTAGTATTTTTTATTTAGTAATTAAAACAAAATATTCTAGGGTGTTAAATTTTACTTAATTATAAAGCACTGTAATAATAATAAAAAAATACAACTTTTCCTCCTGAATTAAATGTGGCATTATTAAAAGGAATTATAGCCATAAAGTAAGAAAAATCATTCTGTCCAGAGCGGTAATCTAACCCACACAATAATCGGAACAGTGAAGAAACGCCCCTTATACCACTCGTCCACCGTTTACGCATTAGAGTATGCTCTAAAACTGGTTAGGTTCTAGATTTAAGTTTACGCATGTGTATTGGGTACGATTTCATGTGATTTGGACAAAAAAAAGGCCTTAGCTTTTAAATATATACCGCATGGCAGAATGTACGCGACGGGCGTCGCAGACTTTTTAGGGCACCTGCAGACTAAAAACATACAGCGATGCGGCGGACACGCTATAGCGCGTAAATTGCACGAAAATACGGCAAACCGTCGAAGGATCGCGCTTAAAACGGCGAATTTCGTCGAAGAATCGTGGAAAAAACGCAAAGTTCATTTAAAGTTTGCAAAAAATGGCTAATTTCGTTGACAGATCGCGAAAAAAACAGAAATTTAGTCACAAGGCCATGAAAAAACGTGAATTTCATCAAAAGGCTGCCAAAAAAAACATGAGTTTCTTTAAAGGATCGCAGAAAAATGTGAATTTTGTCGAAGGGCTACGGAGAAAACGCCAACTTCGTCAAAAGATTGTAGAAAAAACTGTTAATTTTGTCGAAGGATCACGAAAAAACTGTCAATTTCGTCGAAGAAACGCCACATTTTGTCGTCGGATTGTGAAAAAACTGAGAATTCTGCCGGCAGATCGCAAAAAAATGGCAAATTTCGTCGGAGGATCGCCACAAAAACTGTCAATTTCGTCGTAGGATCTCGAGAAAATGGAAAATTTCGTCGAAGAAACTCGAAAAAACGGTAAATTTCGTCGAAGGATCTCGAAAAAACGGTAAATTTCGGCGAAGGATCTCGAAAAAACGGAGAATTCTGTCGACAGATCGGAAAAAACCCAGCAAATTTCGTCTGAGGATCGTCACAAAAACAATAAATTTCGTCGAAGGATCTAAAAAACGGAAAATTTTGTCTAAGGAACTCGGAAAAATGGTAAATTTCGTCGAAGGATCTCGAAAAATGGCAATTCTCGTCGAAGGATCTCGAAAAAACAGCAAATTTCGTTGAAGTACCTCGAAAAAACGTCAAATTTCGTTTTCGTTGAAGGATCACGGAAAAAACACTAATTTTGTCGACAGATTGCGATAAAAAGGCAAATTTCGACAAAAAGCCGCGGAAAAACTTTATTTTCGTCATAAGACTGTAAAAAAAAAACCATGAGTTTCGTTGAAGGGATAGTGGAAAAAATGCAAATTTCATCAAAGGGCCACAGGTGAAACGTAAATTTCGTCAAATGGCCGCAGAAAAAATGCTAATTTCGTCAAAGGATCACGGAATAAGTGCAAATTTCGTCGAAGGGCCACAAAAAAAAAAAACGTGAATTTCACCAAAGGATCGCGGGGAAAAAAATAAATGCTAATTTCATGAAAGGTTCAAGAAAAAAAACATGAATTTTGTGAAATAGTCCCGGAAAAGATGCAGCATTCCTTTAGAAAACAGTAGACACACAAAGTTCTATGCTTATTAATATAGGCATACTTTTTAATCTGAAACAATATACTGAACTAACTTTTAAAAAATTGGGTTAACCCGAACCCAATTTGCAAGAATCTACACTCAGCCTGAAATCGACTCGAATCAAAATCAGAGTTAATCTGACCTGCAACAAGAAAAATTATTGCCGAGAGGGGATTTTCTCCCCTCTCCCCTCTGATGGACCTTTCAGAAATTTGCTGTTAATTTCAGAATTTTTTTTTCTCAGAAAGGCAGATAAATGCTGATGCCTTAATTAATTAGTACTACAACTACAACAGCAGCAAGAATAGATTTATATGATATATTGTGTATTGCAGACTATTTTTGAAAACATTATTAGCCTTGCAGACACTTGAAGATAGTTCTGCCACTGGGAATATATAGATGTTTAACAAAATATTTGACAATTAAACCAGCTTCGATAATATACAACAACACAAAGTTCTACCACTTACTCAACATGCATTATGAAAAACATACACAGAAATTAATAACAATAGTATGAATGAAGGAAGATGTAAATGTAAAAAATATATGTAATAATGGTAGCATCTGAATAACTGTACATTTTGTGCAATTAAGAATGAAAATGACTTCATGAATGTATCAGAAAAGTAGGGTCAGATGGGATAAAATTGGTAGATTTCAAAAATAAATGTATAAAAAATACAAATTGTAATTTTTTGCAATTGTTTTGCCAAATTAGTGTCAGGGTTAGGTTTTTTCCAGAAGAAACTGATTTCTTCCAGGTCAGTGGAAGATACAGAAGAAATGGAAGAAACGAACAGAAAACAAACCATATGCTCAAAGTTAAGGTATATTAACTGTATAATAGAAGTAAACTCAAAAGCATAATTATATGAAATCTAAAGTGGAAAACTTAATATTAAAAATATTATTTTTTAATAACAAAATTCAGGTTCAGCAGGTATTTATGGCTGATGGTTTTTACAACTTTAGAGGTAGGGTGGTGCTTTTTCATTGTTTGACATTTCTTAAAAAAAAAAAAAAAAAAAAAAAAAACCGTTTTTTTTTTTCCATATAAAAATACATTATTTAAAATCTATTTTTAAACACATTAGATAAACAAATTTATAATTATTTATACTAGCATTCATATCTCAATGCTGATTTTAAGACTAGAAATAAACTCAAAATGTTTTTCAACTCTCCTTCAAGTTCTGCAGGGCTTGAAAGAATTGTTTCACTTTTGCATTTATCCATTCTAAGTTGAGAAATCATTTGCAGCATCCTACTGCTAAAAAACTTTTTCTTTGTTTTACTATGTTGCACTGTAGTAAGGAAAATGAGTATTTTTGAAAATTAAATTTTTTAATACAGTAGTTATAGCATATTACTTCCCTTAATTAAATGGATGTATAAATTAAAAACATTGTCTTATTTAAACCGGTTTCATTTTATAGTAGGTGAATGATCCATACTATACTTTACAGAAGTTTAAATAATAAAAACAAGTTGGAAATTGTATGTTAAACGTGACAAATGAGGTGCATTTGTATATTATAACTAGTTTTACAATGTAAAAAAATCATCCTTATTATTTCAGGGACATGAATTATATAGTCTGCTATGAACGAAATGAGTATGCCTTTTTTTTTTTTTTTCTTACGTATGCATTGTTTACAGATGCAATTTTTCTTCAATACCAGACAGCGCTGCAATATTTACCATGGTTAGTGCTGTAAAAGTAACGACCAAATGACTACCTGTACGTATTCGTTACTTTCAAACTCTCTACTACCCGTTAGAAAGTACTCGTTACTTTTGTATCTTTAGAAAACGGATGTTATCAATCATCAGAAGTACTACACATATATTCTGTGTATTTTCTAATTTTCAGAAGATTGCTTCGATTATAATTAACTTTAATTATTCATTAACACAAAGATAAAATGTATCTGGATATGGATACATGTCTTGATTTAACACTTCAATAAATATAAAACTGAACACTTAAAGTACTTACATGTGAAATATATGTTCACAGAACAATCTAATTATATATTATACATGAGGTGTTTGGAAAACTGTTACCTAGACCAATAAAGAAATCTTGTTACTAAGCAGCCTCTCTGTAATGGAAATCTGTGTAAAAGTGAAAACAATCAAAATATAATAATAAATACAATAACACCTGTAAAAATATAATTCTGTCTTGAATAGAAATATTCCAATGTCTCTTTCCATGAAAACAATACAGTTTTATCTGCTAAGATGGAAAATCTGTCCAAATCAGAATTTTTCTGCGGTTTCTTACAATTTTGTCTCAGCACGTTTTACTGTATATATTAAAAAAAAAAATACTACTTCAGTATTTTTAAAAGAAATACTCATTGTTTACTGAAAAAAGTAAACCTACACAACGACAGAACCTGTCTATAATGGAAAGTAGCATTAAAATGGTTTCCAAAAACATATTTTCTCCTGCTCAACATTGCAAAACTTTCTGACACATTCATAGACTCATTTTAATACATAAAATTGTCAGTCACAATGATTGAAATATTGTGGAATTAAGTAGTGCTTTTCATATTTCGATAAATGTATCACATCTCAAGTTATAATCGAGTGCTGTCTTATGACTATCCTTCCACTACTGCCTTGTCCGGAAATTCGGTACGAAACACCCATTTTGAAAGTATCTCCAGAAAACAGTTTTGCATTTAAAGAAAAAAAGAGAGGTGCTAATAGATTTCTTAATTTTTGATGATGAGTACCTGCTGATTTTATGCGTTTACGAATAAAAATCAATAATTAAAAAAGTTATATTTCATAGAAATACTTTATCATTTCTTAAATATAGCTACAACGAACATTTTATTTCACTATAAGCTCCTGTTCTGTTTACAGTAACATGAGCAATTTTAATTGATTAAATGCATAATTAATACCAAATTAACTTAATTAAAATCCTGCAAGAAAAACAAACACATCTTGCCTCCCTATTTCTTAGATCCATGGTTCTAATGCTTTCTTCCTTTTTTAAATATGTGCATGTGAAATTTTAATATTTTCTTGGTCAAAATAAGTTTTATAAGTTTCTTTTTATGCAATCAGTTCTGCTGTTTATGTTTGAAAAATAAATGCAAAACTTCAATTATCTGTCAGATAAAAAAAAAAAAAATGTAATTCCTAAAAGAATACGCGGTCTCATTGCAATAGTTTTCTAAAAGCAGTTTGTTCTGCTATTGACCACGTGATTTCAAAAGCTTCCTTCTCAAATTTACACGCACATTTTTGGTGAACAAACAAGTCTACTAAAAGCCAGTATTAAAGTAACGAAATGATTAAATGAACAGCCGTATGTGATACTGATATGGAAACAACTGCGCCGAATTCTTAGTGTCCGAAGTCGAAACAAAAATTGACATCTTTTTGCATCACGCTATCCGGCTCCATTCATGAATCATGCAAGTGAAGGTAGCGTTGGCAGTTTGTTTCATTTAGTTCTGCAGAGCGTTGATGCAGTAACAAGTCGTATTCCAAAGCAACGATTTGGTACTTTGTATCAGAGAGAATACTCATTACTAAGTAATGAATACATACGGTATGCAACAGCTCTAACCATACAGATCTTGCTTTGCGAATGATTACCTCCATAGTTTAATATTTTTATGACTTATAATGACTCTTGTGTTTTTATTCAATGGATTGAGATATTCGGCTTTCAATCTAATTTCAACTGAAGTTATCTCAGAATCTATACATATTTGATTGTAACTATCTCTCAAACAAACAATTTTTTTTGAACAATTTTTCTAAAAATGTAATTTTTATGCAATTTTATTTTAAAGAAAATAATTTTTAATAAAAATGGTCTGGCATATGAAAAAAGAAATGGTCAACTTATATTTGCTTTCCTCAGTCACATGATTTATGTTTTTATTATATAGATTACGTATGATAGGATTTAATAGAATGAAGAAAACTTTTTATTAATATCTTTTTAAGTTTTGATTAGATTTTCATAAAATTTGAAATGATTTGACAAAATTCTGTAACGATTATATGTATATATTAAATTTCAAACCATTCGGTTGGGTAGTTTTTGCGCTGTTATATGCGGACAGATGGACGTATGTAAGAATCAAACGGCGACCATATGTGCTACATATTTATATAATTATGAATGTACCTAAAAATATGCTGGTTAAATTGAAATGGATTACTTTTAACTGATTTTGTGTATTTTGCATAAAATTTCTTTTCTTCAGGTGTCCAATTATTGAAAAACTTTAGACAGGTGTGTGATCTTGGCTAAAATTTTGATGTAATTATTAATTTAGCATATATAATTAATTAAATTTTTATAGGTCTAATTAAATTTACTAAAGGTTGGTTATCTGTAAGAAAAATGCATTTATTGTGTCTTACAAAGTAGCAACTTATATAGTAAACATTAAAATAATTAACACACTGGCATACATAATAAAGCAAACAAACTTCTTGATAACACCATAAATTTAAGAGATTATTTCTCTTAATGGTAAATTCTAAAGAATAAAGTTTTTTCCATTTATTCCACTTGGAAGAAACCTATTTCTTCTGGCTAGTTTTTTCCTTGGTTTTTTCTGCAGTTTTTTCCACCTTTGAAGAAACTTGCCATCCCGGATTAGTGTATTACAGGTATCAGCTATCATTTTTCAATGAATAACAAAATATTTGTTGCTATATTATTATACTTGGTAGCTACTTTAAAGTTTTGGATGATATGAATGACTTGATTTTAATGATGAGGAAAAATGTTGGATTTAAAGTAAATAAGAACTTGTTTTCATCTTATTTATCCATTGTATAGCATAAAACACCTATTCAGGATTAACTTTTGGCATTTTATTACAAATTAACATAAAATTAATATTTTATAGCAAAAGAACTTATGTGGGGTAAAATAGTTATACTGTTGAGCTTAGCAAACAAATGGCAATTTTTTTACTTTTTTGATAATTTTATAATATTTTTTTATGTAACATTCAACTTTGAAACAATATAGTGTTCTAAAACTATTTGCTCTAATAAGTTTATTAAAAATGAATTTAATTTGACAAATATTGATATATTATTAAAAATATAATACAGTAGACTCCTTCAAATCCGCAACCCTAAAATCCGCACATCATTGCGGATGTAAACAGTGAGGCTTAGTTAAAATGTAAAGGAAAAAAATTGAAGATTTTTTAAAAAATATTTCATACACATTTGAAACATGTAATACTGGTTAATATATGACTAAACTCAAGCTTTCTCATGAAGAAAGTATAAATTCATTTCCAAAAAATATTCAAGATAGTGGTGATTGCAGTCTTTTTATATCAATATTGTTGATAACATTCAGTTTATCTCGAAAAAATAGTTGCTTTTGCCCTGCCATCTTAGGAAAAAATACTCTTGAAAGGAAGAAAATCAAAAATCAAATGTTTCATTTAGAACTTAAAATCACTAAAGACTAAAATCATCCAACCCCACATGCCTTCTAAAAGCTTCAAACTTATTTTTCAGTATGTCAATTATCAGTACCCCCCCCCCCCCCCCCTTCCCCCTCCTCCTCTCTTCCTCTCTGCATCTTCCCTTTGCAAAGGGAAGATGATCAAATGAAAGGATTTGACACCTGTTCCATGACAAGAGTGATGTATGACCAGACACGCCCATCTTCTGATGGAAGATACTTGCTGTCAATCATTATTCAGATTCCAAAGATTAGTGCTGAAAAGTGAGACAACACATACATTTCAACTTCCCCATCAGACTTCTCCCAATCCATTTCCTAGAAGGTCTTTACCTGGTCTCCACCTGTTAAGAAATCTGAACAATATCCATTCTTACATTAAAAGGATAAGTTGAAAATCAACAGTGAGTCTTTTGTTGTCAGAATAGACAAAACGACAAAAATTTTTTTCAGTATTTGGAAAACAATATATCATTATAAAGGGAGAAAATAACTTTGAAATTTAAAAAGAAAAATCATTTTACAGGGGTTTATTGCTCTAGAGAATATCGCAATATTGAGGGGAGGTTAACATTAGTTTATATGCAAATTGCCTGGGACCACAAAATATTATTGTAATAGAGGGAGTTATTGTTGTATCGGATATCGTTGTAGCGAGAGTTTACTGTATATTATTATTATATATATTGATATAATATTATATTATTGATTATAATATTATTGATGTAGTAAAAGCAAAACATGTAATTTTCAGCGTTATACTTACTTGTACCAATTGTTGTAAAAGAAATTTTAAAAAGTGACAGGATAAAAGAAGATAAATAAAAGCCCGAAATAATAAATAAATCATGGTTAAAAGTCTTACCAACAAAATTATTCATTATTTAGAAGAGGTTTTGTTTCTTTAGAAGAGAAAAACTTATCTAATTTAAATAGTAATAGCAGCAGACAAACTATCAGAATTGTATTCAGGTCAGAGTTTTTGAACAAGACAACAAATCAGATATTTCTTGCGATCGCAATAATCAGAAATACATAGTTAAATTTGCAAAAGAGAGTGGATGTTCCTATTTCATGTTTCCTGAAAAAGACATGTTTGATGTATCACATTGCAGCTGTCCTTTCTGATCCACCAATGAATCATTTCTGACTATTTCTTTTCTCAAATCTGTTGTTTAATATTTTCAGTAGTGATGGGAGTATTCGAATTCAAAATGTCTGAGGTCTCGATTCAGCCAAGTTCTCGAGTGATCTCGATTCGGACAAAAGTATTCGAATACAAGCCACCTGGCATTTGTGTCGCAGACGAAAACGAAAACTGCGGTTTCATAAACTGCGTCAGTGAATGTTTGTATTCAAATTAGTGATGGGAGTATTCGAATACAAAATGTCTGTGTTCTCAAGTGGTCTCGATTTCAGACAGGAGTATTCGAATACAAGTCACCTGGCATCTGTATCGGTGACGAAATCTGTAGTTTTCGACTGTATTCAGTATTCAGTCCTCATATCAGGAGTTTTCTGTGGTTTCATAAGGTGCGCCAGCGAATGCTAGTATTCAAATACTCGGCGCTGTTTGAGACTTTTCTCCGGAATTTTACGGCAGTTAACAAGATGATCAGCACTCTTTTAGTTTTGAAATTTAGTTTTATTTTTTTAAGCGTACAATCAATTCAACTTATATACATATATATTTTTAGTTAAATCAATCATATGGATTTTAATTTAAGAAAACGATTATAATGAATAACATTCTGTGAATTTGTATTTAAAAAACGTAAATATAATTTTTAAATTAAATTTTTAAAAATTTTAAGATTAAAATAATTACTCGTAGTGGAAAATAAAATTGTACGTTCGTAAAAAAAAAAAAAAAAAAAAAAAAAAATTCTTGATTTCGCTAATTAAAGACAAATTGCTTAATTTTACGGGCGTATGCAGGGGAGGGCCGGTTCTTCGCCTTCTAAATCTTAGAAAATAATAAGATATAACTTGCAATACTGAGAAACATGGACGTCGGCAGAATTATATCTTGGGACGGGCAAGATTTTGGAACACGTGTAGCAATGGCCCACAGTCTAGTCTGCTTTTAAAATTGCAGAATATAAACAGGAAATAATCTAAACTAAGATTTTTTTTGTCAGAGTTATCATGCAAAACAATTTTTAAACATATCAACATAAAAAGCAATACAAGAATTTATCAATTAAGAAATACTAAATATAAATAAGTTTTTTTTTTTTTACCAACATGTTTTTAAAAAATAAATTGAAGCAGTTTTTTGTTTTTCCGTCAAAGGGCTTTGCCACCCTTAATCCTTTTTTTAAGATAAGTTTGAAACGCATGAACATTAACAGTAAAACAAAATTAAAAAATCCCTGACGGCTCGGCGTACAGGCACAGGTAGATTTCGAAGACTCAGACCGTGGGGCGCCTGTTTGTTGGGAATTGCGGAAGAAATGACGTTTTTGCCATGATGCGGCATTTGAAAACGCCCACTTCAAAACTTAACTTATTTTCAGGCGGAGCCGGCAGGGATTGTTTTTGTTTCATTTTTTATTTATTTATTTATTTATTTTTTGCTATAAGTTTTAGATAATATTAAGAGGTTTTATGATAAATTTAAGCGGATTTGATATCTTCAGAATTGACGAAGTTAGGAATTTTTTTTTCTAAAACCCCCCTTCCCCCCACCCCCTTGGGGCCATTTTTAATGATATCAAAAATCTGTCATACATAAATTTTCGGTCCTTTTCCTAGAAGTAATAGTAACTTTAAACGGATTCAATACGTATCATAATTAAGAAATTATGGGGGTTTTTCGGTTTTCACAAAAAGCCCCCTCACCCCCTCCTTGGTTCAATTTTGCCCATTAACGAACTTGACCGAGATTTTATGTCCCTTGATTTTATGTATTAGTTTGGAAGAGATTTGTGCAGAATTATGGGAGTTATCGTGTTCATAAAACAGTGACATAAGATAGATAGATAGATAGATAAAGTTTTGAACTGGGGGTGGTTTTGGGTTCTGGGAATCATAATCGGCGTAGATCTGCAAAAATTTTTCAAAAACTCCAACTTAGGGGAGAATGTAATAGGTAGTATATTTCTTACGAAATCTACCTGAAATTATCTTACCCTGGGAGGGGGTGGTGTAGGGTTCAATGGGATAGAGTCATCCAGACAAAAAATTCTTGTATTTTTATTTCTCTAATAACAATCGTAATATTTTTATCAAAACTCAAAAACATTAAAAAGAAAAGAAATTGTTCTGCAGCTGTAAATTATAAAACGTTACCATAAACAAAAGAGTTGCGTTTATATACGAAAATTAAACATTTCATTTGCTGAAAGAGGCGCTACTCATACTTTTCTAATAGACTGATGTGAATCTGACACGTGATCATAAAAAAAAAAGGCATACGATTTTACGTAGAATAAACATTCGAAGAGTGAAACAGACGAAATGTCGTCCCTCATTTATTAGTTTGAAGGAAGTCTGGAGTAGTTTTTAGTGCTACTACATTTGAATACAAAGAATCGATTCTGATTTCGATTCTGAAAAGTTTTCGAAAACTAAGGTATCGATTCTTAAAAGATCTCGAATCGGCCCATCACTAATTTTCAGCATACTAAAGAACACTATTAATCAGATTTATTTGCAATTATTTATATAATTAGAGAAATAGAAAACTTTAAATAAGTATACTTATTTTACCACACGGCATGGTGTAAAAGAGTTAATTGACAGCATGTTTTAAAATTCCATTATCAGGAATAATTTGCAGTTTTATTGTTGAAATGTTGAGAGGAATGTTCATTTGCATGTTATATGTAATTTTTTTGCAGATTAAAATAATATATTTTTGGCAAACAAAGTATGAATAAAAAAGTGCTGTTTTATTACCATTTTACCCTACCTGACTTTAGCCAGTTTGAATTGGAGAAAAAAAATATATTATCCTTAATTTATTTGGCAAGATATCTAGCAATATTTGGTGAAATATCAACAATATTTGGTGCAATATATCGCAATAGTTGGCTGTAAGTAGTGTTTCCCCGAGGTGTTTTCAACGTTCCTGTTCCTTTTGATTTAGCAAAGAAGTTTTTAAATGCATCAAAGAGGAGTAGGTAATAATTTTGAGAGGTTGTAAACATACAGGTTGTTCCTAAAATCTTGTAACAAAGATCTAAGGGAGAGAATGTGGTCAAGACAAAAAATTTTTGAACAAGAAATAACATCTCAATCTACTTATTCCATCAAAAATACAAGGTGTGTCACTAGGAGTCGAAACTAAATTTTTGTTCACAACTTTAGTAATAATGAAGATATTTTAGTGAGATTTGCATAATTAATTTTGCTTGTATAAAATGTGATATCATCATTGAAAGTGACCTAATTTTAGCCAGTGACACAGTATATGTTCTGTCAGCTGCATTCTAAATAAAGGAATATCTAGCTCATTGTTGTTGAGATATGAATGGTGGCGATTTCCAGCACTTCTCGTCATGTTATCAACCAAAAATTTTCAGTATTCAACCTTACCATTTCAGATTTTAATAACCTTCAAGAATCATTCTCCCTGATGATACAAATGAGAATATACTTTTATAATTTTTTTTATCTCAGTAAATTTTCATACAATTAATTTTTTTAATTTCGAAAAATAATTTTTTGGCTTGTATAAATGTTTTCAATTTTGAATGTCTCAAGTTCTGTCAGGCGTAGAGACTTGTTTGACCCCTCGGTTTAATGAAAATTTCATAAGGTTTAATTTGATATGCAAGTTGACTATGCTTGGTTAAAAAAAAAATTAATTTAATTAAAAAAATTTTAAAATAGTGTAAAAATTTTGAAAAAAATGTTTTTTGTAATATTATAAACTTTAAATTCTGAAAGTTTTAGAGTAGGATCTCAATGGGATCAGCAGTTAAAAATAATGTTAAAAATTAATACAACAATACTAATTTTAGCACAATCATAAAGTTGACGAGGTGCCAACTTTAAATACCAGCCCCAACTAGTGTTAAACATTTTTTTTTTTTTTTAACATAACTACTGATCCCATTGAGATCCCACTCTAAAACTTTCAGAATTTAAAGTTTGTAATATTATAAAAAACAATTTTTTCAAAATTAAAAAACAAAACAAAACACTTTAAAAAATTTTTAAATATTTTTTTAAAGTTAAATTAAATTAATATTTTTTAAACCAAGCATAGTCAACTTGCATGTCAAATGAAACCTTATAAAATTCTCTTTAAAATGAGGGGTCAAACAACTATCTACGCCTGATAGAACTTGAAAAATTAAAAACATTTATACAAGCCAAAAATTGATTTTTCGAAATATAAAAAAATTAATTGTATGAAAATTTACTGAGATGAAAAGAACAATAAAGGTATATTCTCATTTATATCATCAGGGAGAATGATTCCTGTAAGTTTCATCAAAATCTGAAATGCTCAGGTTGAGTCACTGGTTGATTTGAGATGGAAGGACACAGTAACTTTGTTGATAATATAGTTACAATATAATCATTATTGTTAAAATAACGAATGAAAATACAAGTTTGACTTGGAGTGAGATACATTGTATTTTTGACTGAATAAGTGGATTGTGATCCTGGTTTTCTGGATGAAAATTGTCTGTCTTGATGTCTATTATCACTCATGAAATTTTTTTCTGTTTTGTTAAAAACACTGTTTGCGAAAAAGCAAGAATCCAGATTATTTATTGGACAATGTTTAAGAACTTGCATTTGTACATCATCAAGTCCTATGAAGAAGGTCATCATTAATTGTTAATTTTCTTAAATGATACTTTTCAAGTAGCAAATAATGTTTAATTATTCTATTTTATTTAAATATAATAATTCTATTTCTAGTTACTCCTGAATATCTTTATTAATTGACAATTAAAAGTAGAAGTTGTGTAAGGTTTTTAAAAGTTTTATGTTTTCAGCAGCTGAATAGTTTGAAATTCGGCCAAACCGAACATTCGGAAGGCCGAATGATTTTATATTCGCCCAAGCCAAATATTCAGTTGTATGGCCGAATACCGAATAGATACCGAATATTCGGTGCATCCCTACTTTCAGAGATACCTAAAAAATTAATTTTAAGAAAGCACCAACTCTTGTTGAGAGGTGAAAGGTACCATACCCATCCCTCTGGGCTTGGTAGAAAGAAAAAAAAAACTGATCCACATTCATATGCTTCATATAAATAAAAGAATATATATATCAAATCCATAACTTTAGCTCAAAGTAAAAAAATATTCAGAAACAAACACCACCTCCATTTTTCAGATTGATTCAAAAGGCTATTAATGCTATACAAAAATCATATTTGTTTAGCTTTGTAATGTTAAAATTATTATTCTGATATCATTATTTGAAAGTAAATAAGGATTTTTAAAAAGATATCTTTTAAATATTCATTAAATTTATTAGTGAAAAAATATCCTGAAAATGCACTTTTGTGGCAAGGATGACATGCATTAAAGGGTTCTTACTAATTTATTTTATGCATCCCTTCAGTTTTTTTGTATAATTGATGCATTTGTATTATCATGTAAAGATACATTCGTTAAATGTTGTATTCTTTTTTGAAATTGTAATGTATGCAAGAATTTACAATAACCTTCATAAATTTTCCTTTAAAAAATAACTGTTGCTGGAAAGTCATTTATATGCCTAATAATTTTAAATGATGTTTTTTAAACACTTTGCGACTTAATTGAAAAGTGTTTATGAATTTGGTTTCTGTCCATCTGTCTGTCCGTGCTATAACTCGCGTAACATACTCAGATTGCCATGTAATTGATATATGTTACAGGGTTTACCATAGCATGTTCGGTATTAGAAATTAAGTGTGTGACATTTATTGTTTCTTTACATGGGCACTCAGAAGAATTCCATTACATTATGGTCTATGGTAAGAATTGTTTGCAGTGTATTTTAATGATGTTATACTGTTACAAGCATACTAAAATTAACATACATCACTGAAGTGCACTACAATATGCTTACTATAGAATAATATGGTGTGCATAGCATTTATCATTCATTTACAAGGGCACATAAAAGAATTCGTTTACAGTACTGTCTACGAGTAATAATTGCTGGAAGTGCGTTTTGAATTGTGGTATGTGTTTATAAGCTAACTAATATTTTGCATATTACTCGGTGTGCACAAATTCTTTAGATCATACATAGGGCTGCACAAAAGAATTCAAGTACATTTCCACTTACTAATAGGAATTGCTGAAGGGGAAAAACTGTGTTAAGCATTTTTAAACTGTGTTAAGTGTTTCCTACCTGAACTAAATTTTTGCATACTATGTATGTAGTATATATACAAATCTATAGATTTTATATAGGACTGCACAAAAGAATTCAGATATTTTTCTTACTATGGGTGGTAATTGTTGAAATCTGGTTTTCAAATGTGTTAGGTGTTTTCCCAAATTGTTTACTTAGACATCATCTTTCACCTCATTAAGCTATGAAATTTTGTTACAATATTCTGAATGTGTTAGAAAGTGTTTCATAATCTATGCTTGATGCATGATTTTCCTTTCTTGTTAAATTTGTCTTTTGTTTATAGGATATTGTATTTATAAAATGTAAATTTGTTGTTTTTATAGCCTACTGCAGAGCAGCTCAGAATAGCACAGATTGTTAATGATGCTAATAAAGCTGATTATCCAGATCTGAAAGATAAAGTTGAGAAAGTATGTACAATTTTTTATTTTCTTATGAATTCAGACAAGCTAGTTCATTTGCAGTCGTTAATATTTTATCACTGTTTTTAGATTATTGAAATAACTGGATTAACATCAGATGCTGCCCTTGTGGCTCTTCATGATTGTGACAATGATACTGATAGAGCTGCAATCATGTTGTTAGAAGGAAATCAAGATGTTGAGGTAAATATTTACACTCCTATTTTACTCCTGTATTTACAATAAAGATATACATTTAAAATTGTGTTTTTTTTTTCTTTTAAAGTTATTTTAAAATGCATTGCACTTTAATCTTTTTTTTTATTAGATGTAATACATTATTATGCTCAATATTTCAAATATTTTTGTTAAAAATCTTATATCTTAAAAAAAAAAAAAAAAAAAATCCGTATTAATTTAGTTTATTTTCTCATTACTGTTTTAAAACATTTTCTTTTAAACCCTTGATATATCAAATGTCATTTCTTCTGTCATAGCAGTAAGTAATTTTATATGTTTTGGTTGAATCTAGATTAATAAAAGAAAGATGCTCTTTTCCTTTTGCGTGTACGCACATTGGCTAGGAAATCAGGATTCAGACAACCTTACAAAGCATTAATAGTGCTTGTCATATCATTGTAATGGATACAATAGTAGAACCATCACAATTTTTGTGTCTTGTATCCCTAATCATAATGCATAAAATATATAAGAACAATTCATTATGGTTTTTTGTTGCCAGTTGGATTGTTAGGAGGTATACAAATAATATCACATATTCATACAATAAATAGCAAGTTTGTTCGAAAAGATTAAAATAAAATTTGATCCTGATTTCATAGGTTTTGGTGACAGTGGAGGTTGGGAGGTAATTCACATGAATTTTCAATCATTTAGTTACAGGTATTTTCACATGCAACATGTAGTTTTTTTTGTGAGGGCCTGGTTCTTTTTCTGTTGCTTACAAAAAATGTTCTTTTGACAGTAAAATTTTTTTGAGGGGACGGATATGTAATGTGTTATGTTAATAATTTGGGTTTTGCTAAATAAGTAATTAAATAAGTTTAAAAAAAAATATTTAAATTACATGTATAACATTTCATAGATGATTATTATAACAGACTATTTTAAGCATGTTTAGTTTAATTAATGAATCAATTCATTAGAAAATTTAATACTCTGGAGTAAGAAAAATTAAAGAAATACCTTTCATATTTGATTTACAAAAATATATCGTGGTCGAACATTATTAAATTCCTTGAAGCACTTCTCATATCTTCCAAGGCATTCTCATACAGCAGATCCACTTTTCTCTCCAAACATCGCTGCTAAACCTCAGAGTCCGTCGCCGTCGAAATCCTTCTCTCTCATTCTATTCAACCTTCCTTCCTCGGTTCAGTCGTCAAAAAGCCTCTCTTCCTCTGAACGGCCCATCCTATATCCTCCTGCCTTTTGCGCACCTTCATTTCACTCCTCGGCAAATAGTCCGATGTTCCAAATTGTTGTTCAATTTTAAAAATTGATTACCGATGCACAGTTTATATTTTGTATACTTTCTTTTTCAGTAATTTCTGATTTAAAAATGCAGTAAAAACACATATAAAATGTGGTCCAATTGCCGCGGCAGAATACAAAAACATCGTTATATCTCCAAAACGTTATTGAACACTACAAAATATAATATAATATAATATGGAGCAATTTGCAATTATTGCCTGACAGAAATTAGAGATATCCTAAAGTTAGAAAAAGTAACTATGTTAATAAAACAGCCTAAAGATACCATAACCGCTTTTATTTATTAATTTAATTAATTAATTTTTTTTTTCACTTATCTAATTACTTATTTAGAAATACCCAAATTATCAACTTTTTTTTTTTAAACTTATTTAATTATTTATTTTGCAAAACCCAAATTATCAACATAACAAAACATTTAAAAAATATATAAATATGCATTGAATGTGTTTTAAATTTTTTTTTCCACCGCTTAAGAGAGCTAATCTTTCTGATACGTTCACAGTTATTTTTATACAGAAATGCTTAAAAATTGTTATTAAGCAACTAAAAATTGAACAATCTTTTTCATTTTTCTATAAATGTGGTTGATCTTGAATTGTATTCAATTGCTCTCTTAAGACAACATTTTCATGAATGTCAAGCCGCACAAATCGGCTTAAAATATGAACTTAGAGAACATTTTCTCTAAGTTTCTCTGCTTTTATAAAAAAAAAAAAAAAAAGAACTCTGAACGAATACCAAGTATCTGTTCTCGGACTCAGAGTCTGAATAGAACCTGCAAATTTTATACATTTTACGAATATGACCTGACTTATATTATCTTATGATTATTATCTGAAAATGTCCTGCATATATGAATGGAAATGAATTCAGGTACATGTCAGAAAATAGTAAATTCAGATTAAAGATATAAAATTTGCTATTGAAGGCATGTGGACCCCTCCCCCCCCCCCTCCTCAAAAAAAAAAAAAGAGGCATGACACTCCTCTGAATGGAAGGCTGAATCCGCCTCTGTACATGATGCCTGCCTGGTAGCTCAGTGGTCAGCCCATTGCTCTGCTGAAATGCAGATCCAAGGTTTGCCTTCAGTTTTGGGCAAGGTTCTCAACTCTTCACTGCATTTTAGATTGATAAATTGAGTGTCACCAAACTTGCTTGTTAAATAATGGGTTCTGCATCAGAATGACCATGTAGCCCGTCAGAGCCTGTGTTTAAGAAAACAGATTTGTTGAGCACTGCTCTGCTGGTAATGATTCTTAATGTATTGCAGTACCATGGAGTTTTATTTTTCTTGTACATACATATATATTCATAAAAGTGTAAATCAGTGGTGCAGCCAGAATTCGGTTCTAGGGGGGGTTTTGAGTTTCTGATAAAGGTGATCGCCGGTTATATGAATCACCGGTTAATGGAATCAGTCTTTTAAATGAATCACCGGTTAATGGAATCAGTCTTTTAAATAAATGAAATCATAATGCTTATCTCTGCAATTACGTTGGTTACGGTTCATTTAAAGAGCGTTTACAATATTAGAGTGACAAACTATAAAATGCACCTATGAAATAACACAAAAATTGATTAGATTTATAAAGTGTTTAAAAATTATGAGGAGAAAACTTTAAGATGGAAGAGCACAGTACAGCAAATAATTTTTACATAGAAAATAACAGATTTGCAATCCATTTGTTCAATCAAAAATCCACAAGGTTTCATGAGAATCACGAATTCTTATTCCTAAATTTAATAATAAAGAAGCAATTTTAACAAAATTTTCAATAGACTTACTTACCTTGCTTTTTGCCAAATGTGACAACTCAATTAAGGTAATCGATGTTTTGGAATGTAGTTGATATTAAACATGGTATTGTAGACTAAATTACTGTGCCCTTACAGTACTTTACATGACATCGAATTTCGCATTATATGTAAATCTGATGAAAATTTTGTTAAAATATATTAATTATTGTTAAAGTTCTCTAAAAATATCCGAGTTTGAATTGTAGTCGTATCTATACTAATATTATAAAACAGCAACATTTGTTCTTTTTGCAGGGGTTAATTCTGGAACTACAGAACAGATTTAAAAAGAAATTGGTCAGTTGGTCATGTGTGAGTTTTATTCGCGTACAAAGGGTTCCACACAAAATATCAGAACTGTTCAAAGGCAATATTCTCACATGACATAGTCACATACCTCAAACAATATTACATGCCAGAATTTAATTTTATTGGTATTGGAATGAAAAACAATGAATATATCTCCCTCTAAAACAAAGACCTTGTACAAAGTTTAAATTTGGCAGAGAACAAATCACGCTTCGGAAGAAGTCGCTGAGTTTCACACGAAAAGTTACTTGTCAATCATATTTGTCGTAATAGTAGACAATTTTAAAGCATTTAAAAAAAGTATGCTGAACAACGCGAAACTTTCAGATTCATTTTCAAAAATGAAAACCTTTCGAGGTATGATAATTCAAGTGATTTGTTAACGAGAAGATTTTTCATTATAAATGAATTATATATTGAATTATAGGCGATTGTTGTCTCAAAATTACTTACTCTTAATGTCTTAGAATTATTCTATGAATTATTTTTCAATATTTTCCCTCAATAATTGAATTCATTTGGTATGAAAAATGTTGACTATCATGATTCGTCTTACCTAAAGCAAAGATCTTGTTACAAAGTTTAAGCTTAGCATTGTGTCAAGCGCGCTTCAAAAGTAGGTCGCAAAGTAGCAACACAGTTTTGATCCGTGCCGTTGTTTTCTAGATAGGTTTTAATTAATATCTCAGCTATTTACAAACATATATTTTCGAAAATCATTACCAACAATCCTTAGATGATTCTGCGTCGATAACCCTTAACTCCCCGCTGAGCGCCAGAAGAATGAGACACATGAGTGATCTTTTAATAGTTCTGTTTTTACTTTTTAAGTATGGAACCTTAATAATGGTGTCAAAATTCTGTTAACCATCTCCTCTCTAACATAGGCTATATTTTATACAACAATTTCCAAACACTTTTTTTCGGTACATCACGTTCCAAATGGGTGCAAGAACAAAAAAAAAATTCTAAAATTGCACTTTCTATGATATTGTTGATTCTAGAAATTTGAAATTTGGACTAGCGGTTACTTTAAAAAGATGTAAATGCTCTCTAAAAATGGTTTCTATAAAGTTCGAAATTTAAAAAGGGAAAAGGAGCAGGAAACGTTCTAAATTACAATTTATTTGTACAATTAGGGCTAGAAACATGAAATTTGGCATGGTTGTTACTTTAGAGACTTATATAGACCAAGAACAATTTGCAGTAGCAGGGAAAAAAAAAAAACTAAAATTGGGCCATTCCATTGTGACGGGTGTGACATCCAGACAAAATTTAAGAGTTTATAACTATATTTTGGGAAATAAATTAGTTAATAAATCCCTGAAAAGTATTTTAATTATGTTTTTCCATGCATATGCTTGGATAATTGAGCAAATATATAACTTCAATAGCTTTCAATATTTAAAAAACAAAAATTTTAAACTTGTGACGGGTGTGACTCTCTCGGGACAAGAGTTTTTACTTGCATACACATTTGTTAAAATTCCTGTGAATATTTAACTGTTTTATTATTAAAACAATTTTTTTCTAATGAAAGAGATTCAAATAAAACTTTGTAATTTTCATAATAAATTTTAATTATTTTAATGTATAAGAATTTTTTTCCTGCTGTGACGGGCGTGACAAAGAAGTGACGGGTGTGACATTGTGCCAAGTGTACAATTTGAAAGTTGTTTACCAAAAAAATACAGTGATCAGTATAGACAGTAAACTCAACAATAGTAAATCTACAAAAGAAATTTAATAAAACTAACATATTTATGCAGCATGATCACTGATATATCACAAATAATTAATTTCCTTTCATTAGGAGTTCTTGGGTATGTATTATCAATCTTTTCACGCGTCTATGCAACAACTAACTGCATTACACTGCTAACATAGTTTAAAAATGCAATACTCAGGAAAAGTCTGAACAATTTATTTATTTTTTCGCATAGCAACATTAAGAATTAAAAAAACCATTCAGCAAAAATGTTTCAGCCAAAGATAAAAATCCTTATTATGCTTAAAAAAAAAAAAAAAAAAAAAAGTTCATATTAACTTCTAGAAAGGAATTCAAAGACTATACAAAACAGACAAGTATGTATTTCCTGTTGTGAATCAGTAATTTGCGGTTAAAACACAAGTTGTGGTTTAAACTTTATACCAGCTTCAAGTTTAGTACGAAGTTTGAATAATCGAGAAATGTATTTTGAATATTTTCAAAATACAAAACACATGGAAAAATCATTTCAAAATACATTATCAAAATACTTTAGTTTTATCTGTTTAAAATACAAAATACAAATGTATTTTGAAAATGTATTTCAAATACATGTATTTTCGATACTGCCCAGCTCTTTTTGACATGACGCAGTCCAAATAACCAGTTTTGACTTTGACTTAACCGATGCTTGTAATATGCTCTTTCACAGTTTTAAGTAGAATTTTCGCCGTTTAATTGAATCACATTTTTGAATAGAATTTGATTTAACAAAGCGGCGGATTCCGCCAAGGTGGAAAGGCCAAAAAATTTAATTTTAACTTTAGTTTTGATTCATATAAACGGCAATTATAGTAATTTTTTTAGCTCTGGGGGGGGGGGGGGTTTAACCCCCAACCCCCCCCCCTTGGCTGTGCCACTGGTGTAAATTGTTAAGAGTAACAGATGCTATATTATACTCTTCCTGAAAATAATTAATTGTAATTAGTTATTTGGAAAGATAACTCCTTATCTTTACAGAATAAATTGATCCATAAAGTTTAAACTTTCTATCTTTAACTTCTTTATCAAAAATTCCTCAATGTCTTAAAAAAAAAAAAAAAAAAAAAAATCCTTGTACTTTGATAAATGTTGTAAAGTGTTTCATTTAAGTGTCTTATTTGCTTTGCTTTTACCCCTATATTTAATGAAAAATTTAATGCTTTAAATATTGACTATACTAAAAATGCATTTAGGCTTTTGTTCTTAGTAATGAGTTCCTTGTGCTGTAATAATAAAGATATGATATGTAATTATTGTCAGTATTGCTTCAATAATTTAATTTCTTCTTCCTTAGGGTAAATGGGAAACATCTGGAAAGAAGAAGAAGAATAGACAGGCACAGCAGAAGGCACCTGAAGTAAATGGCCATGATCCAGCTCCTGCTGAAAAAGAAGAAAAAGAACCTGTAGAAAATACAAACAGAAGACGTGATAAACAAAGAGAAGGAGGCTATCGATATCGTGGTCCACCTCGTATGAATCGTGGAGGAAATCAAAGTCGTAATTGTAAGATGTTATTTCTGTGTTTTTTAAGAGCTATTTTCTATTGATGATTTTACTAATTTTTATTTATAATAAGAATTATATAAATTATATTATAATAAGAATATTTATATAAGAATACTTATATAAATTTTAAGAGGGTCTTAAAAATCATTTACCACTTTTAATACATCATCAAATTTATTATAAGAACAAAATATTGTAAGGTTAAATAATGGATATTTTGATATTAAAAAAAAAACTCGAATTTTAGGAAAATGAATTTTTTTTTTTTTTTCATTTAGTAACAATTGTGGCTCCTTATTACATGAATGAAGAAAACAAAGCAAATGAAACTCCCACTGTGTATTTAATATATGATCTTATTTATTGTGTTATTGATAGGTAAATTTTAAAGAAAACTCTTATTAAAAAATTCAATGTTACAAATTAAAACAGAGTTGCTATGCCATTTAGAGAAACTGGAGAACATATTGAATTTTAAGAAAATCACCTAAAAACCGGGAAAACAAGGATTTTTTAACTTTTCATTAAAAACATGACAAGTACAGAAAGTTTTAAATTTCTTAATTTTTTTACATCAAAGAAATATTGGTCTCATACAGAGAAAATGAACATATCAGTAGCATTTCTTCTCCATTTGTTCATATATGTATACAAGGAAAATACAGGATTATTTAAAAAAAATTGTTTTGGCAGATTTGAGTAGCAACTCTGAAAAATTGTTTTTTTTTGTTAAATGAGCTCAATATAAAGGTTACTAGAAATGGAAAATAGGATTATTTAAAGGACTCAGATTCACTTGGGGAATAATATATTTTTTTTTCTTAATACTGGTTAGCCATATCATAAATTGTAAGGTAAAATTAAATGTAAAAAAAAAAAAAAAAAAAAAAAAATCCATTTATTACACTAAATTTATACATGGTATTTGCATTGTAAAGATGAACACTCCTTAAATTTTAAGAAACAAAGTTTATTTAAACATAAAAATTATAAAGCTCAATTTACACACAAATGAATATCTGTTTTTTGTTAGACCAAAAATACCTTCTAAGTAGAAGAAAACAAAACAATTTTCCACCCTTTTTCCAAGGTTAAAGGCTTTGAAAACCTTATATGTGTTTTTTTTTAAATAGTTTTAATTTTAAGCTTTTTTTAATTTAGGGCGCAACAAAGAGAATGAGAAAAATGAAAAAAATCTTCAAGAGAATAGAAGAGAAAGAAATAATGACAGACCTCGAGGACCCCGTAAAAACTTCTCATCTGGTAATTACCTTATACTGTTTGGTAACATTTGCATGTCATCCTGTAATCTTATTTTAAAATAGCTAAAGGCATACATGTAAATTTATCTTGTTTTTAGTTGTGTGTAAATAATTTTTACCTTTTTTTTAAAAAGTTCATTACTATAAATTAGTTGACAATACTTTTAATTTGGAGTTCAATAAAATTTTGATTATTATCTATTTATCGCAAATAGATGAAATGAATTCAATATTGTAAAAATAAATAAAAAGTATTAATCAAGGTGTCTAGCCATCTGGAAAACCTGGGTATCCAAGAAAAGTTAGGGAAATTTTTATGGACTAGAAAAGTCAGGAAAATTTGAAACTTTCTATAAAAATTCAGGAATTTTTTTTTCTGATTATAAAATTAAGAATTTGAAATTTCAGGAAAAATCTAAGATTTCAACCTCTCATGAGATTCTGTTTGTCTCTACACCTTTTCAGTCCTGCCTTGTAACTCAACTATTTTCAGTGCCAGCTTCACTGAAAATATAAGGACATCAAGCAATTGTTAACCTTTAGATTATCTCAGTGCTCAACAATTTGTAAATTTTGTAAAAATTTGTTTAAAAATTCAGTAGTTTGTGCTTCAGAATCAGTTGTGAAAATTCCAATATCAAATTCGCAACTTTTAAGATTTTTTGTATGTAACAAAATCTCAATACCTGGAATTTCTTTTTTTTTTTGGGAGGGAGGGGGGGGGGGGTAGGTATGCAAAACCTGAAAAAATCAGGGAAATTTGGACTAGACATCCTAATTGACTAAAAAAAAGATCTTCTGAAGTCTGTTTTAATTTAGTTGCAACATTTTATTTATTTTGTGAATTAATGCAGTTTTGTAAATTTTATAGCCCAATGTTTCTCAGCCTTTTTTATATTGTGGTGCACTTGGGCCCATTGTTTAACTTCTGTGGCACACTAGAAAAGTTATGCTGATTAAAAAAACATTTGAAAGGAACGTATGATTTAAAAATTTTTTTAAAATAAAATGAACAAAATGCTCTATCACAGCTAAGAAAGTAAAATATTTTGTTATCTTTTGTAATAAAAATATTTTAAGAGTTCTTTATATGTCTTCCTCTATCTTTTGTAATAAAAATATTTTAAGAGTTCTTTATATGTCTTCCTCTCCAATTTTGATGTCAATAAAGATTGGATTAACCACAAATTATTTATCACCATTTCCTGCTTGCATTTTACTGTCTTCTTACATTAAGTAAGACCAACTAACTTTATTATTTTATTAATTTTCTTCAAATAAAGTTTACAACCAAAAGAACGTAAGCACTTTCTGCTGGGTTGTTGTTCCTGATTCACAATGCAATAGTACAAATTTACGATCACCCAATAATGTCAGTATTTAAATATTATACTTTTTCTGTTCTTTTTAAAAATAACGTACATCGGCACTCAAATAATTATGTTCACGTCCCATCTGTACCTATATATCACATAAATTTTGTTTCTGATGCTAATATTGTAGATTGATACAGAAAATTCTTCTGCTAGTGTTAAACAGTTTTCAAATTTTATTTAGAATTTTGTTGTTGTTGTTACAGTAAGTTTTTTTGATTAGCTAAAGAGCAAGTTTTCTGTTTAGGTCGTGGAAGAGGAAGAGGTGGGGGTAGAAGTAGAACATTCCAAAATCGTGGTCTACAAAATAATGATGGTTTTCCTGAATCAATTGATACATGGACTAACAGCACTGCTGAAAAAGTCAATATGTCTAACCCTGGAGACTCTACAATGACTGTTGGTAAGTATGTAAATTCTTATATAGTTTTTAACACTTTCCAACATAGTTGAAAAGTGTTTATGAATTCGATCTATCTGTCTGTGCTCTAACTTGTGTAAATATACTCGGATTTTCATGCAATTGATATATGTTATTGATGTTTACTATGGCTTGTTCGGTATTGAAAATGAAGTGTGTAGCACTTATACTTTTTTACAGGGACACTCAAAAGAATTCCATTACATTACGGTTTATAGGGAAAAATCATTTGTGGTTTATTTTAATGATGTTACACAATTTCAAACATAAATGAAATTGATATATATCACAGATCCACTGCAAGAGGCTTACTAATAGGGACAGTCAAAAGAATTCTGTTACATTACGATCTATGTAGAAAAATCGTTTGCAGTTTATTTTATTAATGTTCTACTATTTTAATCACATTGAAATTGATATATAATATTACTAAGGTGAATTACAGGAGGCTTTCTATAGAATATTGTGTGTATTGCTTTCATTTACAGGGACACACAATAATTCAGTACTGTCTGTTAACAATAATTGTTGGAAATGCGTTTTCGGTTGCTGAACTAGTTTTTAAATTTAACTTTTTTTTTTTTCTATTACTTGGTGTGTATAAATTCTATAGATGATATACAGAGCAGCACAAAAGTTTTTGAGTGCATTTTCGTTTATTGATGGAAATTCCAGAAGGAGAATTTTAAACTGTGCTATGCATTTCCTAATTGAACTAAAATTTAACATTCTACATAGTTTTTATGTATGTCTATAGATCATATACAGAGCTGCAGAAAAGAGATCAGATATTTTTCTGACTATTGTTGGTGATTCCTGAAATTGGGCGTTTAAATATGTTATGTGTTTTCCAAATTACCCTTGTGGAGAAAAGTTCCTATGCTTAATGGCTAGATCTCCCAGGCATGAAAGAGTTCCTCCTAAAGGAGGAATTCCACCTTTTTTAAAGCAATTTTGGATTGATGTAAAAATGCAAAGAAAATATTGGAATAATATAGGTGGGGGGGGGGGGGGGGGGGGAGGGTCCTGGAAAATTTAATAATCAGACATTTTGTCTATTCAAATCCTTGGAGTTTGTTTCTGAATTGTTATGCAAAAGAGCCATCAAGTCAAAGGTGAGTTTATATTATAAGTATCTGAAATTCCATGTAAATAATGTTGTTTAAAGTGTCTTTCCTTTAAAGGAAGTTTCCATAAGGTTCTCTTTGGAACAGAATATTTTGTCTTATTTATACAACACTTTTGGGTAATTTCGGTGATGCATTTTTGGAGATGTATTTCTGGAGCAAAGATTGATTTGACATGTATATATTTAGTATGGACATTTTTTTTCTTTTAAAAGAAGGTGAAAAATCTTGTACAGCCAAACCATCCAGTATAATATTTGTTTTGAAAAATTAATCAAAGTTGATCAGATATATTTGTATTTATACCTTTTGCAAACTGTCTTCAGTTTTATTTTTTTTTATTCAATGATCCTGTACATTTATTGTTAGTTAGTTTAAATTTGTTTGTAATACTTTCTACTTTACGGAAAGAAAATAATAATCATATGTATATGTACAGTTATATTTTATTTAATTGTATAAATAACTGTTAAAATGTGTATAAATTATAAGAGTTGGCGCCATTGTATAGATGAAAAAAAGTTTCCACCTTTTTTTCACTTTCCCACTTTCATGCCTGATCTCCACAAGAGGATGATTTCGTTTCATTTGTCTACTTGGATATCATCTTTCACCTTATTAAACGATAAAGATTTACAAAGGTGTTGGAAAGTGTTACATAATCTATGCTTGACGCACTATTTTTCATCATTGTTTGTACTATGTGCCTAATTTATTTTTTCTGGTTTCAGATCTCTTGAAAATTTTTTTTATATACCCTACCTATGTAATCATGTCATTGTGTTTGTAATAATAGCATAGTTATAGTGTGTTAAATTTACAGTTATGGTTATACATACAGTTATGGTTTCATTACTTTTTTATTCTTATCTATATTATCTTTCTTTGTTGATTTTACACTGTGTCCACATTCTGAGGTATCGAGGAGAGGTCAGAAAAATGAAAAAAAAAGGCCAGTCAAAGCTGCAATTTTTTTTAATTCAGAGAAATTGATGAAGAGTTGCCTTTATTCAGGGAGAAAAGAAATGCTTTACTATTTTAATATAATTTTGTTATGTTTTTATAGATGGCAACATCCATACTTTTTAACAACTGTTGTAATGCCATCTATATAAATCCTATGCAAGGTATTTCTGAACAAAGAAAATGCAAATGAACACATAAATGACATCTGAAAAAAAAATTTAGAATTTACAGAACAGTTTAGAGAATGAATGAAATAATTCTTTCTTCCCACTTTCATATGTTGGTATGAACGCTTGTGTAATCATAAAAATCAATATTTTTGTTATTCTAACCAATAGATGTTTTGCTTGTAAGGTAATATTAATGATTTTTAATGCATTGCTATCTGTTTCAATTTTGAAAATGTTTATTCATTAATTGATTAACAATAGATAATTAACAGACTTTGTACTATATCCTATTTTTTAAGGATTTGAAAATGATTTATATTCCTCCTCCCTTTGTACTAACATTCTTGTGTATTTGATTTATAGGCAATTGGTCTGATGTTGCAGTAGCTGAAGAATGGAGTGAAGAAGACTGGACTGAGAATGTAAGCTTGACTTTTATATAAAAAAATAAAACAAATAAAAAATAAATTTCATATCTAGCTTGTTTACTGAAATTGTCAATCTTCCCAGTGAAATAGCTGTAGGCAAAAAACTTGGGCTAGTAAGGATAATGGAAACTGGGATATAGTTTTCAATTAAAATTTGACTTTGTTTATAACAAGTTCTTAAATGCCGATTTATGATTATAGAAGTATGTAATAATATCTGTCTTTAACCCATTTTCGGCCAAGCATAGAAATTTTATAAAATGTGGTATTATTTGCATAGAAATTTGCTTAAATTACATTCATTAAGACATCAAAAAAGTTTAGTGCATGAAAAATAATATTTTATTTAATTTGACGTTACCATTATTAATTTATTATTATTAATCTATTATTAAATTTAAATAAAAAATTGTAAGTTTTCTTATGGTATTTGTTTTATTTTTATTCTATTTACAGAACTTGCAACTTTACTCCATTATACAAACATATGATTAATCTCAAGTGGAATAATTATACATTTTCAAAAAGTTGAATTTGTCAGTAACCAGAGTTTCCCCCAGACAGTTTCAGGAGGGCGCTGCTCCCTGCCTGCCCTTTGGTTAAACAAATAGCGCCCTTCTTGCCCCTCATCCAAAAAATAGCGCCCTTCTGCCTCTCGTTTTAAAAAATGACGCCCGTACTGCCTTTTTGTTGTGCCTGCCCTGAGCGCGCGCCTGCAAGTTGTTTTCTCATTTACACACATAGGATCGCACGTTCGTCTCCCATCTGTTCAAAGTCCGCGATCGCGGTAGATTTAGAAATTCCCTGACGATAGCAAGAATGTATAAAGAACTGTTGAAGGTACTATAATCAGAGGCGTAGCGTCAAGGGGGGCAGGATCACTTTACTACCAGTATTTTTATGTTCTATATTTGGCCACCTTTAATTCATACCGTTCAAAGATTAAATAAAGCCAAATGTAGTACCGTAATTTCGCGCGTATACGCCGCACCTCAGACAATCCGATTTCCTATCAGAATTTATTTTAAATAAAATGTGACTTACTTCTGCTTAACACTTATTTGACCAGAGGCGGATCCAGCCCTCCATTTAGAGGGGGGTCATGTCTATTTTGGAGGAAGGGGGAGGGGGGGGTGTCACATGTCTTCATGACAATTTTTGTAACTTAAGTCCAAATTGGCTATTTTCTAACCTAACCATAATTAATTTTCATTCCTAAATGCATGACATTTGCAGTATATTCGTAAATCACGGTTGCTACTGGTCAAACAATTTTTCAGGAAATATACCAGTAATTTTTTATAAAAAAAACTCGTCATATTTGATCGTGCAATTAGGCGAAAATTTCAATAAGAAATTACTGCTATTTGCTCTGAAAAATTCCTTGAGCCATAGCAACCTTGGTAAATGTATAAAATTTGTAGGTTCTATGCCATTCAGATGCCAAGAAATAGGACTTACCATTTTTATTTTTTATTTTATTTAATTTTGCGGAAAATGTTACCAAAGTTCACATTTTAAGCAGACTTTTGAGGCTCAACAGTCATGGAAATGTCGTCTTGAGGTTGCAATTGGATGCAATTCAAGTAACAAAATTGCATATCTGTATAAAAATAACTCTGTGAATGTATCAATAAGATTAGCATTTCTTAAGGAGAAAAAAAGATTTATCAAAACACCTTTTATATTAAAAAAAGTATTATTTTATAGAAATGTTCTTCGTTTAGAAGGGGGTCATGACCCCCATGACCTCCCCCTTGGATCCGCGCTTGTATTTGACTTCTTATTTTCAATAAAATTCCCGGTTTGAAAAAGGCTTAACTAAGGCGCGGCGCATACGCGCGAAATTACAGTATATAATTATACTGGTAGTAAAATGATCGTGAATGCAATTAATAGATGCAAAGGAAACAATTTACTAGCCAAATACTAAATCATATCTGTTTATCATTAAAAAAAGAAAGAAAAAAATGCGAATTTAGTCAATTGAGTACGATAAACATGGCGAATTTTGCTAATCGGTTGCGGGGAAAATGATGTATTTCGTCTATCTCTCATAGAACAAAAAAAATCATGAGTTTCAGGCAGACGTGAGATTCTTCCGCTGATCCGTGATTTTCAGACTTCTTGTCATTTCCCTTTTATTTCTTTTTAAATATTTTCTGCTTTTTTTTTTTTTCATTTTCCAATAGATTTTTTGTGTGTGTGTGTGTGTGTGACTTTCGTTTTTTTATTCTATTAAATCAAAATAGAATGGTAAAATCAGACTTGCCAAGTCTTCCAATTTTTCGTTCTTTCACATATTGTTTTTTTTTTTTTTTTTTTTTTTCTATATCTGAAAATTTTGTCATGATGCATAAATAAGCTGTTTTCATAAGACTATTTTATTTTACTGGTGGAAGTAATGCGTTCAAAATATTGCAGTAGTAGTTCGTGTATGGCGAAATATTTCGTCATACCCAGTTAACAGGTTAAATTTGTAGGTCGTGAAATATTTAGAGATATTCTTAGAGGGAGACACGGGATTATGGACATGTAATTCGTCCGTGAATTATTAATTTATGGCGGAATTCCGCAAGATCAATTCATGGTAGAAAAAAAATCGTTAAAAGATTGCAGAAAAAAAAAAACGAAATTACGTCAAGAGATCCATTAAAAAATAGCGAATTTCATAAATTATTTTTACGCGCCTGTTCGACGACAATCGTGATTTTTACGCGCCCGATCGACAAAATTCATGATTTTTATGCGCCCGTTTGAAAAAATTAATGATTTTATCGCTCCCGTTCGACAAAATTCACGATTTTTACGCGTCCGATCAACGAAATTCAGGATTTTTATGAACCCGATCGACGAAATTCATGATTTTTACGCACCCTAATCTCAAAATTCATGATTTTTATGCGCCCGATCGACGAAATACATGATTTTTATGCGCCCGATCAACGAAATACATGATTTTTATGAACCCGATTGACGAAATTCATGATTTTTACTAACCTAATCTCAAAATTCATGATTTTTAAGCGCCCGATCGACGAAATTCATGATTTTTATGCGCCCGATCGACGAAATTCGTGATTTTTACGCGCCCGATCGACAAAATTTATGATTTTTGCGCTCCCGAATGACGAAATTCATGATTTTTTTCATGCCTGATCGGCGAAATTCATGATTTTTACGCGCTCTATCGACGAAATTCATGACTTTTGCGCTTCCAAATGACAATATTCATGATTTTTACGCGCTCTATCGACGAAATTCATGACTTTTGCGCTTCCAAATGACAATATTCATGATTTTTACGCACCCGATCGACGATATTCATGATTTTTACGCACCCGATCGACGATATTCATGATTTTTATGCACCCGATCGACGATATTCATGATTTTTACACGCCCGATCGACGATATTCATAATTTTTACGCGTCCGATTGACGAAATTTTCATTTTTTTTCCAAAACTAATTGGCAAAATAAGCAGTTCTTAAATTTCTAGAGATCTTGACCCGCTGGCCACAGATTGTGCATGTGTAATGCATATCATGTTGTGGGTTATTTAGTGCATAAACATACCTATTTTATTATTGTAAGACCTTAATTCTAGACAAATATATATATTTTTTAAATGTACTTATATAGTTGAAAGAGTGTTGTCCTTTAAATATTAAAGGTGCCCTTAAAAATTAAAAAAAGTGCCCTGAAGAATGTAAAAGTGCCCTTTCCTCATCAGCAGCACCCTGCCCTTTTTTAAACCTGGGAGAAACTCTGCAGTAACCGTTTCAAGTAAAAAACCAGCGTATTTTGAAAATTTCTCAACAGAAAGTGAATTACTAATATTTTATAGATGTCTCCAGAACCCTTAAAAATAGCATAAAAATAAAATTAGCGAAAAATATACGTCACAGTGTTAATAAAAAAATATTTATTGAAATGGTGCGTTTACGCACCTTTGGCCGAAAATGGGTTAAACACCTGAAGGTGCATGCACAGAAGGCAAAAAAATTAGAGCATGGTATGTGCCAGTTTTTAATGGTGTTTTGAAGAAGTGCATGAAATGGCTTGACATCCACAGGAAACTGGTTGGTTGGGGGTGTATGGTGATGTTGCTAATGTAATGCATTTGTGCTAATGATCAGATGATGGTACAACATATGTTCGGCAGAGGCAGATTCGGGACTTTTGATGAAGTCTGATCAGACAAATGACTGAATGTTATGATGTCGAAAAGAGTACTGATTGTACTTATCTAAAATATAGATTGGTGCAGATACAATTACCAAATAAAAATATTGCAGCCTAGGGAAACTTTTTTAATTGAACAATCCACACACTAATGTATTTTTTAAGTGAATAGTTTCATGGAATAAAGTTAAGTAGTACAAGCCAGGCTTCACTATTTCTTGTGTAAGATTTCTCTTTGACAAACAACTGACTTTTTGTATGTGTTACAGCCAATTAAGTTCAGAGGTATAGTGATGCAAATCTTCCATAGATCTGCAATTTTGTGTTTTTCTATGCTTAAGGAGTGATTCCTTGGTATTCTGCACTTTAAATGTTTTAACATAATTTTTACACCAGTTTGTTAATTGTCTGCTGATAACTGCTTGTATGTTAGCATAATGAATATATCAGCAGATTTTGCTACAACAATTATTACAGTATATAGATATTTTCCTCACTTTGAATAATTTTATATTCTTATACTTGTAATTTAAATTTTTTCCTTTCAAATTAAATTATCTTCTTCAAAAAGTTTAACTTTTAATGTATCTATGATGTCTGGACATTTTTTTCACATTTTGATTGATTTTCATACTATCCTATCAGAAAAGTCTGTGTCGCAAATAATTCTTTGTTGTTAACATCATCAGAATTTAAATTTTTATCTGTTATGATTGAACTAACTGTAGTATAATGCAGATTACATTTCTGAGCTGTTTTAACAAACAAGTTTCCATTCATCCTTCAGAATGTTCAATAAATTCTTTAAATGTTCAATTTTAATTATTTTTCTTCATAAAGTTTAAAGAATGAATAGATTAAAATGCTTTTTCATTTTTATGTAATCTTATAACTTGTATATTTCTCATTTATATATATTTTTATAGCTAAATGAAACCAAAGTTTTCACTCCAAGTGCAGGGACACAGTCATCAGCTGTTACTGGCTTGGATATTTCCCAATCAACTGCTCTTGGGGCTAAGTATGATTTTTTTTCCCCAATATCTTATTTTTTAAATGTCAAAAAATCACAGTGGATCGCGAAAAAACATTAAAAATTGCATTAAAAATAACTAAAAAAAAAAAAAAATCAACTTGCAGAAGACAATTTCCTATAATTGGCTAAATGTTTGAAACCAAATTCCTTATATGAATCTGTTTGTCATAACATTATTAACATACATAAAAAAGAAAGTGAGATGATGCATTTAAAAGAAAAGACATAAAAGTTTTAAAAACTTTCGCTTATTGAAATTTTGTTTTAACTTAAATAAAACATTTTGAAGGTACAAGCTCAACTTAAGCTATTCTCTAACTACAAACCAAAATATCGGTTCATTCGTGAAACATGACATCGTTCCAACAGTGTAAAAAAAAAAAAAAAAAAAAAAAAAAGTAATAAAATAAAAAATGAACTCTCAGAACAAAATTTATTATAGTAGGCTAAAAGTTTGAAACTGAATTCCTTTTATGAATGTAAAAAAATCGCCGAGAAAACACTGAGGACAAAATTTACTGTATTAGGCTAAAAGTTTGAAACATTCAACAAATTTCTTTTACAAATGTCAAGTAATTGTTGTAGAACTTGCAAAATCACATTGAAAATCGCTAGAAATCTATAAATAACAGATGACAAAATTTACTATATTAGGCTAAAGGTTTGAAACCGAATTCTGTTTCCGAATGTCAAAAAATCTCTGCAGAACTCGAAAATCTCTAAAATTAAAAAATCTCGGAGTAGAAAATATACTACATTAGGCTAAAGTTAGAAACCAAATTACTTTTCTGAGTGTCAAAAAATCACCCAAGGCACCCAAGTGTTTTTTAACACTAAAAATACCAAAATTGCAGAGGGCAAAATTTACAAAAACCACTAAATCTCATTAAAAAATTCAAAAATCAAATTCTGAATAAGCTTTATTGAAAAGAGGACAAAATTTACTCTAATAGGCTAAAACATTGAAACTTGGTTCTTTTTGTTAATGTAGAAAAATTGCCTCAAAATGTGAAAAAACTCTAAAAAAAATCACATAAAAAAATTTGAATAAAAAAATCTAAATAAAAAATGCAAAGTCTGGCTTCAAGGTGCATTACAACAGAATTACTTTCCTTTCAAATTGTGTAGCTCTGTTTGCAGTGGTTTCTTCAGTACACAGCACACATACAGAGACAAGTACACAAATTTCTTTTCTTATATAGATTAGTTCATGTTGTTTTTCAAGATTAGATTTTTACAGAAGTGTAAATTTCAGATAATTATTCGTATATTATATTACATATATATTTATATGATTATTCTTAATTTTTTAATTTGCAATTCTTGTATGTCTATTTTAGTCCTGGGTTTTTTAGTGTGTTGTATTTTTCATAATTACATTGTTTAAATTGTTGCTATACTGTGAAAAATCTTACTCACAATGGCTACAATCTTGCTCATCTGCCAGTTGATTGAATTGCAATTGAAACATGCAATTAAAAATTAGAAAAGAGATTTTTAATTATGAGCAATTTAATGAAATGAACGAATGACAGTTTTTAGAGGGGAATGTTATTTATTGTTATTAAAACTTAAAATATTGTCAATATTAATAATATTATTAATTTTGATTATGTAAATTTAATGAGGAGGTTGAAATTAAATAATTAGAGATCCAAAATAGAAATAAATAAAATTTATTTAATTAACTAGAGTCTTGAAAAAGGAAATATTGCACAAATTGTTATCTTATAACAATATGAAAGCCCATATCAAACACTTTCTAACTACACCAAAAGTAAACCTCTGTGACAATAGGGAGACAAAATGTGACTAAATTTGTTTTTAATGAAATGCAACAAGTTGCATTTTTCATCTATCTTTGAAACTAATTATCTCGGAAAGCAAGAGAGATAGTCTTATCATTGGTCATTTATTCATTTCTCTATAAATGTAACAAGTGAGCCTTCTATCAAAATTTTGAGGATGTCAGGTTGAAAATGCTATTTCTTTGTCTTGATTTGACATAGAATAACACTATCTATAATTTTTAAGTAAACAATTTCCTCTGCATGATGCCCCCAATTAAAAATTTAAACAAGTGGGTAAGTGTGATCGAAGATTGCACTAAGGATTTCGTTTAATATTCCTTTCTTTAATAAATCCAAATAAATTTCATTTAAAAAAAAAAAAAAGTTTTTTTTTTATAAAGTAAAAATTTACCTGCCTATTTTTCTCGTTTTTTTTTTTGAAAATCTGAACTGGTCCAATAGCGGGCAAAGCCTTCTATTATACTCTGTCATAATAATATGTGTCATGTGGATTAAATGCGATATTAAAAAAAAAAAATCAATTTCAAAATTAAACATGTTTTATAGAGACCTTCAAAATGTTAGACGTCAGATTAATTTTCTTTTTAATTCTCCAATGATGTCATATTAAGCTGCTTTCTGTATTTACACATACTCATACTCCTTGTATTATTGAGAAATGTTTGAAAATTTCAGTTTTATTACCAATATGACGTCATGTTAATCTTTTTTTCAATTGGTGAAACTTTTTATTTCATTTTCATTTTTCCTGTCAAAATCTTTCAATAGAAAATTAATTATAGTAGAAAGAATTTTATTGTGAATTTTTTTTTTTTTTAAATCTCTATATATTAAAATAATACAATTTTTTTTTAAAATTTTGATTTTGAGCTTCATAGTAGGTATTCAGCTATAAGTACACAAAATTTCGTGACTGTAAGTTATATAGTTTCTGAGAACTGTCTCTGTGACAGACAGACAACGAAGCAGGACTAATAGGGTTTCGTAAGATTAACAAAACCCTAAAAACAGTTTTCTGTAATGTCTTTAACTGTTCTTGATAACCCTTGATCCACTGTTTCTATCAAGGAAGTCACGTTCAGGGGCAAGATAATTGCTCTGATCCCATCTTTATCCAGTTCATTTTGTTCTTGATGTGATGGTGCATTATCTAAGATTAAGAAAATTGTGTTTTGAGAAATGTATTCTCCCTTTAAAAACTTATAGAGTAAATTCTTTCAAAAAAAAAAAAAAAGTTTTTGATTATCAGAGAATTTTAAGGAATCTTTGTTAACCAAAATTACTTCGATCCCATACTTTTCAGATAATTGAGGCTCTGTAACATTTTTAAGAGATCTCTGATGATCTATTGCAACTGAAGTAGACTATATTAAAATACATCAAACCTTTTAAAAACTATTTTGATATAAATTCTTTTTTAATATTATAATTAAAACAAATTGTATTAATTTATATTGATTTTGTAATGGAATTGTATATATGTAATCATGTAGTAAAAAAAATAATTAAGATTTAAAAAGCATTTGCTGAATTATTGTCTTTTATTTTTCAGCATTGATTTGGCCGCTTTTCTGCAAAAAGCATCCGTGTCTGAGCAGAATTCCAATTCTTTATCATCTAAAACTAATGCAAACCAGACAGGGCAGTCTTCATTGATATCTCAACAAATAGTACCTCCAATGCAAACAAATGTTGCACCACGGCCTCAGACTTATGACTTTAATCAATATGCTAAAGAGGCCTCAGAAAGTATTAAAGCTGCTGTTGGAGTTAGTATTGTATACCTTTCAATTAAAGTTTTATGTGTATCATTGTTTTTGTCTAACTAGATAAGTTTTCCTTCAAATTGTTAGCAGTAAAGCTATTTTTCTGATATTTCTTTTTTCTTATATAAATCTTTTAATTTTTATTGACATACATCCATGGCTTGAAACAGGATATGATATGTATTAACATGTGGGAACATTACTCTTTTACGTAAGCTTATGGAATTAATTATTTTTTAAAAGCCACAAAATTTTACAACTAAAATAAAACAACTCATGTAGACTACAAAAATTTCAAATGATCTTGAAATAAAATATGCACATGTTAGAATAAAGTATGTTCATGGTTATAAAAAAATATTGAACAAACTGGTGCAATACACAAATAAAGGCAAAAAAACTCCTTCTTAATAACACCATAAAGTTAAGAGATGTGTGTAAGGAATTTTGAAATAACTTTGTCTTTCTTTGCCAGGCGCAAAGAAGACATGCTACCACATTGAAATAAAGCGTAAGACAAAAAAGGAAATGGAAGAGAAAAGGACAGTTAAAGAAAACAACCAATAGGAAAACTGCCAATCAGAAGACAGAACAGAATAATAATGAAGCAAATTGAATACAAATAGAAAATGATAAGAAAAAGTAGAATATAAAAGAATAACAATAAAGATTAAAGATTAAGCCCCCAGATTGTTTGTAAAATATACTATTAAGTACTACTTTCAAATTTAATAGTAGATTTTACAAACAATCCGACAGCTCTGTTATCGATAATGCTGTCAATAAATTCAGTAGACACTCTAGTAAATCTACTCTTTTTAAATCTGTCCAAACCAAACCAGATAATTTGATTGTGTTCTGCCTTTGATTTCAATTTTAATGTTATAATGTCGTTTAATGTAACATCTCAATAAGCACAAGTTCCCCACCACAGTCTCCTGTTCCTCATCTCTGCAAATGGAGAATCTATAGCGTTCCTTGTAATGGTTGTCATTTATCTTATATAAGTCCAACTAAAAGAAATCTCAAAACCTGCTTTAAAGAATAGTTCCGTTATGTGTCTAAACAAGAAATTTGTAAATTGTCTATTGCCAAGCATTCTTAGGATTTCAGCCATAGTTTTATTTTTCAAAATGTTAAAATTATCTTTGATGCATGTTGATGCAGAGGAGCTTAAGTCGACGTTCATGGATTTGGAATGAACACTTGTTTGTATGCAGTAACTGTGCATAGTTTTCAGGTTTTTCCATGTACGAGAATGATAATTCAGGTGGCTGCTTTCCTTTGAGATCCTTCATGAAGGCATCTGTCCCTAAAGCACTCAAAACCTTCTTTTGTTATGAAGAATTTTTAAAAAAGGGACATTGTTGCCATTCTTGGATTCTTTTATGAGTGAAAATTAAATATAATCTTGAGTGGGTCAGTGTTATAAATAACATTCTAGCTATTCTGAGAACCTAAAGTTAAAAAAATATTTTCTAAAGAAATCTAACATGAGATTTTTTTTTTAATAAATCAGAAATCCCTCTTTATTTTTGTTTTGTTTCCTAAGCTGGAATTCTTTAGAACATTTTTGGTAGGATGAATTAACAAAAAGGTGCTTGTTGAAAGAACAGAATATCCTCTCATTGTTGCTAAAATAAAATTTCGTTTGTCAAGTACGAGATTATACTCCCCCCCCCTCCCCCCACAAACTTTTTTACATGAAAATCAAATACAAGAGTAAACTGAATCAAACTTATAACTGAAATTAAAAAACATTGAACTGCACATGAAAAAGCTGTGCTTTGTAAGCTAATTAAAACTTGACATTAGTTGTATGAGTCAATTTAATGTTTATAAATCAGTGTATGTCAATACGCCTTAAGCATTGTAGATTGCTCCTCAAAAAGTTGTAATACAATCATGATGTTATTTTTTATTTGAATCTGAACAAAAAAAAAGATAATCAAAACACTACTTTATTAATAATGTAATCAAATCATGTATTTTTTAAGATTTAGGCATTAGCTTTGTTACCTGATAGTATAGAGAAAGTAAGAGTTCAATTTAGTGGTACACCATTCTAAACATTTAGGAACCCTTGTTATAAAACATTCAGTTATTATTTAAAGCATATGATTTTAAAGCTAGATTATTTAAAAGATATCTCTGATTTCATTTGTAAATGTTGTCATAGCAAATTTTTATGTTACATTACATATGTTATATTAATTTACAACTTGAAGTTTATCATAAAACCATATTTAACTCTTTTTACAGGTTGGTAGTGTACAGAATACACAGTCAGCACCATCCATGAATACAAATTCATTTCAGTCTAGCAATAGCAGTTATCAGTCTAGTTACAGTGTGAATAATTCTAACAATCAACATCATGTACAAATGGCTCATGATTTACAACAGGTGATTGTGTCACAGTCAGGTTTTTCTTCTGGATCATCTATGTCTAGGGACTTAAATTCTCCAGTTGTGTCTCAGCAATCAGCGAGTTCTACAGTTTCCAAAACTACCACTTCACAGCATCAAGCACCTTTGCCACAAAGAGTGAAACCTCCAAAAACAAGATTACCTCCACCATCTAAGGTAATATTTGTGTCTGTTTGACCCTCATTACTTAGATATATATATAATTTAAGAAGATTCTACAGAATATAATTAATTATACCAAATGTATAGTTTATTCTTTTTCTATAGCATGGGTCATGGAATATCCACTTCTGACATAACTATTTTGCAGAAAATTCATGAAATACTATAATCTTTTTAGATCATTACTATTCATTACACTAGGAAAGGCACTACCAATAGCAAAAAACATCTTGTAGGAATAATTGATTCCACCATCACTTTAACGTTAACAAAATTTGTTGTAGAAATTTACTTATTAAACATAAAATATGAATTTAATCATCTTTTTTAACCACATCAGCATTTACCAGAAACAAAAGCAAATATGTCACTCATAAAGCTTTTTCCCACATAGTCTCATCTCATTTTGATCAGACTTTTGTACCGTCTGTAGCAAATTGAGGTGCAATGTTCACAACCTATAATAATTGCATACAAAAATTGCTCTTTGTTGATGAACCATTATAATAAGTAATAATCTGTAATGATGGTTAAGTGTTGAAGTATACTCAATAATTTGAACTCTTTCTTTACTTGATAAATTCTCATTTCAGTGGACTATTATATTTAATTTTATTTACAATAACAAGAAGGCACCGTTCATGGCTACATCTCAAAACAAAACCCTCTTACAACTGCATCACTGCCGGAATAGAACACTGATGATAAACATATTGTCGTAACACATGGCATAAAAGTGACTGAATATATTGGGCCACTGTTGAATGAATTTCATTTGACTTTACAATTACACTAAATTGATACACTTAATTTTAAACAGGTAAACAATAAATCAAAAAATAAACAAATTACAAAGAAACAATAATACCATCATTTTCCTATGGCTAAGAAACCAATTTTAGTAAATTAGTCTCTTAAGAATTCCAGAAGAAAGAAGTATTTTTACACTTCTGTAATTCTTCCATCATTACCAGAATAACTCTACAATTCTATCTAGAGGTCAGTTACAAATAGCAACATTGTCCTCCTTAATAATTACTAAATCATTTATTTGAATTATGTCTTTCTCAAACATCCATTTTCTCCTTTGTTGTGAACTGATAATCTTTGGACCTTTTTTTCCCAAATAATTTGAATAGTTTTTGTTGTTCTTCCATACTTTTGGTTTGGAATCATGAATATTAGTTACTTCAGGTTCAACAAGAGAGTTGATTAGCCTTCTAATAAGAAAATGGCCAGGAATCTAAGCACTCGGATCATCTATCTGCATTAGAAAGGTACAAGGCGACGTATATTTAGGATTCCTTCAATCTGTGTTATTACAGTCAAAATGCCCTCGTATGTTAATTTGGCATTTCCTACTACTGGCTTCAGATGATATTTGAAGGATTTTTGATCCCTGCTTTCCAGAAGCCTCCAAAATTTGGAGCCCTTTGTGGGGTAAATTTCCAATTAACTTCTTCACTACTCAGATATCCAGACAAAATATTGCCAGAAATTTTGACTAGTTTATGCAACCCATTGAGTTATTACTGCCTATGAAATTTTTTGTCTTATCAGATAAAAAGACATGCAATTATTCCCCACCTAGCAAAAAATCTCTTTAAAGTTTCTATAAAAGCTTATGAAGTTAATTCGGTAACAATATCTAAATGGATTGAATGTGTAGCAAAACAAATAAATATGGCTACTTATATTTTTAGGCATAAAAGAGGAATTTCACCTTTTTAAAGCAATTTTGGAAATTATCTGAATTGATGCAAAAATGTAAAGAAAATATTGGAAGCATATAAGAGAAGGGGGGGGGGGGATCTGGAAAATTTAATAATCAGACATTCTACTCAAATCCTTGGAGTAGGCTTTTCTTTTGGACAGCAATTCAGAAACAATCAAATCAAAGGTGAGCTTATATTATAAGCATCTGAAACAGAAAGTCATATAAATGAAGTTGTTTAAAGTGTCTTTCCAGATTTTTAAGGGAAAGGGAGTTTCTGTAAAGTTTTTTTTGGAATAGAACATTTTGTCCTGTTTATACAACACTTTTGGGTGAAAAATCTATTTGACGTGCATATATTTAGCATGAACTTTTGAAAGAAGGGGAAAAATCTTAAACAGCCAAGCCATCCAGAATAATACTTGTTTTGAAAAATTAATCACTGTACTTCACATAAGTTCATCAGATATATTTGGATTTATACCTTTAGCAAACTGTCTTCAATGTTCTTTTTTGATTCAATGAACCTATGTATTTATTGTTTAATTTTTTTGTTTTTAATACTTTCTAAGTTACGAAAAGAAAATAATCATATGTACAGTTATTTTCATTTTATTGTATAAATAACTGTTAAAATGTGTCTAAATTATAAGAGTTTGGTGCCATTGTATAGATAGAAAAAATTTTCCACCTTTTTTCTTATTTCGCACTTTCATGTCTGTATTTTATGGGAAATGACCCAGTGAAATTGGCACCTGAACAATTAAATGGATAGTTGTCAGTTACTCTTTTTGATAAATTTAGTATGAACTGTTGACAAAAGATAGGTTTTGCTTTAAAAGAATTAATACAATTATGAACTGTTTTTCTACATATATTTATTACATATATATGCAACCATTTAAGAACAAAAACATCTTAATTGAAAGAGTAAAGCTTGTGGACTTAAATGTAAATATTGTTGATGAAAATAATCTTCTGCTAGGAATTGAGTAAGTTTATTTTTATTATGTAGCAAAATTGGAAATTTTTTTATTTTTTAAATTACTTGATTTTAAAACCTACCCCTCTACTCTAAGAAGCCCTTCTTCATCAAGAAATGGATGAAGATTTTTATCAGATTGTCATGATTAATTTTACCAGTTTTTTGCAAAGATTTTATTTCCTTGTTAAATAAATTCCCCTTCTCTCTCTTCTTCAAATATGCTTTAAAAAATTCCTTCATCATTGACATTCGAAAGAGCAATAATTTTTTGGCGTGATCTGCCGTTCTTGTCATGGAGTTGGAAGACAGACTATGCTCTGTTTCGATCGAAATGGAGGTTTTTGATTGGCTTAGGATAGGAGGCTCATTTCGGGGTTCGAAATTGTAAGCCATGCTCTGAGTTTGAAAACTTTGAGGCGTCACATCTCTCTCTTGCTGTTTTTCGAACGATGCAGTCTCTTTTCGTGAATGCTCCCGTTTGGGAGATTCAACAGTTGATATGGCAATTGCCATTTCTATTACGGCTGTTTCTCCATTTTTGTTCTATAAAATCAATTCAATTTAATCCATATTTATTTAAGCATTTTTTTAGCACAACAACTCATCATATGTTTAATTTAAAAATAATTCTACATAAGATCTCTGTGTGGATTGTCATCATAAGCAATGATTAATTCTTCAGATTTTTATGTGAGTGTTTTCAAGTAATCTTCCTTACTGATTCATTTGAACGAGAAGTGCTTTTGTATGGTCTTCTTTACTGATCTGTTTGAGTGATCATCTGTGACACATTGTGATACTTTGGATTATAATGTGTACCTGAGAAACTACAAGATTACTTTGATGATTTCCATTCGTGCAACGTTCTACAAAATAACAAGGTAAAATGAGAACTTTTTTCTTGGATCTTAATGCCAATGTTAATGAGTAGACTTTTTCATCTGAAGTTATTGTATAATTCTATAGCCTTTTTCATCAGGAGTCATTGTGTTCTATACAGTTTTATTCAGAATAATTACGTACTCAAGGACATTGGTATGCTTAACTTTTTCATCCTGAATCAGTTGGAACTTCACAAGACTTCATGATCTATTACTAGCTGGCTTCGCCCGCTAGCGGGCCCCTAATTTACATTGGTGCCTCGAAACTTTTGTATTCTCCAGCTCGCATCCCCCTCGAACCGAACGAACCTCCGACCCGGGTCCCAGCTGCCTTCGGCACAGTATACCGGTTGTGCTACGCACGCACCAGATAATCCCTTATTTTGCACATCGAATAGTATAAACCTCTAACTGAATGAATCTCCGACCCTGGTCCCCGCTGCCTTCGACACCGGATAATCCCTTAAATTGCACATAGAATAGTATAAACCTCTAACTGAACGAACCTCTGGCTCGGGTCCCCGTTGTCTGCGGCACCGTATAGCAGTTGTGCTGCGCACGCGCTGCAGTATACGTTAGTTCCACCTTCCGCCACCAGTTGGCGCAATCCGTTTATATGATCATAACTGAAATCGTTAAGACTTTCGATGTCGAGTCGAATGAGCCATATTCCGTCGTTTTCAAGCCCGTAGAACCGAAGATAGGAAAGCACCCCTGGTGGTGAAAAAATGAAATAAAATCGGTAAGCTCTATCGATGTCGAGTCAAATGAGCCATACCCCGTCGTGATCCTTCCCATAGAAACAGAGATAGGAAAGCGCCCCCTGGTGGTGAGAGTCGGAGCAAAAATCGATAAGCTGTAGTATCCTCTATCGACATTGAGTCGAATGAGCCATACCCCGCCGTGATCCGGGTCATAGAAACAGAGATAAGTAAACGCCCCCTGGTGGTGAAAAACAAACTAAACCGATAAGCTCTAGTCGAATAGTATAAACCTCTAACTGAACGAACCTCCGATTCGGGTCCCTGCTGCCTGCGGCACCGTATAGCATTCGTGCTGCAGTATACGTTAGTTCCACCTTCCACCACCAGGTGGTGCAAACTGTTTATATGATCATAACTGAAATCGTTGAGGCTTTCGATGTCGAATCAAATGAGCCATACCCCGTCGTAATCCGGGCCATAGAAACAAAGATAATAAAACGCCTCCTGGTGGTGAAAAATGAACTAAAACCGATAAGCTCTAGTATCCTCTATCGATATCGAGTCGATTGAGCCAAACCGCATCGTGATGTGACCCATAGAACCCGAGTTGGCTGAAAAATCCTTTAATTACACCTTCCACCACCAGGGGGCGTAATGTGTTCTATTTCTGATGTTTGGAATCAGTTTGGGGGAAATTCGTAACATAGTTTCTGAGTTATAGGAACGGAACGTTTAAAAATGTTAAATTTGTTGAAATGGAATTGGTTTCCTCAAAAATAATACAAATGTACAAATATGTCTTAATTACACCAACCGTCCCGATTCGATAACGGGCGAAGTCCGCTTTTCCTTATCATAATATCTGGTTGCCACTCTAAAAGAAAAACTTAAAATACTCGTCATGCAGTTTTTAGACGCGGCCTACTTCTTAAAATCGTAATATCTAGCAGGCACTGTGATGGAAATCTTTCTTTTGCTTTAATTATACGAATGATGATTAATTATACAATTAAATAATATATCGGCTCGTAATGAAGATATGAGAACAATTTTTAGATATTCTGAAAGCAGAATCAATTTTGCGTTGCCCTGTAAAATTTAGGAATTACTGCGCCCCTTAGATTCGGAGATTGGGCCCCTCTCTGAAAAAACACAGTTGAAAACCATGTGACCTCCGTCAAAGAAACTGGGCCTCGTCTCTTGAAAATCGATCCAGACAATCGTCGGGCCACCTGGCATTCGCAGCGCGGAAAGAAATGAAAAATTATTTTTTATCGATCGATTTTTAAAATATATCGGCTCGTAATGAAGATATGAGAATAATTTTTAGATATTCTGAAAGCAGAATCCATTTTGCATAGCCCTGTGAAAGTTTGGAATTACTGCGCCCCTTAGTTTCGGAGATGGGGCCCCCCTCTGAAAAAACCCAGTTGAAAGTCACGTGACCCCTGGTAAAAGAATTTGCGCCTCGCCTCTTGAAAATCCTCTTTTGGTCGTTCCAGACATATGTCCGCCGATGTTTTGCGGTCTCCACCTGCTGCGTGCGGAAATAAATGAAAAATTATTTTTTATCGATCGATTTTTAAAGGATTTTTTCGGTTCTAATTGTCGTATGGAAATGATTTTTCGAATTTATGAAACCGGACGCCATCCTGGTTGCGCACATACCGCTTTCGAATTTCTGGGCCGTAGACTTTCGCAGATACGGGTCGGTTTAAAAACCGTATTGCGGTTTGGGACTTAATTTGCTCCGCGGCACCGCTGCATATTCATTCCCCAACACGAGAGGCCGGCAACCCTTTTCGGAGGCGAAAATTTTGCTGTTTTGAATTCTCTTCCAAGTTCGGTTTCAGTCGGTAATTAAAACAGTTTTGTCAATTAATAACTCCCCGGGTCCGGGTCGGACTCCCGACCCGGCCGAACTTGAGCTCCGTGCCTTTTTTCCGAATTTTTCGGTCCCCATCCGTGCGTCGAGCAGTCCCAGAGCCTTTGCGTGTACAGACCGGGAATGCACAGACACACTCACTCACTCACGCACAGACATTTACCGTCATTAATATTAGGGATGTGCTCATGATCTATTATGTGCACACTTATCAGCATACTCATGGACACTTCAAAAAATATTAAGTACTATGATGAGAGGACAATTGCATTCGAAATCTACAAATATATATGTAATGATAATTAAATGTTTGATTCTACAAAAATATGTTCTATAAATGCAACTTTTAAGCAGATAATCCGTTTTGGTTTATTTAAATAAGAAAATTATGAAGTTGTTTATTAAATGTCAAATAAGTAATAACATTTATATAATAATCTTGCTGTAAAATTACTATTTTAAGAAAAAGTGCACTTAATTCTTTCGATATGTATTTATTTTAATGTATATATATTTTTGTTATATACAGTAAACTCCCGACTATCCGGCCTAATGTGGCGGAAGGGTAGGCCGGATAACGAAAAAGCCGGATAGGCCGGAGTTCTATAAATATATACTCACTTTCTGCTCTCCCCGCCATGATAATAAAAACATATGTTACACATTTTAAGATAAATTTTATATATACAGTACATACAGTTTCCAAATAAGCAAAACATTAACGTAAAACGTTAGCCTAGTTCGTAAAAAGAATAGTAAATCTTATTTTACTATTAATTAATAAATGATTACACAAATATCAAAAGTTATGTATAAGATAAAAGAGTCAAAACTTACAGTTTTAAGTTTTTAAAAAAAAGTCCTTGATAGACGACTGCTTCTCCCTGTTAGTCCTCTTCTGGGATGCAATGTCCCTCTACTTATGCAAGCAGATGATATCAGCTGGTGTCACTTCCTCCTGCTGAATAACATTATGCTGTGCTGTCTCAGTTATCTTGAATCCTTCCGAATGTGGGAAATGAGATTTTTCCTACCATCCTCCTCCTCTTTTTCTTCTGTTACTTCTCCCTGGAGCACCATTTCTACAATTTCGTTGTCAGTTAATTCGTTAACTTCATTGTTTGTCATCCATACTGTAATGTCCTCTGCATTGACATCGTCAGAGCGCCGTATGTTTTTAAGCAACGAAAGAAGCTTATCGTTCTCATCTTCCACTCCAGTTCCTCACATGAGTTTATGTCCAACTTTATGATCCAAAAGAATGACGGCGGCGATACTTTTTTTTTACCATTTCAAGGACGACTTGGTCTATCGGCTGACAAATAGCCATCACACTGCGTGGTAAAAATTCAGCTTTGATGTCTCCATCTGCGAGTTCATCAATGGACGGATGCGAAGGTGCGTTGTCAAGAATTAGCAGAGCTTTTATCAGCAAATTGTTGTCTTTCAAATAATGTTTTTCTACAGTCAGTACGAATTCCTTTTTGAACCAGCTTTTAAAGATCTCTGAATTCATCCATGCTTTCTTTTCATGCGTGTGATATGGGGTAGTGATTCCTGATTTTTCAGTTTTTTAAAAGCTCTAGGTTTGTTTGACATTCCTATTAAAGTCGACCTACACTTATGGTTGCTGGTTGCATTACTGCAAGCCAATATGGTGACTCTTTCCTTGCTTTTTTGTATTCCACAGCAGCGGCTTCTTTCTTTGATGCAAGCGTTTTTGTATGGAGCATCTTATAATTTAAACCGGTCTCATCGCAGTTGTACACAACTGCTGCCGAGAAAGTTCCTCCTGTGGAATAAGCTTAGCAAGATAGTCTTTGAACAAAGCTACAGCCTCTTTATAAACAGATGAAAGATCCCCACTCTGACGGATCACTCTGGAAATCTGACGAATACCGAATTGTTTTTTAAAGCGGTCTAACCATCCCTCACTGGCAATAAATTCTGAATCTTCTCCTTCTAATAGTTGGGAAAACGCAATGCTTTTTCTTGCAATATCAGACCAGTAACAGGCAAATGTTGATGCCACAAAAATAAAGCTTACTCGACTTTTTTTTATCTTACCTTTCATCATGGTTTTTCTTTTTTTTCATTTCACTTCCACTGGCTTGGGCAGCATACCACTTTCCAATTTCTGCTCGAGTTTTGTTCCAGTCACTCATTGTATCATCAGTCCAGTCACTTTTACCAACACCTGACTCCGTAACAATAGTTTTTGCTGTTACCCCAGACTGCAGTCGATTTATAGCGCATAGTTTCTCCTTCATAGCCGCTACAGCCTTTTTTCGTTTATCACCCATTTCATTAATCTTCAATAAATAAACGCAAAGAACACCAAAAGACTATACGATCGTAAACAGGAACAGCGGCAAATAACGTCCGTACTTGCTAACATCCGAAGCACAACTGACAAAACAGGTTATCAAGCCTTAACCTCCCAACGCTCCCTTTCTGTCTGTCATTGCTCTGCTATTGCATTCTGCAATCCCTACTTGGTCCTTCCTGTCATGAATCAGCACTTTCCCACGGACAGGAACCTGCCTGTCTCGGCCGCTTGCAACATTCCTCAGTTTTTTACTAAGCCGGATAGTACGGAGGGCCGGATAGTCGGGAGTTTACTGTACTTATACAATAAATATGGTTATTTATTTATTGTTTCTTCATTGATTTTCGCATGTATATAGTGTATTTATTAAGAATTTTTATATTATCTATATGTACCTATATAATTAATGAAATTTAATTGGAAAATAAAGTTAAGTTTAAAAGAATAAATAAATATTGAAAATAAAGAAATTAAAATTCATCATTGGTATAATTATACAGTAAGACAAAATAATGAGATTAAATATTCTGTTTCGAATTTGTATTAAATATGAATAATGTTAAAAAATAAAAAGATTTAAATATTTTACAATATAAATTTAGGCACAAATTGTACTTATAAATATTTCAGTGTAGCTGTGACTTAGTTCAGGTATGTATTCTTATTTGTTATTTCACCATGTTGATATAATTTATATTTATTAATGTTCACAATTATTTTTCCCTCTTTGTACTTCCACTATTAATTGTATTTAGATCATAAGCAAAAAAAAAAAAAAAAAAAAAAAAAAAAAAAAATCATTATTCTCTTTATTTTGGAATTATCAAAATTTAAATATCTGTTATGAATATTCCACAGTATCCTTCAACTCTATTTGAGATTTAAATATTTTCTCCCTTTCTTTTTCTTCAATTTCCCTCTTTTACAATATTTCTTAATTAAATTATTTAAAACTCCATTCTTCTTTTATATTTGTAACACTGCACACAATGGAAATATATATAAAAAAAATTCATGCTTGAAAATTATTTTAAAAGCCATAATAAAGCTGTCAATTACGGTAACAATTTTCAAACAAATTGCATTTGAAAGTAGATTTTTTTCCCAATATAACTGTGTAAAAATGGAAAATGTGTGATGTTTAGAAATTAAAAAAATTACAGTAGAAAAATCGCAAAATCGAAATTTCATCAAGTGTTGCCATTTGCAAAATGACATAAGCGTTATGCACGGACATGTTAGTCCTTTTTAATATAGACAGTCTCACTTGATGAAGTTAGACATAAATGTGTACCAATACAAAGATAATGTGTCGACTCATTTTTATGTATCCAGTTATAGATTTTACAGTTTTGTTCGATTGCTTAATGCAATCTTTGAAAGTCTTTAAATTTTTCAAAGATAAATTTTTGTCTTTAAACAAGTATATTTTTATCCAAAATCTGCAAAATGTCCTTAATTTTACTCCTATTTCTTAATCAAAGGTGAAAGTCTGTTAATTAATGCTCCTTAAAAATTTCTTAGAAATATTCTCCCCCCCCCCCCAACCAAATAAAAAAAAATTGATTCTACCATTTGCTCCTTCCACAGTACACAAAGTTACAATATTTGATGTATGTGCAAGTCAAATGTGTGTCCTACTTATTCCGGTGTAATTCTTGCTATATTCATGCTAATTTCATTTATTTATTAAAATGAATGTTTAAATTGTATCTTTCTTTTGGTTGGAAACAGATTCCCGAATCAGCTGTTGTGATGCCAGATGATGCGGTGACATCATTAGATGTGCAATTTGGAGCTCTTCAGTTTGGAACTGATGCATCTCCGTTTGATTTTACTGCCGGTGATAATAGTAACAGTTACCAAGAACTTGGACAAAGGTTTTTAAGTTTTAATTTTTCTCTATGATTATATCAAATCTTCACTTATAAAAGTTCAAACCATCTTTCTATATACTTTTCATTTTCTGGTTCATTAGTTTAGAGAATTAATTTGTGCACTTTGATTTTCAGTTCAAATTCATCCAGCCATGTGAATAATCAAGCTCTGTCCTCAAATATAACGTCTCAATCTTCCTACACTAATGCTTTGCCATCCTCTGTGACTATGAGTAAGGATTCAAGTTACAGTATAGGTTCTCACAGCAGTCCAAATCAAAACTCTATTTCAAGCGAACTTAACCAGTCACAGAAGGTCAGTTACAATTTATTTTCTTTATGTGAGTTTTGGTGTCATTTTAACATAAATTTATCTGAAATAAAATATTAACATTTTAGGCTGCATTGTTCTAAAAAGTAAAAGATTTTCTTAGATTTAAGAATGCAGTATAAATTTGAGTAAATATAAAGATACAAAGTAGTTCATTTGTTAAACAATCAAACCAATTTTCCAACAGCCTGACAAGTAGGATTTCACTTGTTTTCACCTACATATATATAAAGATCAAATAGTTGTGTTTTGAAATATATAGTGTTCTTGCACATTCAATTTGAAGCAATTTTTACTTCATACCAATTAGAATTACTTATAATTATAAGCTAGTCAGCCAGTTTTCTAAGCAAGCTAAATGCACATTTAAAAATTAAACAAAAAGAAACATGTGTCACTTATAGATTATGAAACTTTCCAAAATTTCCAGAACAGTTCAATAAAATTCAACTTTCAATACTGCAAGAAAAGATATCTACAGTAGCTCGCAAAAGTTTTGAGATATGTTTTTTTTTCTTAACTTTTTCTGGGAGCAAAATTTCTTAATGATGTAAATTAGTAATTTGTACCCCTTTTAAAGCTCAACAAAATGCAACATTAGAACAATTAATACATATGCGGGTCATTCCATGTCAAATCAACCAATGACTCAACCTGACCATTTTAGATTTTGATGAAACTTACAGGAATCATTCTCTCTGATGATACAAATGAGAATATACTTTTATAATTTTTTTTATCTCAGTAAATTTTCATACAATTAATTTTTTTAATTTCGAAAAATCATCATTTTTTGGCTTGTATAGATGTTTTCAATTTTATATTTCTCAAGTTCTGTCAGGCATAGAGAGTTGTTTAACCCCTCATTTTAAAGAGAATTTCATAAGGTTTAATTTGATATGCAAGTTGACTATGCTTGGTTTTAAATGAGTTAATTTAATTAAATTTAAAATTTAAAAAATTTTTTAAATAGTGTTTTTTAAAAAATTAGAAAAAATTATATGTTTTTTGTAATATTATAAACTTTAAATTCTGGAAGTTTTAGAGTGGGATCTCAACAGAATCAGCAGTTATGTTAAAAAAACTAATGTTAAACATCAATTGGGGCTGATATTTAAAGTTGGCACCTCGCCAACTTTATGATTGTGCTAAAGAGATCATTGTTTTATTCATTTTAAATGTTATTTTTTTTTATAACTGCTGATCCCATTGAGATCCTACTCTAAAACTTTCAGAATTTAAAGATTACAATATTACAAAAAACATATAATTTTTTCAAAATTTTTAAAAAACACTATTTTAAAAAGTTTTAAATTTTTAGATTAAATTAACTTTTTTAAAATCACGCATAGTCAACTTGCATATTAAATTAAACTTTATGAAATTCTCTTTAAAATGAGGGGTCAAAAAACTCTACGCCTGATAGAACTTGAGAAATTTAAAATTGAAAACATTTATACAAGCCAAAAAATGATGATTTTTTGAAATTTAAAAAATTGTATAAAAATTTACTGAGATAAAAAATTTATAAAAGTATATTCTCATTTCTATCATCAGGGAGAATGATTCCTGAAGGTTTCATTAAAATCTGAAATGGTGGTTGAATATTGAAAATTTTTGGTTGATTTGACCCATACATAAATTAAAAATAATTCAGTAATTCGCAAAATTACTTCGCAGAAGTTTTGAGACAATTCAGTTTTTTTAAGCTGTTATTGAAATTTAATGTAATGAAATACAGCAATATTTAAGATTTAGTCGCATATCCTTTTGCTTTGAGGATTGCAGCACATCGTCTGAGCACGGAATTAACAAGGCTTTTTCTAAAGTGGATCTAGGGATTTTTGCTCATTCCGATTGAAGATCCTGAAGGAGTTCTGCCTTTGAAGAATGCTTCTGTGTCCCTACTTTTCTTTCATTATGTTCCCAAAGGTGTTCAGTTGGATTAAGGTCAGGTGACTGACTCGGCCAGTCCAAAACTATTAATTTTCTTAGCTGTAAACCAATTTGTCACCATTTTGAAGGTGTGCCTTGGATCATAATTTTTCTGCTGAAACATCCATCCACAAGGAATCTTTTTATCAGCATAAGGCAGCATGTGATCTTCTAAAATGTTTTTATAAACATTTTGATCCCAATCACATATATCTGTACGAGGTGGACGATTCCATCATGATGGAAAGCTCAGCAGACCATTACAGGGATGCCATTTTTCCGCGGAAATGCAGATTACTGCTTTTTTGCTTATTTTCAAAATCCGCGGATTACCCCTCCTTTTTTTGGGGGGGGGGGGGAAGCTTATTTCTCGGATCGTTTCCCTTTACTGCGTCAAACGGAACCAGCCAACCCATCTGTCGGAAGAACTCCTGAACACTTTCTCCTCTGTGATTGGTGAGTATGTTTGACATCACATCATCAGTGGGAGTAGTACGATTAAACTGACCAATGGGCATGAAGTGTCGTGGCTTTCGATAAGTAGTGTAGATGAACCATGCCGTGTTTGTTTACTTTTTACCAACACTGTGCCGAAGTAGGTAGTAAGATTAGAAATCTCATGAAGGATTAAGTGTTTTATCTCGTTTGTTTTCCGATTTATACTTAATTATTGTACGTCAAAAAAAAATATGCATCATCTTTTGCAGATTTTGATAATACTAAGTATTATGAGTGAAAGAAAGTCTGCATACTGAATGCATGGTATGTTGTTTTGATTTCTCATTTTGCCAGATTAGTAACGCCCGAAATCATATAGATAATCTATAACCCATCAAATTAAATGTTGATGGAATGGATCAAAGAACCAATAAAGCGGAGTATTTAATTTAATCATTTTTAGTTTTAGTGGATCATAGTTTACCATTTACCATTAAATGCTTCATAACATGCAGTATCCCTATTATGTAGGAAAATATATCTAGACTTTCATATAAATAATTTGCTACAACATCAATGTTCTCGCCAAATTTTTTTTTGTAGCTGGGTGGCAGATTATCATTAGATAGCCATATTATGTATGAACTGATGTTTTGAGTGAAAGTATGAAGATTTTTAAATGTATTTGTTTATAAAATTTTTAAAGAATAGTTTTACATTTTTGAGGAATTCTCATTAATATTTGTCATTTATATCAGAGAATTATTGAATAAATTTTGAATTAGCCATTCTTATTATATTTATTGAGTGTTCTTATTTTATTTTAATGTATTTTTGTATTGCATGTATAGGTTTAATTTTAAATTCAAATAATGACACAATTTTATCTTGCGCATCATTTTAACTTTTTTGCTCGATTTTCACCTCGCGCGTCATTTCCTCTTTTTTGCTCTTTTCTCAGACTCATCCCTGCCATTACTGATCCATTCCCGTGCTTTACTGTTGGACGCTTGTACCGGGGATCTTTTCTGGACGAATATAATGTCGTATTAGTTGCCTAAAAGGCTCCAGAATGGATCCCCGGTACCAATGTCCAACAGTGAATCATGCAAACATGTTACTTTTCCGCGGAATTCCGCTTTTTCAGCACTGAATTTTATCATTCCTGAGATCAATGCAAATATGCATTAAAATTTGACCTTTTGGGGGAGGGGGGGGGGAAGTGGTCGAAATACATCCAAAATGTGAGAACGAGCGCCGTATTCGTACGCCGCCAAATTGAATTTTTCTCTTTCACGTTTCCTCCCTTCCACTTACTTCCTGTTTTCCCTGCCTGATCACGTGCACCAAAGCAAACAGCGTCAGAATGGGGCGAAGTCATGTGAGATCTCCGGGAGCAACGCCGCAAGTCGACTTTTTCCTGCAGCTTCGATCGTTGCGAGTTTCATCTGGCCGATTCAGCGCGTATCAGCGAATTGCAGGAGAAAAAGAAATTGAAGCTGCGTGAAGCTTTGGTCTTTGGTGAATGGAAAATTCCCTTTTGCGAATTGGCAACACTGCTAAGCGCGATCGGCGATCTTTCAAAACAGGGAAATTTTTTGTAGATTGTTGCTTGCATCGTGTTGATTTCTGCTTAGTTTTTTTTTGATGTTTTATTTTTAATTTTTGTGTAGTCTAGTGAATAGAATGGCGAATGTTATTACTGATATTGCAAAATCCCGCGATATTGATAAGGAGGAAAGAAACAAATTTCGATGTGAATGGCTTACAAAAACAGTCATGGTAAAACTTGAAGAAAGAGTTTCTGACGTGATAGTTGGAGATACCATACAAAAAGTTGATGTGAGGGGCAAAACAATTTGTAGTCTCTGTTCTGATCTCCAGTATTACGGTAAAAGAGGATTTTCTGCAATATCCGACCACTTAAAAAATCAAAAAAGCATGTGGAGAAAGTTTTTTTTAAAGATGACAACTATTCTTTGCCAAGTACTTTTTTCCCTTGTAATCCATCAACATCTTCAGGTTCATCATCATCAGTCACAAATGCTGCTCCAACTAAATATCAAATTCAGAGGCTTTAATTTTAGGTGTTCTTGCAGAACATAATTTACCATGGCTCCTCTTCTAGTTGAAGTTGGCAAAACGCTAGCAGAAGACAGGAAAACACTAAATCACCTCTCATTAAAAAGAAATTGTGCAGCCTACAAAATGAGATATGGTGTTGCAAAACATTTTTTCAACTAAGAAAAAAAAAATTCTATTATATATTTATTGACTAGATCTACTTATATTAGAGTCTAGTAACCTGGAAAAATCATTAAAATTTACCATTTCTGAGAAAAAGTGAGCAAAATTTGAAAATTCTGAGAAAAAGTTAGAAAACTTTGAAACTTTCAAGGAAAAAAAAATGTTTCTTATAAAACTAAGGATTTGAAATTGCAGCACTATTAAAATCAAACTTTGCTCTTCATAAGTACTGTAATGTGTATTGCAACCTCTTGTGCAAATTATTTTGTCTACCTCCTTTCAGTTCTTTCTTGTAAATCGGAGATTTTCAGTTCTAGCTTCACTGAAACTTTCTACTGTGTTTCACTCTGCTTACTTATCTTTGTTTCAGAACTGAACTTTTGTTAGCTTAATTTATTGAATATTTATTATTTGTATTAAAATATGTCAAAGCAATCTGTATTTAACTGTGACTGATGTGATAAAGAATTTCATCCTGATTAGACAAAAAGGATAGAACCTGATGCTAATAGTGTGTATCTGCAAAATGTTTAGCATGTAAAATTGTTTAACAAATCAGTAGCTTGTGCTTCAGAAATCAGTTGTGAAAGTTCCTCTCTCAAATTCACAACTTTTCAGTTATTTTGTGTATATCTCAGGTATTTTGTGTGTACCTCATAAAATCTCAATACCTGGATTTATTATTATTGGTATGGAAAACCTGGAAATGTCAGAGAAATTCATTGCTGATCTGGAATAGACACCTTAAATATGTCAAAGAAAAATTAATATTTAGCAGCTGTTTCCAAGTGAGTGTAATAATTTACTCTTATGAAGTGCTTTGAAACAATTTTTTTAAATTTTGATTTATTTTTTTGTTTACTTTATGCAATTAAAATTTCTCTAATTGGACATGCAAAATTTAAATGTGTAAATTATAAAAAAAATTACATATTTAAATTTGCATGACCAATTATAACTTTATTGGTTGGAAAGAGGGGAGGGGGTTGCGTGAGGGTGTAAAAGTTCAGCTTTTTTCTTGGTGGGCTTATACCATGTCTGATCATGGAAATGGATTAGTAATGGTCCTGGGAGCTTTCCATCATGATGTCATTGTCCCCCCTCGTACACATCAATGTGATTATGGATCAAAATGTTTATAAAACATTTTAAAAGGTCACATGCTGCCTTATGCTGGAGAAAAAGATGCCTCGTGGATTAATGCTTCACCTGACCTCAATCCAATTGAACATTTTTGGGAACACAATGGAAGAAAAGTTGGGACACGGAAGCATTCTTCAGAGGCAGAACTCATTCACAACCTTCAATCGGAATGGGTGAAAATCCCTAGGTCCACTTTAGAAAGCCTTGTTAATTCTGTGCTCAGACGATGTGCTGCAGTCTTCTAAATAAAAGGATAAGCAACTAAATATTAAATATTGCTGTATTTCGTTACATTAAGGCGCTTATATTCAATAAAAGTTTAGAAAAACTGAATCTCAAAACTTTTGCAAATTTCAGAATTATTTTTAATTTATGCATATATCTCAATTGTTCTAATGTTGCATTTTGTTGTGCTTTAAAAGGGGAACAAATTACTAATTTACATCATTAAGAAATTTTTCTTACAGAAAAAGTTAGGACAGAAAAACATTTCTCAACTTTTGCGAGCTACTGTAAGTTAACAATTTAGAAAATGTGTAACACAGTTGAAAACAATGCCAATTTCAGCAATTGCTGCCTATAGACTATTAAATATTCAAATTTTTTTGTGCTGCACTGTATATGATCAACACCACATAATGTATTAAAATTTACTTAAGCTGAAAAATGCATACTGCAATTGGAAATGAATTTTGGGCACATTATTACTCCTAAACAGTGTTGCAATTGAATTCTTGTAAATCAAATATAAATGTTCCACATTCCATATTCAATAAATATTTTGCAGTGCATCTCTGTAATATATATAAATCTCTAAATGTTTAATGTTGAGTAATATCAGTAAAATCTACTTCAATTATCTGCCATAAACTATAAAATATCTGAGTTCTTTTGAGTGTCCCTGTAAACAAACTATAAATGCTACACACTTCATTGAAGATGCTATAATAATATTTAATAACATACACCACTTACATGGCAATTGGAATATATGAATGAGAGTTCAGATGTCAAACAGACAAACCAAAGTCATAAACACTTTTTAACTAGATTGGAAAGTACTGAAAATGTAAATTAAAGAAATGTATAATAATACCAGTAATAAGTGGGTATTTTTTATTGTTTTGTATTTCAGTATGGAAAGCGTATGCAGAATTTAAAATCTGCAGAAAAAATGAAAAATACGAAATCAACATTCACAAAATAATTTTTTTTAAAAGGTACATATAATATATATATTTTTTTAACAAAGACTACATTAGAAAAGCTAAGGTTCCATAAATAATGGTTTTTGTATTTTGATTTTGAAAGTGGATGCAGAAGTTTAAATCTGCAGGCAATACTCACTTTTTTCGTCTGTTAGACCAGAAGTCTCGTCTTTGGCATCAGAATCAGGACTAGCATTCTTTTGAATAAGTTCTTTCAAACGATTGTGTAAAAAGTCTGTTTCTTTTCGTAGTTAAACCACATTCTATAAAAGACTGTTTAATTAAGTCTTCAGAAACTTTTTCCCAAGCTGCCTTTACCCAGAGAGCTATTGTAAGATATGAAGCAGATCAACGTTTACCAGACTTTGTGAATTCCTGTTCTCCATTTCTTAGCCAATCACTCTAAAAACGCCTCATTTCAGCTTTGAAAGTCTTATTCCAATGCACATCTGCAGGCTGAAACAATGGGGTCAAACCTCCAGGAATTATTACAAGATCTGTTTTATAATGCTGTTTAAAACTGGATTTAACAGTCGTTTTTAGGTGGGGTTTTACACTGTCCATTACTAAGACGGATTTTGGTTTAAAAAAACAATTAGGGCAAGTACCCCAAACTTTTTGCTTATATATGTAACATTTTGACGAAGATGAGACATTACGAGAAATATTATTCCATGGTAAAAGGGGTAGTCCGTTAAAGAACTAATATATTGCAGTCGGTAATCACGATCATGGCGAAGTAGTGAGGCAATGAAAAGACACCAGAACAGTTTCTCCAGTAAAGTCCAGCCAATTTTCAGATGAATAGTTTATTAAGAATAAGAGCGATGCAGCACATTTCCCACAGGTATAAAACTTATAGCCTCGGGCTTCACAATGGTTCACTTCATTGATTTAAAGATGTTAAATGGCCAGATGAATATTCTACGACATAAAAACACCAGATGCATATTTGTTTACATTTTCAGATACGTCGAAAATCTAGCTCTCCGACCGATGCGGGCGAGTTTTGTTCTCTCCGCGGAGACATACAGAAAATTACGTCACGAGCGCACAAACCAATGAGTGAGAGGCGACCTATAGACCAGCGAATGAGACTAGAGGGAGGAGCTAAGACAGTAAAGAATCCCTCACTTGAGCGTGTATCAATTTTGAAGTGAAACTACCTCAGCGCGCGAAAGACATAGCATAATAATAATAATAATAATAATAATAAGAAAATGGCTTTTTAAAAAACATTTGAAATGAGAAAGCCTCTTCGAATTTTATAGATTGGGAAGCTGATAAAGGCTACGAATGGACTTAAAATTTTAGATTAAGATTTGGAATAAAATAATTATTAATATACGGATATTTACTTTTAAAAGGACATTAAATAGGAATAAATATTATTAAGAATTAAGGAAATGCTGACTATGTCAGAAATTAGATTAATTTAAAAGATTAATGCGAATAAAATAGAAGGATACGAAGGAAATAAATTTTTTATATAACATATATATTCATCAAGTCACTATTCATAGATTCTTTCATGGACACAGTGACTACAACATCCTTGGGGAAATCTGACTTTGGAATACGGACATAATACAGATTTTACGTCTTTAAAGTGCTAAGTTTTCTGCTGTGGCAGATCAAACCACATAGGTGTTTTGTTCTTGTTGCCAATACAACTTAAATTCACATCATTAGCAGTAACTTTGAAAAAACTAAAAAACATTTCATGCAATTTCTGTGCATCATCTGGAATTTTTTGGCCTATACTTGTTACTGATCTGCTCACAATGTTGTGCCTATTAATGAATCTTTCGAGCCAGCCATTCGATGCTTTAAAATCAACAGGCTCATCATTTCCATCATTTTTCAGAATTTTTTTTGCCTGTGATTTTATTTGGAAAGATGTAACTGCTCGACCTATTTTTCTCTCTTGAATCCAGTTAATAAGTCTACTTTCCATGTCTGGGAATTTTGCCCTTTTCTTCAATGGTTCCTTGTCTGATGGAACATAATGCCTTTTGCATATTTCTACATCTAGTTCCATAACACTTCTCTTCGTTTATTCCAGTCTTGAACACAAGAGTGGGGAATTTAGAAGTTACACTAATATTGCCATTTACTTCATCTAACTTTGCTAAATCTGCCAATTTAAAAGCAATTGTATAACTTCGTGAACATGTGTGCTTACATGATTCTCCATTTCGACCGTTAAAATAGAAAAAATATATTACTTCAGGAAACTATGACAATTTTTTACTAAATAAAGACTTAGCCACTCAGAGCCACTTGGATTTTTCCACCTTCCTTATACCATGTTTGCACTGGGTATTTAAGATATCTTAGATCGCCATTTTTGATATTGTACTCTCTCAGAATTGAATACCTATTCACACTGCAAAACTCATCTAACAAGGAGAGTACCAAGCTTGGTAATCACAGATTTTGATTATTTTTATATATGTTGTAGGGTAGAAGCCCCTTAGTCTCAGGTTCAATGGATTTTATACAACGCTCCTTAGTTCTCGAGAAATGGGAGGTCTATTATAACACAACTTAAATACTTTGTAATGAAACAACTGTGTTGGTTGTAGCTCAGTTGGTATGGCGTATCCTCGTTGTTCCGAGAGCCCGGGTTCGATGCCGGAACGCGCTATGTTTTGTTTTTCTCTTTTTTTTTTTTTTTTTGATAAATATACTTGTAATTATAATTTAATAATCTCAATAAAAAATTTTGTTAATATAATTAAATTTTAATTTAGCATTTTTGATTTTTTTAAAAATGTATTTCATATATGCTTTATCAATGCAACGATATTGAACAATTGTGTCGATTCGTGATTGTAAACAAACATAATTTATAAATTGCCTTAACGAAACGCTACGATGATAATACTACTCTGTTTTTAAAGTAAGAAGCATAATTTTATTAAAATTTAGCATAAGAATTTGTTTTATTTTATTGTAAGAAGAGGGTGCCACAACAGACTTTGGTTATTTCCTTTTTTTTTTTTTTTTTTAGTTTGGTGCAATTAAGTAATTTTTGTTTTCAATCTTTATCGCACAAGTGCGTATCATTCTATAACAGCTTATAATCGTATAAAAATTGAAGAAGTAAGTTGTAGTTCACATGAGAAGATCAATCTGAAGTGCCGGGACTCTATGAAAATAAAAAAAGTCATGTCACAAATGCGTTGAAGCACTGTAAAATTTTATTGCAAAACAATGGATCTTAACAAATAATCCAGCATCTGAAATATCTTCATTTTCTATTGCGATGGTTGAAGAATTCTATAATTCGATAGTAAATATGCTAATTTTGGAACGATTTTTGAATTTTTACTAGTCAATAATAGATTCAATTTTTTATAATGCTCTTTAAATGATGAGAAATGTTTAATAATGGTTTAAAAATCAAAAATGCTAAATTAAAATTTAATTATGTTAAAATATTTTATTGAGATTATTAAATTATAATTACAAGTAAATTTATTTTTTTAAAAAAGAGAGAAAAACAAACGTAGCGCGTTCCGGCATCGAACCCGGGCCCTCGTAGCAACGAGCAGACGCCATACCAACTGAGCTACGAGCAATGCAGTTATAATATTAGACCCCCCCATTTCTCGAGAACTAAGGAGCGTTGTATAAAATCCATTGAACCTGAGACTAAGGGGCATCTACTCTACAACATATGTAAGAATAATCAAAATCTGTGATTACCAAGCTTGGCACTCTCCTTGTAAGATAACTCACTGAACTTCACTGTGTCTGAGACCTGAACAAACATAGAATGTACGCATGTGCATAAGTTAAAGCTAGCCTCCAGAGCCAATCAAAGTGAGGGGTCATGGCTGTATCTAGCAATAGAAAGTTGGAACTCACTCAGTCAGTTTGGCTGTCTAAGATATCTTAAATACCTGATCTGAACATGGTATTAGAGAAAAGGAATAATACTAACCGTGCAGAATTTGTATCAGTTGGACAACTCAATCTTATCCCTTTATATTGTTTTTCTTTTCTCTACTCCACCCCAGCAGCTACAAGGGGAGGCAAAAATAAAAACAATCCATACTGGTTTCCTTGACATGTCGTCATTCTGGAGTAGAAATGTCATACATGAAAATTTTGCATAATAATATGATAAATAAAATCTAATAATCACTTAAATATAAATGAATATATATATATAGAGGGAGACAGAGAGAAAAATAAGTATTGATGTTTTTTCCTTAAAATGAAAAATGTTAGAAAAACAAAAATAAATCAGCCACCTCTACGCCAGAAGCGAAACCTCATATTTTCCGGTATGCTGGTAAATACAAATTTTTCTGGCATGCCGGCTAATGCGGGGGAATATGATATGAAAAAACCCCATGAAATCTTAAGTTCACAAAATATATTTTTTAAATTCTAAATAATATTATTTTTAATCAAATAACAGCATTAAGGCCGGGAAAGTACCCATAATAAGTAGCTATTTTTTGTTTTTTCGAAATTTTGATGTAGAAAGCATATATGGCAGTTTCAAAATGCGAAAAAAAGTCTTTTTTTGGCTTGCTTACACGCAGCTTGTAGAAATTAGAAAGTGCGATTTTTCCCTGCCCTAATCAACTATGACCATGTGCCATTTTGGGATATTCATTATAGTTTTCACTTAATATCTCAGCTAATTATCAAAAAATGAAAAATCTGTGCATTCTGACTAGCCTTCGTCCATCCTCATCGAAACTTTCAGACTTCCACATGCAGTAGATTTCTTTAGTCAATTGCCAGCACATACACAAACAGATAGAAACATCTTTCTTTTATTAATATAGATAGATAATTTTAATAAATGTTATTTTTAAGATCATCTTTTTCAATGCAAAGTAGGCCTAAAAATTTCACAGAGCAATCAGCCACTTTAAAAAATAAAATTAAAAAGTGTTGGAAATTTTAAATAGTTTGACTCAAATTTTTAGGGTTTCGTACTTAAAAAGTAAAAATGGAACTATTATAAGATCACTCGTGTGTCTGTCCGTCTGTCACAGCAGTTTTTCTCGAAAACAATGAAACGAGAAAAGTTCAAACTTGGCAGAGTTATGAAGGCTGTTACCTACATATTTATAGATTAATAGCCATTCACAAATATCTTTAGGAAAAATTTAGGAGGCTACTTAAGTTACTTGAATTTTTGGTTTTTGTATAATGTGTGTGGCTTGTTCGAAAAGATCTCATAATGCTAAACCAAAAAATATATTTGTTTAATTTTAAATATTATATTTTAAGAAAAATCGTTGATAATATACTACAAAAATGTTCCCCGCCCCCTATTTCTGAATTTACTTAAACTAAAATTATGAAAAAATTAGCTGTAGTAGGAGTATGTTTAAACCTTGCGGAAAACTGTAGCATTATCCTGTGTCCCATAGTTTTTGAGAAAATTGCATTTTTTCATTACACAACTATTTTACGGGCACTCAGTGGGGGAGTTGAGAGACGCTCGAGGTACCTATCAACACAGAATCATCCAAGGATTCTTGATAATGATTTTCGAAAAAAATTGTCGATATTAAGAGATATTAATTAAAAACCTATCTAGAAAACTGTGGCACGGACCAAGGCAGCATTGCAATTTAGCAACCTCCTTTCGAAGTGCGCTCGGCACAATGCCAAGTTTAACCTTTGTACCAGGTTTTAGGTAAGGCAAATGATAGTGATAAATAGTCAACGTTTTTCATTCCAATTGAGTTCAATTATTGAAGGCAATTATTGAAATAAAATTCATAGAATAATTCTAAGGCATTAAATGTCAGTAGTTTTGAGATTTTAATCACTTCATTGCAGTTAGTAATTAAAAAAATTATTGTATGGAACCCTTTGTGCGCGAGTTAAACTCTCACTTGACCGATTATTTTTATACTAATAGTGGTCGAAGCACTTAAGATTGTGTAAAATTTGCTACAAAGTTAAAAGGGTTTACTAGGACTAGCTATTAATTAGAAATTTCAATTTTCAGGTTTTAGTGCTGAGTTTATTTCAAAAATAGTATGTCTTCTTAATCCTCCTTCAATCATTTAAAAAAAAAATCAATAGTGCTGAAACTGTGGTAGAATTTAGTTTTTAATTTTACTAATTTACCGTAATTCTGTATAAGTGTATTCAGTATTTCACTTTCATGTTGTTTTAGGTAGCAAATCAAGATAGTATACTGTTATCTCAAAATGAGCATAAGACTGTAGAAAATGTATCTTCCTATGTCAATCATCGAACAAATCAGTCAGGATCTCTCGAGAGTAAGTATCTTTTATTTTCAATATAAATTTTAATTACTGCTGGTGAAATTTAAATATTAGCATAAGTAAAATAACTTTGTTATATTTCTGAGAATTATTTTTTTTCTCAGATTGTGTTTATCTGAATTTTCAATAATAATTATCTTAATTTATGTATTTCATGATTCATACTTTTTGGAAAAAATATAAAGTGCTTGAAAAAAGGAATAATAGTCTTTAAATTTTCAAATGAAATTTGCCCACCAAATTAATTTTTTTAAGCTAATAAGCTAAGGACAATTCTACAAAATTTTCATAGAGAGATTAGAAATTTCCGAACGCATTGTTGAGAATATTTAGGCCAATTTTAATCTAATTTCAATTTGCTTGCTCTGCATGGTATGTGAACCCTGTTCTTCGAATGATTCAAATAGATTTTAAAAAAATTACATAAAAGAACATATTTTTTTGTATAGCAGTACACATTAATATTGAAAAAATGCTGCTTTGTGATCATTAAACTTTTATTCCACAAGTTGGATAAAATTTATAAAATAGTTTTTCTACTCTACATGCTGAACTAGCTTAAATAAGTTTAACTTAAAAAACATTTTTATAACTGTAATTTTGTGAAATATATATCTATTGTTAATTTACTCAAATTTAATTATGTTATACGGTTTTGTGCTAAATTTAAATTATAAAAATAAAGAAAACTCAAAATTACCTTTGAAAACATGCTTAAAATTTAATTCATGGAAAATAAATACTTTTAGGGTTAAACAATGATGAAATCTCACAATCAAAAGGTATTTGGATTAACAGAAAATTTCATACCAAAGCCAATTTATTTGCATGATCGTACACATTATTAATATTGAAAGATGCTTCGTTAGATGTGACCTCAATCTCCTCGAATAAAAAGGAGGTTATTTTTCGTTTTTATGGAAAGAAAGGTAAAAAAAAATCTGATCCTTGTACTAATAAACAAAAATTTTGTGCAGCCATGTTCATTCATTATAAGTATTTTTCATGAAAATGTCCATATACTTATTGCGGAATGTATGTAATACACTAATGAGGATCAGTGAAAAAATTATTAAAACAGTAAGATAATTTACTCCAACTATATCTAACAAAATAAGTTAAAGTACAATTTGAAAAAATACAAGTGTCCCTGGTTTGAATTACAAATGCAAAATTATCAGATTTAAAAAATATCCTGGGTTGCACTATAGTATACCAATAGGCATACCAAGAATACTTCCAGGGGAGGATAAATGTTTAAGTGCAACTGCCTACATCTTGAGGATATTGTTTCTTAGATATATTTTGCATAGGAGGTTTTCAATTATTCTATCAGAAATCTTCCTAATAAAATTTTTCCACTGTCAAAAGCAGTATTTGTCAAAAGAGTGAATAAGAGCATAGTTTTAAGAGGAATGTTAAGAAGTCGACAAGGTTTATTTAGATGTGTAACACTGAATGGAATAATAAATTATGAGTTTAAAAAAAAATTAAGACAAGCTTTTATTATGGTGTACTAAAAAAGAAAAAAAGATGTTGAAGGACAATCTATTAAATAGCTTTTTAAAAAGAAATAAATTAAATTGTGAGTGATTTTATTTATTATTATTTTTAAAAATCAGTTTTTTTAAAAAAGAAGAAAGAAAAATCATGCATCAAGCATAGATTATGAAACACTTACAGAATATTTTAATAAAACTTCACTGTTTACTAAGTTAAATTAAATTCCTAAGTAAACATTTTATTCAATACATAACACATTTGAAAACCAGATGTCAGTAATTACCACCCATAAATGAAAAAGTACTTCAATTCTTTTGTGCAGCCCTGTATTTGATCAATGGATTTGTATATATTCTACGTAGCATGTTTAAATTTAGTTTAGTTAGAAATCTCATAATAGGTTGAAAATTTACCTTCAGCAATTTCTACCAATAGGCGGAAAGTTACTAGAATTCTTTTGTACAGTCTTGTATATTACCTACAGATATTTATACATGTCACATAATAAGCTAAAATTTAATTCAGGCACAATTTAAATTTAATACATACTTAAAAACTACTGAAATCACATTTCCAGAAATTATCATCCATAGTCAACCATGTTTCCAGTTCTTTGTGTGGCCCTGTATATGATTTTATTTATATTCTTTCTACAAACATATCTTGGTATACTAAATAGAGTTCATATAAAAATGCATAACTCAATTAAAAACCTCCTTTAAGCAATGCATGCCCATACTCATTAATGCTTATGAAATCTTTTGAGCAGGGGTGCAGCAAATGTTTTTATTCCCAACATTTCCCCCAATCCATATGAAAATTACCCCAAAATTGTTACGATATGTTATAGGCTTACATAGGCTTCTGTATTACCGTAGGTATAGTAAATTTTGCAACATACAAGTTGCATCTTTAAAAACCTATAGACTGAACTTGTAACATGCCTAGTTATTGGAAAGGTAAATTAAGTTAATGCAGTATAAGTTTTAATCTAATTCTTATGCCTAATATTTATTAATAAATACACAGTTTTAACCAACAAATACAATGTTTTTGATTACCTTTTCTGATAAATTGTCAATTATTGAGAAACTGCAATCTTCCACTCTCTTTGTGGATGTTGTCAATCATTTTTGATGTTTTGTAGATCTTGAGTCTGTTTCTTGAAGAAAATCTAGTAAAATGATAATTTCCACCATGAAAATGTCTGTTTAAGGATTCTTTTAATAGTTCCGTAGCTTTATGCACTGGTGGTCATTCCATGATATAAACACTTCATGAAAGAGATTATCAGATTTTAGCGTTCTGTTATAAATGTGTTTTCCAATAATAGAGTCAACAGATCCACAAACACAGTCACTGTAAATTTTCAAGCAGTTTTCAAGGAGCTAAAGTATTTCTGGTACCGCTGTCTTGATCTAGAAGTGATGGTTTCTTTTCAGAATTTAGGATTATTTTATTAAATTAAGTTTTTAGAATAATTTTCTTCCAAGTTGTCCATAGATTAAAAATATTTTTCTCATTATTAAATTTAAATTATTTTCTATTTTTGCTCACCCATTCAGTGAGAGCTTGTAGTGAGTTTTCCACCAGTGATGGGTGTGTGATTTTCTTGATTTGATTCTCTTTCTAAAGTTTTCTCTTTCCTGATTTTTTTTGTCAGAAAATTATTATCTTTTAAAAATTTTTTCTAAGGTAATTCATTAAAAAAGAACTTAGAAATTTCGATTATTGCAATTGCATAATTACTCCGGAACATCGGCATTTTTCTACTCAAAAATAAATTTCGACTTTTTTGTCCCATGTATAAAGTTGACCTCCCTCCCCTACTTTGAAGCAGATTATTTTTCCAAAATTTCTCGACTTATATGTGAGTATATACGGTACATATTATTCTCAGATCGATTTTGTGAAAGTTGCCATACGGATCTTTTTATTTGTAGGGAAACATTTTTCTATCTCGGGGGAATTATGTAATTCATTGTTAAAATTGAAATCAATTGTATATTTTTCCCCAGATGACTAAAATTTCCCCCAATCATAGATCGCCGGATCGGACATATTCTGCACCCCTGCTTTTGAGTAGTTCTCTATATTATCTATAGCATTTATACACACCACATAGTATGAAAATATTTAGTTAAAAACGCATATTATAACTGAAAACATGTTTCCAGCAGTTTTTGTTTTTAAAGTCCTTCCAGGGTTCCCAGCATCATGGAAAGTCAGGGAAAATCTGGAAAGTCATGAATTTCAAAGTAGTCAGGGAAAGTCAGGGAAATTAAAAAATATATAGAAAAAGTCAGGGAATTTACAAATATTTTCTAAAAAGTCATGGAAAAGTTTTGGAGAAAAAATTAAAAATGATGCACAATCCATCATATAGTTTCGGGGAAAAAAATGGAGAATTTTGAAGAGCGATCACAGAAAAAAAGAATCTCTAATTTTTGACAAAGGATTGCAAAAATAAGTAACAAATTTCGTCGTATGCCCGTTTGGTCAGAGAATGTTTTGAGATTTGGTCAGGGAAAGTCAGGGAGTTTTTTTAGATTTGGTCAGGGAAAGTCAGGGAATTTGCCAGTCATGTTTTGCTGGGAACCCTGCCTTCTTTCTAATATAATATTTTTCATTCAGTAAACCAAGATATTTTCTTGATATGTGGAAAATAATATGCTTATGTATATCCTTTTATATATGTTTTCATTACGTATTTGCTTTCGGCTTTCAATTTTCTTTGTAATATTGATGTTGTAAAACATTGTTCGTTTCTTGCTCCTATTTTCCTTTATTAGTAAAGTATTTTCTAAGCACTATTTTATATATTTAATCTTCTTAATCAGTTTTATCAAATGTGTTGCAAGTTTTACTTATACCCAGGGCTCTACAAATTTGAAAAAATCTGGTAGCCAGCAAAAATTTTTATTCCCCTCTGAAACATATTTATCTCTTTCCCACCATTGTCAGTTTTTGCCCGCTTTTAGGTAGCTTTCAATACAAAAAAGTATAAAGCTACCTATTGCAGTTGTTCGGAAGAAAGCAATTCCGGAAAATTTCGGTATATTTTCACCTATCATGACACCCAGACCCCAAAACCACTCTCCGTTCAAATGTTGATTTATATATATAATAAAATCTGATCATTTGATAACACTCGTGGTTATAAATATTTTTGGATGAAACTAATTGTGTGTATTAAGCTTACCAATGTCTCGACAGAGTTTGTTAGCCAGCTTGGCCTGCCATTTTGTTTGCCCCTTAAAGATTTAAATCTAAAATAAATATACAAAAAAGTTAAAAATTCTAATTTATTTTTTGCTTAAGTGTTAGGCCTTGATACAAGGATTCTGGAGCATTTTTTGTTTTACCTCTATCTTAAAAAAACGGCTGAGATACAGCAGTTTGAAATTCTAGGGTGGCAGGCATTTTGAAACAAGATAGCACATTACAAAAATCCAACGATTAATTTATGAGTTTTAGTGAATGCGATTTCTCGCAAATTATTATTTTTCATTGTTGTAATCATTTTCCCAATCATACGCATAAAACTATATATGCATATCCGTTAGCGCCAAATTCTCGCCAAACTTGGTGACACTTGGCGAAATATCGCCAAATTTGGCAACCAAAAAATAAGTCTTCATAAATGAAGCCAACTTGGCTATAATTGACTAATTTGGCAAATTTCTTATTTAAATTCTGTAATAACGAATCTTATGTAATCGGATTGTTCGAGTAACATTAGCCAAGATTTTAATACGAAGATATAGGAAAGCTACCTTTTCCTCCAGGTACAGGCTGGAAGGCCTTTTTTGTTTAATCATGGATTTTTCGAAACCCACTAAAATTATTTTTGAATTGATTGAAAAAGTATAATCATGAGTATGGTAATAATATATATTATAATATATATAAATAATATAATATAAATATAATATAAAGTAATAAAGTTGATATAATTTCAGTTTCTTGACAAAATACATCAAAGTTTTAATTTGAAAAATAATTAAATATAGGTACATTATAAAGTTTGACTAAATAAAAAATGCAACATCATAAAAAAACATTTTTTTAGCTAAAATTATCATTTTTAATTAAAACATTGCTTAGGCAAACCATTGATCAAAATCCTTAAAGTATCAGCTTTAGTGCATTTTATCTTTTTATAAGAGTTTTAGAAACACTTTTTTGTCTTGGTTCTTCAAAATCTGCATTTTTAAAATTTTTGTTTTTTAACTACTGGCATTTGTTCTTGTGTATGTCTGTATTATTATTTTTTTTAATCCAAAGTACCACCTATCTATAGCTTATTCTGGTCTATAGTCATTAAGCAAACCATGTAAATGAATCATCAGTAGATCATTCAATGTTTATACTTTTAGTTGCCAGTTTGTCACTTCTTGCCTATCCTTTAAAATCGATAGTTTTTTAAGCTCTGTTACTAAAAAAGTTCACCTTTCTTGTAAAAGATCTATCTATCTAATTTGTTTATAATAATATATATTTTTCACATTAAGAAATAATTATCTAAAAGTATTTAGAAATATTGTCTTTTGATGTCTTATTGCAGCTCATTTATTGACTGTTTATGCTGTATTAAAACTGATAGAATATGCATTTTATTTTAGCTTATCTGTTTATATTTTCTTGATGGCAAACTTTCTCATGCATGAAAAAAAAAATGTTTTCTTATGTTTTACTTTCAAAATTTCATAAAGTTAATTTTAATTAAATTTTTAGATGTTCCATGCTCTAGTTGATAGTCTTCTGATAAATATTATCTGAATAAAAAATTATTTTTACAATTATATTTATTTTTCTATCATTGTAATAATTTAATTGGTAAAAATATATCTTCATAATATTCATTTCTCTTTTTATCATGTATACCTTGATATGAGTATATTCTATAATCTAAAATCTGGTCCATTTTATTGCATCAAAAATGACCATAATCTTTATAAAAGGCTCACAATAAAAAAGTAGTTTTATAAAAATCAAAGCAAGGTACTGGTAGACTCATTATATTTCATCAGTTTGAAGTTAAGGAAGAAAAGTATAATTAAAAAAGATATTCTGCATGTAAATGTTTTAATATTTGTCATCAAAACATCAGTTTGTGCGTATATTAAAAAAATTTACAGTACAGATTGCACTTATTGTAATTGACAAGTTATTTAGTGCAATTTAGGTAAAACTTATAATTCTTTTCTCTCCAGAAAATTGGGCAATATATTCAAATAAGTATTATCAGGGTGTCTAACCACCTGGAAAAGTCTGGGAAATGTATATGGATTGGAAAAGTCAGGGAAAGGTCAGGAAAATTTGTCATTTTTGAGAAAAAGTCAGGAAAATTTGAAAATTCGGAAAAAAAGTTAGAAAATTTTAAACTTTGAAGAAAAAAAAATTAGCAAAATGTTTCTTATAAAACAAAGGATTTGAAATTTCAGCGCCATTAAAATCTATAACTTTGCTCTTCCCAAGTACTGTAAAGAGTATTTCAACCTCTCGTGCAAATAATTTTGTTTACCTCCTTTCAGTCTTTCTTTAAAACTCATCAGAGATTTTCAGCCTCAGATTCACTGAAACTTTCTACTGAATGTTGTAGGATTGATTAGGTGTTTCACTCTGCTTACTTATCTTTGTTTGGGAACTTAACATTTGTTAGCTTAATTTATTGAATATTTGTTATTTGTATTGAAATATGTTAAAGTGATCTGTATTTAACTGTGACTGATGTGATAAAAGAATTTCATCCTGATTCACAACCTGATGCTAAAAGTGTGTAATCTGCAAAATGTTCACAAATTGTAAATTTTGCAAAAAAATTATGTAACAAATCAGTAATTTGTGCCTCAGAATCAGTTGTGAAAATTCCATTCTCGAATTCATAATTTTTAAGATTTTTTGTGTTTAACATCACAAAATTTCGATACCTGGACTTAAAAAAAAATTGGTATGGGAAACCTGGAAAAGTCAGGGAAATTCATTGCTGATCTGGAATAGACACCCTGTATTATAATGAGGTGTAATATGTTTCTTTTGTCATCAGAAATATTTGCGAACCTGCATAACTGATGTATAATAATTTATAGTTAATACAATAGTCTGTAAGGTATGTGCACTGTGCACTTTCTAATGTTGATCTTTTTCACTTTAGAATTTATTGTTATTGTATAAGTTTTTTTTTTTTTTTAATTAACCACTTTTTACAACTTTCTGGTGCGAGTGACTTTAATCCAATGTCCCTATTTTTTTTTAAAAAGGTTCTATGATCAGCAGTAAAAGTGATCAGAGTGCAATGAGTTCATACAATAGTTCCTCTCATGATTCTGGGTCAAGTTACTCAAGTAATCCCTATTCCAGTCAGAAGTCCGTTTTAAACTCGTCCAATATTGTGCCATCTACAGTCAGCTATACACACACTTCAGCCTCCCTTAGTAGTGGTTCGAGTGATTTAAATAGTAATCAGTCACAACAGCCAAAATACCAGAGTCAGGTAGTAACTCAAGGACAGAATACATCATCATATGTATCCGGAACCTCTTCCTATGGTTTGCAGCCCACAGCTTATTCTGCATCTGTGACAACTAGTGGAAACACTTATCCTTCACAGACGGGTAATGGAAACAACATATTTTATTTGAATTTTTATGTATTTATGTAACGTTTAAAAAATATCTTTAATCCCATTTAACAAGTTGTTAGTTTTTCAGCATTTTAGCACAAAAGACATAAGTACAATTTATTACCAAATTTCAATTATTTTTTATATCTGAACAGTTTTCTAACTTTGCATAAGCACTCTTTTACTTTGTTCTTTGTCGCCAAAAAATAAAATCATCTGTATTTTCAGTTTTTTTAAATCCCCAATCCCAGAGATAATAATTTGACTTCTTTTAAATGTCAAAGTTTAAATTATATGATTTCAAAAAGTTATTGTAGCTATAAAAATGAGCTGAATAATTCTCATATGCATACTTTCTTTGCATGCAGATTCACCGCTTGCTCCCAAGGTGTAAATTACACCCACTTTTCTCTTTTCATTTTACATATAGTGTTCTTACCGTTTGATTAATATCTGGAAAGAAAAAAGAATAGATAATTTCTGTTTTTTTTGTTTTTGTTTTCTTTTGATCATTTTACCAATGACATAAGAATTATTTGTTCCCATCTTTATTTTCTAATAAAAAATCAATTTTTTAAATTTTCTGTATAAATCTAGGAGAAAATAAGAAACTTTAATAAATCTTGAGGATATTAAGAGTAATGTTAATGATACATATAGTATTTGGGATTAGTGATATGAAACATTTTATGGGAAATAATTCAAAAGAATTTTCTTTCTCCTTGAGGTTTGTGTTTTCCATTTTTATATGCATTCACAATACGAATGTTTGCTTTAATTTTTGTCTTACCTTATTAAGAGCCTACGCTAGTCTTGCGAATGCACTCGTATACTAATGTTAAACCGATAAGAGTGATCTTTTTAAATTTCTTGCATGCATTTTTATATGATATTCTTGCATAGGATACTTGAGGTCAATATTCAACATTGTATGTTTGTACATTTTCGATTTTAGTTGCAGTTTTTAGCTCACAGGCTATCAAAGCCTGAGAGCTTATGTGCCCGCCGGTTCTGTACGTACGTATGTATGTATGTATGTACGTAACGCGATAACTCTTGATAGAACTAACCGTTTTACTTTAAATTTTATTTATAGGTTCCTTGTGATAAGGCGCTTCCCTGATTAGTTTTGGAGGTTCATTGGTTAAGCATAAAGGGTGGAAACGGGGGGCTAACCCCCCATAATTTAGATAAATGGGTTTTTCATGCAGAATTATCTCATATACTTCAAATTTTGTATATAGGTTCATTTTGATAATGTGCTTCTGTCAATAGTTTTGGGGGTTCATTGGTTAAGTATAAAGGGGGAAAGGGGGGATACCCCCCCCCTAATTTAGATAAATGAGTTTTTCATGCAGAATTATCCGATTTTCTTCAAATTTTGTATATAGGTTCATTGTGATAATGCGCTTCTCTGAATAGTTTTGGGGGGTCATTGGTTAAGTATAAAGGTGGAAAGGGGGGCTAATCCCCCCCTTAATTTAGCTAAATGGGTTTTTCATGCAGAATTATCCCATTTTCTTCAAATTTTGTATATAGGTTCATTTTGATAATGCGCTTCTGTCAATAGTTTTGGGGGTTCATTGGTTAAGTATAAAGGGGGAAAGGGGGGATAACCCCCCTAATTTAGATAAATGGGTTTTTTGTGCAGAATTATCCGATTTTCTTCAAATTTTGTATGTAGGTTCATTTTAATAATGCGCTTCTCTGAATAGTTCTGGGGGGTCATTGGTTAAGTATAAAGGGGGAAAGGGGGGCTAATCCTCCCTAAATTTAGATAAATGGGTTTTTCATGCAGAATTATCCGATTTTCTTCAAATTTTGTATATATATTTATTGTAATTAGAGACTTCCCTGATTAGTTTAAGGGGTTCATTAGTTAACTATGGGGGGGTAACGGGGGATGACCCCCCCTTAATATATTGTTGATTTCTTTTTTTTTCGAGGGGCATATTTCAAATTCTTTGAAATAAGAGTATAATATACAATTAATGTGAATAGCCTGTGAGCTCAATGCCCTCAGTTTAACTGGGCAGTTTTTTTTATTTGCGCACACTTACATTTTTGAAACTGGTTGGAACCAGTTCCAAAAATCAAAAATAATAGTATTCTTATTTAAAAAAAAAAAAAAAAAAAAAAAAAAAAAAAAAAACATGAAACATAAGAAATTTATGATAGAAACATTAACAAAATAATAATGTTGTAAAGTTCTGTGGCAATAATTTTGTTGTTTTAAAGTTCTGTGGCCAATACTTTCACACTATTTTTACTAGTCTCAAACTCACTCAAAATTGCTAAAGTTAAATATATGCCATCTGTTACATTTTGAAAAAAACTGAAAAAGGTAGGATGACATCAGGGGGCGAGGATGAAGATCAGAAAAACTGAAGATGTCCGAGACGATAGAGAAAAATATTTTTTTAGCACGAATAAATGTTTTTAAAAGGAGTGATTTCTTCTGTTTAGAGGAAAGTCTTTGTAAATAACATCTACATTGACTGTTTATATGTGACATTTTGTTGTTAATGTCTGTGAATGGTAGTGTAATGTTAAAATTTGTATATAGTTGATATTGACATTATGAAAATAACTTAAAAAACGATCTTCACTGCATCTTACTATTTGATTATTTTGGTCTGCTAATATTCTTGCCACTGGTCATTTTGATTTATGAAATATTTGTTGATTATGGTCTTCAGCCTGCTTGTTTGTCGGAAAAGGGCATATGGCATCGTGAAATCTTTCAAGTTCAGAAAGAATAGCTTTGCGCCCTTGCATAAGAAATGAGTATTGGTTGCCTGTAATTTGGCACACGCAAAGCGAATCAAAACTCAAAAGTCTCTCGAAACTGTCTTTGCTGATCATCACTTTGTCTCATTGGCTTTGTTAATGTGAAACATTTCAAATGTCTTAAGTATTGTTTGTTCGTGCAAAGTCAAAATGTCTTTTATAGAATGTCTCTTGTACAGAGGGATGTCTTTTACAGGCTATAGCTGCCTAATATCTCCAATGAGGTACAGAAATAAGCCTCGAAAAGGCTCAGTGCTATCTGGTTTACCTTTGCGGCAACTTTGCTTAAGGGCAGCCATAAGACGACATCCGATCATTGAAAATTCGTCAATAATGAGAAATGACACTGGACCCAAGCTGAGCTGTAGCTTTCTTACTGCTACACTTCCTAAATTCACGAATGATTTAAAACACTTTGGCACTTTTAGTGCAGAGTAAATTATCTTGCCTTCAACATTAATTGCAGCAGCATCTGTTGGAGCAACATATACATATGAATACATACATGACATTTTGTATTTTTCCCGATTTCTTTGGTTATTATTTGTTGGTATGCTGCAAATACAGAAGCACCCAAATTCGTATTACACTTCTTTTTTTAAAATTTAAAAAAAAATATAAAGTTCAAACCAAATTACACCAATTTAGATGTTAGAAAGAATGTAATGTCTAATTTGGCTACCTATCAGTTTGCACTTAAAGTAGTCGTTACATATGTAAGAATAAGAACTTCTAAAAGTCTATCTATTACTTAAATCACAAATGTGTGGGTCAATAATGTTGACATAACGATGCGCAGAGCTGCCAACTGCTACGAAAAAATCGTAGTTACTACGATTTTGAGCCAAAAACTACGATGCTACGAAAATCTGTCTAAAACTACGATTTTCTGCAAAAAAAAGAAACGCGAATTTCGTCACAGGATCGCTCGAAAAAACGGGAATTTTGTCACATGATCACGCAAATTTCGTCACAGGATCGCGCAAAGAAACGCGAATTTCGTGAAAGGATCGCGAAAAAACCACATATTTCGTCAAAAAAGCGCGAAAAACTATGAATTTCGTCAAAAGTTCGTAAAAAAACGGCAAATTTTGTCAAAGGATCGCGAAAAAACCACATTTCGTCAAAAAATCGCAAAAAACTATAAATTTCGTCAAAAGATCGTGAAAAAACGGCAAATTTTGTCAAAGGATCGCGAAAAAAACCACATATTTCGTCAAAGGATCGCAAAAAAAACCACATATTTCGTCAAAGTATCACGAAAACACGACACATTTCGTCAAAGTATCGCGAAAAAACGGCAAATTTCGTCAAAGTATCACGAAAAAACGGCAAATTTTGTCAAAGGATCGCGAAAAAACCGCAAATTTCGTCAAAGGATCGTGAAAAAACGGCAAATTTTGTCAAAGGATCGCGAAAAAATGGCAAATTTCGTCAAAAGGATCGCGAAAAAACGGCAAATTTCGTCAAAGGATAAAAAAAAACCCGGCAAATTTCGTCGAAGGATTGCGAAAAAACAGAAAATTTTGTCGAAGGATCGCGAAAAAACGGCAAATTTCGTCAAAGGATCACGAAAAAACGGCAAATTTCGTCAAAGGATCGCGAAAAAACGGCAAATTTCGTCAAAGGATTGCGAAAAAACGGCAAATTTCGTCGAAGGCTCGCGAAAAAAAGGCAAATTTTGTCGAAGGATCGCGAAAAAAACGGCAAATTTTGTCGAAGGATCGCGAAAAAACGGCAAATGTCGTCAAAAAGATCGCGAAAAAACCACATTTCGTCAAAAAATCGCGAAAAACTATAAATTTCGTCAAAAGATCGTGAAAAAACGGCAAATTTTGTCAAAGGATCGTGAAAAACGGCAAATTTTGTCAAAGGATCGCGAAAAAACGGCAAATGTCGTCAAAAGGATCGCGAAAAAACCACATTTCGTCAAAAAATCGCGAAAAACTATAAATTTCGTCAAAAGATCGTGAAAAAACGACAAATTTTGTCAAAGGATCGCGGAAAAAACCACATATTTCGTCAAAGGATCGCAAAAAAAAGACAAACTTCGTCAAAAGGATCGCGAAAAAACGGCAAATTTCGTCAAAGGTGCTGTCATGTTAACAAAAATGTAATTTTTCATGGGAAGCCAGAGCTGTGCACTGACAATAATAATAATAAAAAAATTAGTCTGATAAGTGCAATTAATAAAAAATGTTTTTATGTACAAAATATTCAAACTACACAAATACAGTCGAAGCACCTTATAACGAAATCGAAACTGCTCCATAGATTTGCTCGTTATAAAGTGCTTTCGTTAAAACGTTATAACGAATTTGTTCGTTATACAGTAAGAAATCCAATTATCTGGATTAATGTGGTCTGAATGTAATCTGATTATGCATAAGGCCGGATATTGGAGACAATCATAAAAAAAGTCTGTTTATTTCTTTAAGATCTCTTAAAATTGTTTTTGTTAAAAAAAAAAAAAGCTAGATCTCATGTATTCATATTAAATTAATGCTTCACAGGAAAAATTACTTTTACTAGAAAGAGTGAAAAAAAGAAAAACATTGATTTAAAAAGAAATTTCAAGATAATTATATTTTTACGAATGTTATAAGTACAATTCATATCATAAAATTTTTATTTTGTGATTATTGATCTGGATGACTGGATTTCAGATAGAGTTTTGTTGTATCATTTTAACGGTATATGTATAGTATATATTACTATGCTATACATGAAAAAAAAACTGGGCAAATTAAAAAAATATATATTACTAGCTGTTACCCATGACTTCGTTCACGTATCATTAAAAGAAGAATAAATACATTAATTAAGCAAAATATTTAATTCCCGATAGTTAGAAACGTAAATAATTAACTAACTCTTTATCACATTCCATAGGAGACAATACAGTATTTCTATGTTATAGAGGCCTTGACATAACTATGTTTTAAAAAAGTGAACTTTTGTGACAAATAATCACGAAAAGGAAACTGCAACCAATGAAGAAAGGCGGGCCAAATAAAATCGTGGAGATCGGCGAATTGTGTAAAAACATATGTCAAGTTTACCTGGTAAACCATTTTACTTTTAACGCCTTTGTGAAACGTTTTAATAGCCATCCTTCAAAGATAATGGAAATAGTATATTCCTTTTCATTAAATTCAATTCTTGTGAATAGGAAGCAATTATTGTAGACCTAAATGCAAGGAGCTTAAATTTGCCTCCTTGATTTAATCTATAACTGAAAAAAAAATCTTTATTTCTAAATGGAAATATATTGACAGACGATTTTTTTTCTCCAGAATAAATTGATCCATGAAGTTTGAATGTGTGAAAATACGTTTTTACTTTTCAAAAATTTTACTGTAATCAAGATTTTTTTTTTTCTTTCACCATCTATTCAAATTGAAAATAAATTTTTTTTTTCAGTTTTAATGAGAAAAAATATATTAATCTGTTTTATTTCTTCTTTTTTATCCACAAAATTAAAATAATTTAGTTGCCATTTTTAGAGAAACTTCATTAAAATTTACAAATAATAATAATAATAATAATAATAATAATAATATCTCGGAATTTAAATAATTTTTTTAAATTCTGGGAGTTTATGACATCCTCGGATCAATGATAACCTGTGTTAAGTAAATCGCGTTGAATTCGACAATCTGAAAGGAGTGGTTGCGAAATACAAGCAGCGGTCAGATTTTAATATAATAGATTCGTATTTATTTTTCTTTTCCTAATAATCATGATGTGGTTTTTGGCAAAAAACTCTCATCTGTATGTAACTCATATTCATGCTTAATAATCGGTATAGATAAAAAAAAAATATTTAAATTTTTCGTTTTAAATATGGTGTGAAATTAATCTACTTTCTAGGCTTTGATACTTACTGATCCTTGTATTATTAATGTAAGGAACTGATTCACGCTCCTTGTAAAACACATTTGAAAATTCCCGTTTTATTTCAAATATGATGGCACTTTTTCCTCAGAGAAATCTCTTTTTAATGGCATAATTCTTGTTAATTTTCCTTTTCTGGCAACAGGACGTAAATTTTAGCGGAAAATTCACATTTGTATGTAACTGGTATTCAAGCTAATTATTAATCAGTATTGATAAAAAATATTTCAGCTTTTCATCTTAAATATTACGTCCATTATCTATCTACTTTCATTATACATTGATATTTATGCTCCTTGTATTATTACGAATATTTGAAAATACATGTTTTATTTATGACATCATATTTGTCCAAGCCGAGGAGGATCCTTTTCATAGTTCCATGGTCCAAGCGAAATCTGTTTTTAATAATATAATTATTGTTCATTTTTCCTTCTAATTATAACGCAGTTTTTGACAAAAAAAGATCTTTTTAATGTAACTGATATTCATACTTTCATGTATAATAACAAATACTCCATATTTTTGTTTCAAATATCACAGAAATTAATCTTCTTTTGAATTCTTTTTAATTTTCAGTTTTCACGTGAAAATCGTTCAATTGAAAATTAATTGTTGAGGAAAAATTACTTTTTCCAGGGGTCGATGCAGGTTTTTTTTCTTGGGGCCCATTTTGTGAAAAGTAAAGGTTATTTTTGTGAAATTTATTATATTTTTGTGAAAAATGACATTTTGTAACGGAAGTTGAAATCCAGTTAATCAAATTCGAACCAAGCATTTATAATCAAAAACTTTTTTTAATCCTTTTGGTGAAGTTTTCTTCTCAGGTGAACTTGTTTGTTTACAAATTACACATTTTAAAACATCACAAAACAATAAATAAATAATAAATAGCAAGTTTTTATGGAATGGAATTTTGTGAAAGGGCCTATTTTAGTAAAAAGAATTTTGTGAAGGGACCCATTTTGTCAAATTGATTTTTGTGAGGGGGCCCATTTTATTAAATTGATTTTTGTGAAGGGGCCCTAAATAGGCCCCAAATTTTGCCTGGGTCGACCCCTGTTTTCCGTGTTTTTATTTATTGGCAACAATCAAAGCCCTAGCAACGATAAAGTAAAATGGTTAAATTGCATGGAAAAATGTCCATTTATTCTCTGTGAAAATAACGAAATTTTGAATTATTAAGAAAAATATTTGAATAAAATAAACAAAAACCAGCCTATGTTCATTTGAGGGTTATAATCAACCTGTATGCAAAGATAAAGGAACATTAAATGCTCCATTTTGACGCTGGCTTCATCCTAACATTTGCACACAATCAGATTTATAATATTATTAGGATTGATTTAATTCTGTTAAAGGAAACTTTTACATACCTATATTGGTTTGAAGAATGAAGTTAACAAGCTCTGCTTTATATTTTCTTTACAGCATTATCTAATAATGTAAACTCTATTTTGTCAACATACATATTAATTTCATTCGCTAACAAGTTTTTATTACGCATGTAACACACAATTTTCTGTAAATACTAGAGTGCATCAGATGGTAAAAGTTTCTGGCAAATTTCTACAAATCCTTCTTGCTCACTGACACAGCCATCAGACAACTCATATTTAACTTTTTTTTTTTTTCGCTTTTCTTTTTTATTGAACATTATAAAGTATTGATCAAAGTTATAAAGTGATATGCTTTTTCATGCAAAATACTTCCACTAACGGGATTTTTTTGGATCTTGCATCTTTAAACCATGAAAATAATACTTCCTCCACATCTGCATATTTTGCTGTACGTAAACGTTTAAACGATGAGAAAACTGCATCCTTTTCGAAAATTTTAAGAATTTTTTCTCGATCTTTCTATATTGTGCTGAGAGTGCTAATTGCTAATCCTAATTTTTTTCGCTATATCGCTTTTTTTTTAAACATAATTCTGGGAAGCATTTTATAATTTCGACTTTCTCTTCTAAACTCAACCATTTTCTTTTGTCAGACACAGCCAGCGTACAGAGTTTTAAAAATTAACACGCCATAAATTTACAGGCAGAGTAAATGTCAATGAAATCAGTCATCGAATAAAAAAGAACATAACACAGTTCTGCTAAGCTGTCGTCTTTCTGTCTGTCTTAAAACACTGCCCCTCCCCCAAATCTTTCCTGGAACTATTGAAAATATGTGATTGGCCGTAGAGAAAAAGATTGAAGGTTATGTCATGGGGGAAAAAACTAGTAATTAAGCAAAAAAATATTTCCCGCGTTAAGTAAACTAGTCGTTGGGGGCCACCATAATACTTACCCATCATGGATATGCATAATGTAAAATATTAAAATAAAAATGTGTAAACTACTTATAAAATGAATTGCAATTCAAATAAAATCGTGGCTTGATGACGTCACAAACTTTAAAGGCTCGATTACTGAATTGCTTGAAAGAGGTTTTTCCTTATAACTCCAAAAATAATAATTCTATTAACCTGCGGTTTATTGCATCTGATTAAGCGTCAAATTTCCAATTAAAATATATCTTTGAAGTGAAATTTGGATGAAATACAGGGTCATGAAAAATCGAAGAATGTGCAAAATAGGATTCCAAATATCTCGGCAACTCATTATCCGATCGACTTCATGCTTTATGCAAAATTTATGTTTTTTTATTGTCTTTTATGTTCATTTCTTAAAATAAACAATTTCGAAAATTTTTATATACCTTTTATCATAACGAATATTTCGAGAGTCCGAAAAAAATTGTTCCGGTTAATCGAGGTTATTGAAATGAAATAGGCTTCTTCCCATTATTACATACTAAGTACATACCAAATTGCAAGTCTCTTTCTCAATTTTTTCGGGAGATAGAGCGTTTACAGACGCACAGACGGACGGCAAAATTTTTTTTCTAAAAATGTTTTTCGGAATCTCCAGTGTCTGAATCCGTCAAAAAAAATTTTTAGATTTTCAAAACGATTACAAGACTTAACCCTATACTACGTATGATGGGTAAGTAAAATGATGCCTGAAAGTAATAATTGTGATGCAGGAAAATGAAGTTATCAGGGGCAAATTAGATTTATGAAATTAGAAAAAATGTTTTGGGGTTTTAAATTTTGAATTTTAAATTTGAATTTTAAAAAGGGTTTTACTTTTTATCCTTTCATATATATATACACATATATGTATGAACAGGGCTTTACAAATACGGTCGCCAGGTCGCCACTGGCGACCAAATATTTTTATCTGGTGACCAAGTTATTTAATCTAAAGGGTTTTTGTTGTGGTTACTTTTTTTTACAAAAATTGACCTAAGCTTTCTTGAAATGAGCACAAATGCCACCCCCCCCCCCCTTTCCCAATATTAAAAAATAAACTTTGAAACTATATTCACACAAAAAATATTTTTAACTTTTGTTTTTAATTTGGAAAAAATAAGTTACGTGTAAATCCGTCAAAAAAAAAAATTTCGATTTTCAAAACGATTACAAGACTTACCCTATACTACGTATGATGGGTAAGTAAAAAAAGTGAAAAATTTGCTATATCGTTTTTATTGCACTGTTCATGGCTCGAATTCTTTTCGTTATATCGTGCTTTTCGTTATAAATATTTCGTTATATCGTTTCGAATTCAGTATTCTTTAACATGCAGACCAACTAAATGGTAATGAACATTTCGTTATATCGTGCTTTTCGTTATATCGTAATTCGTTATAAAGTGCTTCAACTGTATTTCAAAATGTCAAATTATTCAAATAATCAAATTTTATTGACAACAACTCAAAATATGCAAAAATATAAAATTATTCAGAATTAAAGTACATTAAAAGGAATATAAAACTAATGTAATGCAAAATATTCAAATATGTATGAAAATTATAACAGTTATACATGTAATTGCCGAAACGTCAGTTGAGGCTCACTGTGGAGACCCGAAAAGTTTTTGGTTTCTGTCTGTCTGTTTGTCTGTCTGTCTGTTCCGCGATAACTGCCGTAAAAATGATCCGATTAGTTTGATTTTTGGTAGGTATATTGGTGAGATACCCGGAATTAGCTGTATAGTTTTTAGTTACCTTTGGTTCATTCGTTCGGAAAATATAGAACATTTCTTTTTTGATCATAATGCTTTCCTATGGGATTTCAGACGATTTTGAAATTTTTCAGTCGTTGAAAATAAAATGTCGCATTTGATTAATGTATTTAAACGGTAAGTTATGAAGGCTAAAATTTATCAAGTCAGGTGTTAAATTATTCAAATTAATTTGAAATTTTGTTTATACATTCGTCAGATTTTTTAAATTAGGTGTATAATTTTTGGTGCAATTTTATACATCTGTTCTAATAATATAATACTTTTATTTTATCATTTTTTGCAAATATTAAAATGCATTCATTTTTATTTTTATTTTCAATTTAACCGTAACCTAGCAACCATGTTTAAAGAATATCAAAATGATAAAATTCAAGTAACTCAGACGATTTTGCTACAATATTTTATTCGCAAAATAAAATATTATTGGGTGATTTTATATTTTATTGAAATAAATGAGAATTTATTTCGGTACAAGTTACCTTTTAACTACTATAGAATGATAGCCGAAACATTTTTATATGAGATATTATTAATTTTCTGGAAGAGATGCGGATTTTTCGTGGTTGAAAATTAGTATTATTTAAAAAATATAATGTAATATCTCATACAACGAGGTAGTTAATCTAAAGAAATTAGCGTAGTAAAACGAATCCATACAGCCTGAAATAGCACAATTATTGGTAACTGAGATCATAAAAAGTTATCACAAAAAATACTTTATAGCGCCAAATCAAGATTGCTATTTAGTGAATTGGCAGTGGGCACGATTATGAAGGATTACACAATAAAAGTTTCCAAATAAGCCTATTTTGGGGAGATTTTAGTATGCTATTGCCATCGAATTAAATCAGGATGTACTAAGGTCAAATAAATATTGTACAATGGCCATCAAAACTGTTTTTCCGAAACAAAAATTGTAATAATACTAGATTTCTGAAATAGATAAGTGAATATATAGTAGATTCAGTTTACATTTCCATAAGTTGATTTTGTACACGAGATAATATTCAACTTATCTATCAGATGCGAGTGCTTCGTGGTTGGAAGGTAAGTAAATATTGCTATTTAGGTATTACATGAAATTATTTTCAAAATTTTTGCTTTTCATAATAAAACCAATGTGTAGAACGAAATCCAATATGTACTAGAATCATTCACACAAACAATAGGAAATCACGAATATAAATTTAATAAGATTACGGGAAGATAAGATTTAATAAGGTTCAGGGGGGCAGAGCCCCCCTGAAGAAATGTATTTTTTTACCTAAAAAATAAAATAAGAAGTTCATAAGAATGTCAGAATATTATTGCATAAACCGTGTTTAATTTAATGTTCCTAATTTCTGAAACCTTCGAATTATTTTATATGCGTATAAATATACATGTAATAATTTAAAAAATTTAATTTGCGTATTATAAGATGTTAAATATTATGAGAAATGAGGTTAAAAAACATTGACTTTCATATAGCTGACGTTGAGGCTCCTGATCTGTAGATTTACTAGTTGCCGAAGCGTCAGTGAAGGCTCACTGTGGAGATGCAAAAAGTTTTTGGTTTCTGTATGTATGTTCCGCATTAACTGCTGTAAAAAGCGTCCGATTAGGTTGATTTTTGGTAGGTATGTTGGCAATATACCTGGAATTAGCTGTATAGTTTTTGGTTCATTCGTTCGGGAAAATATAGAATATTTCTTTTTTGGTCATAATGCTTTCCTATGGGAATGCAGACGATTTTTGAATTTCCATTTTTCACTGAAATGAAAATTGCATATTTGAATAATGGATTTAAAAGTATGGGATGCTAAATTTTCGATATGGGGGAGGGGGGTCTTAAATATGTCCAATAACTTTAAAAATTTGCCGATACATCTATTAGAATTTAAAAATTAATTGCCTAAATTATTGAAAATTTTTTTGCAACTGTTCAGGAAATATAAAACATTTCATTTTCCTATTTTTTACAAATTTTAAGATGCATTTCTTTTTCTTTCTTCTTTATTTTATTAGTTGCTTAGCAACCATATTTCAAAGAACACCGAAATAAAAAAATTCAAGTAAGTCACACTATTTCGCTGCAATATTTTATTAGCAAAATAACTTATTTCCATAAGTAACTCTCGTACATGAGATTTTATTCAACTTATCCATCAGATGAAGGTCTTTCATGATTGGCAGGTAAGTAAATATTGCTATATGGATATTTAGACAACATGAAATCCTTTTTCTAAACAGTTGCTTATCCTAATAAAATCTCAGTGCAAAACGAAATCCAATATATACTGTAATTATTCAAACAGTCAATAGGAAATCATGAATATAAATTTAATATGATTACGGGGGATGTATTTTTTATCTAAAAAATTAAATAAGTTCATAAGAATTTCAGAATATCATTGCATAAACCGTATTTAATTTAACGCTTCTAATTTCTTAAACCTCCGAAGTATTTTATATGCCTATAAATATGTACGTAATATAAAAAAATATTAAATTGTGGATTGTAAAATGCTAAATAATATGAAAAGTGAGAATTTTAGAGACAATGACTTTTAGAGCTGATGTTGAGGCTCCTGATCTGCAGATTTACTAGTTTATTTACATTGACTACTTGTAGGGTAAGGTATTGTTATCTTAAACCTCATGGGTGGTTTTACTAACTCTAAAAATAAATTAAAAATGAAAATTGAATAAGTGGATTTAGAAACTAGTGAGATGAAACCACATTCATCTCTAAACCAATTGGCCAGTGAATGAAATTAAAGCCTTATATAGGTAGGATCTTTCTAGGACTAGTAGGGATAGATACCTACTTAAAATTAAAAATATCTTATTGAAAAAAGAATTCAATAAATGGTATGGGTGATAAAGGTGAAAATAAGTAGTCACCACTTGTCGATTAAACTTGAAAAACTGGTGATTAAAAATATGGAAAAAACCGTCCAAATACAGGATTTTATGATTTTTTTTTTTTTTTTTTTTTTTTTTTTTAAATCCCTAAAATTCGTGATTTTTATGCACTTGTTCGGCGAAATTCGTGATTTTTCCTCACCCGATCGACAAAATTCATAATTTTTCTGCACCTGATCGACGAATTTCGTGATTTTTACGCACCTGCTCTACGACATGATTTTTCTGCAGCCGATTGACGAAATTCATGATTTTTCCATGCTGGATCGACAGAATTCATGATTTTTACGCACCCGATCGACGAAATTCGTGATTTTTACGCTCCTGGATGACAAAATTTGCAATTTTCTCCGTGACTAATTGCTGAAATACACAATTTCTGGAGATGTTGGCCGATTTTGGCCTGCGAGTCACAGATTGTGCATGTGTAATGTATATCTTGTTGTAGGTTGTCATTTAGTGTATAAACATACCTGTTTTATTATTGTCAGATCTTAATTCTAGACAAATAATTAAAAAAAAAAAAAGTACTTATGTAGTTAGCAACACAAATACCTAAGCTTAGTGTGACTTATGTAGATGTGTATAACTTTGCAGTTAACTTATTTTAAAATTTAAAGTAGACTGGAAATTAGTATCTTAACTTTATTCAAAACAATATGAATTAAAATATTCTTATTTAGTATTAAATTATTTGTTTACCGTAAACTCTTTATATATTTCTTAAATTAAATATTCAGTGACAAATGTACTTACTGGCTACTAAAGAAATTATTCTCACTTGCCAGTAACTGGCTACTAAAAAAAAATCAACTTACCAGCCAGTGGCTACTAAGCAAAATTCCTTATTTTCACCTTTAATGAGTGATACCATACCTACTCATTTGGATTTTTAAAGGGAGATCTGCCTTTAGAGGGTAGTCTCATTCACAGGGTTCGCACAGACTCCTTAGACTCCTTGAAAACTCCTTAGAAATGAAAACATTCCCAAGTAGTACTTATAACTACTTAGATAAGCAAACCACTCCTTAGAAACTCCTTAAATTGTATTGCGGCTTCGGACGCAAGCGATATTGCTGCCGAGGGAAAAAAAAATTGTGATTGTAAAACGCATGGTAAATCCTTTATGCACGTTATTTATCTGAAGCACAGCATTGATTAGTTAGGATAATCTTATAGCAGAGCTCCCACTAGGCCCGTTTTTAAATTATTAGGTCCGTAAAGTCCGTTTTTCAACACTGTACTTTACTTTAAATTTTATCAATGTTTGGCATTTAGCCAAGAATCTCGGAAAAATCGCGTTTTTCGCAAATATATTCCAAAAAATACCGTCAAATTTCGTCAAAGGATCGTGAAAAAACTCTAAATTTCTCCAACAGATCGCAGAAAAACTCGAATTTCCTCAAAAAATCGCAAAAAAACACATAAATTTCGTCAAAGGATCGCGAAAAACACGTGAATTTCATCAAAGGATCAGGAAAAACACTCGGTTTCCATCAAAAGATCGCGAAAAAAAACGTCGATTTCGTCAAACGATAGAAATAAAACGCGAATTCCCTTAAAAGATCGTGCAAAAACGTGTATTTCCGCCAGAAGATCGTGAAAAAAAAAACGCGAATTTTCCCCAGAATATAGCAAAAAACACACTAATTTCCTCGAATACAATTTTTATAGCGTTCAAAGCGTCTGCAGCTGTTGGTATTTCAGGTACGCTGTCAGGGTTTTCGGGATTAGCATCATCATCGTCTGTGTCGCTAATTTCTTGATCGTAGCGATGTTTTATTTCTTGAATTATCTCAGATTCTGATAAAACTTCAGTAGTTTGCAAATTTTCGTCTACTGTCTCGAATGCATCTATGTCATTTTGCTCAACCATTAAATTTTCTGGTTCAAATTTGTTGAGCCATTCTTTCAGGGATAATTCATTGCTTTCGGTTGATCCTACCTCCTCAGAAATAAACCCTTCATGCCGGAAACAGTTTCTTATTGTCTGAGGATTCACTTGACGCCAGGCTTTGCTTAAAATACAAACGGCATCCAGTACACTGATTACACAATCTTTCTTTTTTTCAACACATTCTATAATTTTGGCTAGAACTTGCGCTTAATAATGCATTTTAAACTGCGAATAACACCTTGGTCCAAAGGCTGTAACAGGCTGGTGCTATTTGGAGGTAGAAACACTAGTTTGATCTTTTGTAATGTGTCGATTTTGGGATGTGCTGGGCAGTTGTCTAGTAGAAGAAGCACTTTTTTATTTCTTTTCAGCAACTTGCGATCCCAGCGTAGCATCTCTGACTCGAACAAATCAGACGTCATCCAAGCTCTCTGGTTCGCCAGATAGTGAACGGGAAGATGCTTAACATTTTTAAAGCACCTGGGTTTCTTGCTTTTACCAATAACAGTTAACATTAGTTTTTCAGTGCCGTCCATATTTGCACATACTAAGACTGTTAGGCGATCCTTCGACAGCTTTCCGCCAATACATTTTTCCCCTTTAAATTTTAAATTTCGGTCTGGAGTTAAACGAAAAAATAGACCAGTTTCATCGGCATTAAATATTTCCTGGTCTGCATATCCTTCGCGAAGTTTCGGCCAGATTTTCAGCCACTCCTCCACAGTTTCTTTGTTGACACTCTTGGCCTCTCCAGATATTTTTGAAAACACGATATTGTGGCGCGCCTTGAAACGATCTATCCAGCTACTAGAACACAAAAATTCTTCATCCTTCAAAAGTTTTGCTAATCCTTCTGCTTTTGCCGCAAGAAGAGGACCATTAATCGGAATGTTTGCGGTTCGCTGCTGTGTGAACCATTTCAATAATGCTTCGTCCAGATCTTGTCGAATGGGCTTGCGAATTTTTTTCATAGTAGACCCATTTTGTTGAAAAGCATCCATAATTTTTTGTCGGTCTTTCTGTTCATACGGTTCATACGTGTTTTTCGGTACATACTGTTGAATTAACTAAACAAAATTCGCGGCAGATATCAGCTTTCTTTCTTTTCTTTTCTAGCTCTGTTATTACTTTCATTTTATCATATAAACTCAAAACTTTTCTTTTACGGTTTTCGGCCATCGCAAAACAAAAATGCGTTTCCTAAAACATGCAGACACACAGCTTCATTGACGACAGACACCTCTCGATAAGTGGGGAATGTTAGCTGGAAATCTCCTCCTCCCCTTCCTTAACACCTGCGTTCATGACGTCATGGAAAGGGAAAAAAGAGGTCTAGGAATACAATGGAAAATAAAGGCCAGTCATTCCGGGAACAAGGGGAGGTTCCCAGGTTTACAATAGTGGACAATCACTCACAATACACCTCGAGAAACATTCTAGCTTCACTCGACAATTCTATAGTGCTTATATGACTTTCTTTCCTCTCCACTCCTTAAAATTTCACTCCAGAAAAGATACTAACTTGGAATTTTCAAGAAGAAAAGCACGAAAAATATGACGTTAAAACCGAGGTTATCATTTTTATCATGACGTTAAAAGCGCGGTTGTTCGGTTGTTTAACGTTATTTCTTATGGGTATCTGCCGGGACTAGTGGTTTGTTGACGTTATAACCGAGTTTCACTGTAATAAGAATTCAAAAATCAATTAACTTTATACTAAAAACTAAATATGAATAATTATTTTCATGGAATTTTATACACAATATTTGTAAAAACTGATTGGGGTGATTCAGTTAAAAATAACTTTTATATACAATAAAATGCTGTATAGGAACAATTAAAATATTGACTAATAACAGTAAAACAAAAATTTACTTTAACCAGTATTTACAAATCTTTTTAACAATTCAATCACACATATAAAAAATTAGGATTAATGAAATGGGACTTTAAAATGCAAGATCTTCAGGTGTATGTTTATTATTTAATAGCTTTATAACTATTTTCAGTACTTTTCAGTTAGCCGGGTGCCAGTGATATATATACATATACACACACACAGATATATATATATACATACATACATATATCTACACACACACACATATATACACACATATATGTATGAATTTATATATATATATATATATATATCTACATGTATCACTGGTGCCCGGCTAACCGAAAAGTACCCTATTTTCTTTTCAGTATAAATTTTATGAAAAATAAAAAGGAAAAAATTTGAAAGAGAGAGTAAAAAAATCTTGAATGTAATAACGTTTTTAATCAAGAGTATTTATAATTGCTCTTTTCCCTTTATAGAACAAATACAATTAATGAAATAATTTAGTTAAAAATTAGTTCAAGCAGTACGTTTGCAGCCCAAAATATATTAAATAAAATAAAACAAAAAGTGACCATAAAATTAGGTTTTCTAAGCAGATCTGTTTTCTAACTTTGTTGGTAATTGCACCTATTTTTCACCTGATTAAAAAGAAAATAAGCTTATTGCTCTTAAAATTTGTCACTTTTAAAACATCCTCAGACCATTTAAATATTATGTAAAAAAAAAAAAAAAAAAAAAAACCAGTGTTAAACACCAATTGGGGCTGGTATTTAATTATTTATTACCTTGTGATTGTTTAAAAGACAGTATTGTCTTATTAATTTTAAATATTTTTTTCATAACTGCTGATCCCATTGAGAACCCACTCTAAAACTTTCAGAATTTAAATTTATAATATTACCAAAAAAAAAAGAAAAAAAAAAAAAAAAAAGCAATATTTAAAATTTTTTTTTTTTTTTTTATTTTTTTTTTTTAATGAAGCATAGTCAATTTGCAAGTAAACCTTATGAAATTCTCTTTAAAATGATGGGTCAAACAACTCTCTACACATGGTTGGCAGGTTTTTGACATTTGTCAGTTTTTGATGTTTAAAGCATGGACGGTTTTAACTGTCTTGTCAAAAACCTTGTCAGAAACCTCAAATACTATATTGATATGTAAAATTTCGCATTAAATGTCACACATATACAACATTAGATGTAATGTTTAAAATGTTACTATTACTGTACATCAATAATTAATATCTAGTAAAGTGTTATTGTTAAGTGTAATTTTTTAACTGGGTAAAATTTTTTTTAGAATTTTTTTGGGATAAAATTGGTGCTTTAAAAAAAAATTAGTTATTTGAAACTGCTCACAGAGCTGCACATTTTTTTCCCCTTACTTAAAATATCTTAAATGTTCCAGTAATTAAAAACAATAATGATATTACAATCTTCCTGCAGCATGGCCTAAAAAGAGTGTAAAGAATCAGTAAAACTCCAGCTGCCAAGTGATACCTGCTGGAATAGTCAACTCACTTGTCTTAACTTTTTTATGGAATAGGTCAATATTTCAGAAAATTGTAGAAGAGCATGAGGATGCAATGAATATTAGAATTTCCCAACTGATTAATAATTTTAATTTGTGCAGCGCAAAAATCTTATACTTCAGCTAAAACCTTATGTTTGGCATTAGATATCCTTTAATGCTACAATTGCTGATGTATGATCATGTTTGGACCAGTCTTCTAAAAAAAAGTTTACTTAATCCCCATATTGAAAATGTGCGTGTAATAGAATGGATCAAATCATGAAACTGTACCATTTTTTTGGTTTAATTTTGCATCTCAACCATAAGGGTGAAGGGTTGACTGATACACATATTGATTTAGCTTGCACATGGACTACAGAGAGAATCTGTGTATGTTTACCTGTTCTGATTGCATACAAAGCTGAAGAATCTCTTTTCCCTTCTTATTTCCGGCTACGGAGAGGACAGTTAACCCTATGATTTGATGGAAAGGTATATTATTAGATACAATAGCTGCCTCCAAAATTGCTCAACTAGCAATGCTTTTGCTATCAAATCCTGCTAGCCCAGCATTAATTGAGAAAGTATTTTCAAACTTTATTTAGCTTCATACCTCTAAACTCAGAAATCATTTGGGTGTAAATAAATGTGCAAAATTGGTTATATGCTACAGGATGTGGTGTGTAAAATTGATATGGATTGTACAATGATTTTCTTCTCATTGAAAATTCAAAAATATTTTGTTACAATTAATAATTCAAAAATTTTTGTAATTATTAAATTACTATAATTTTACTAAATTACATAAATCATTATGACTTATTTAATATATACCTGTTGTCGTTAAAATATTTTAAAGCACATTACATGTTTTTGACGGTTTAAACCAGTTTATGACAGTTTAAACCAGTTTTTGACATGTTCTACACCTGATAAAACTTGAGAAATTCAAAAGTGAAAACATTTATACAAGCTCAAAAATGATGATTTTTCAAAATTAAAAAAATTTATTATATGAAAATTTACAGAGATAAAAAAAATTATAAAAATATATTATCATTTATATCATCAGGGAGAATGATTCCTGAAGGTTTCATTAAAATCTGAAATGGTTCGGTTGAATATTGAAAATTTTTGGTTGATTTGATGTGGAATAACCCTGATATGTATAGAATATATATTTTTTTAAATGACACCTTAAATGTCTTTACTTATAGGATTCAGCTCACATGGATCTGCATCTTATGGAACTAATAACAGTGGCTATAATAGTCAACAAAGTGTATATAGTGGGTCAGGTGCAACTACAAGTCAGTCTGGAACAATGATGTCCACTTCTGTGTCAAGCTCCAAGTTGACTAATTCTCTAGCTCACAGTGTTAAAGACTCATCCCTTTTAGAACCACAGCACAATTCATCTCAGGTATGTTGCATACCTTTAGATTAATGATGTACATATAATTCATGTAAATATATATACAGTAGGTGATCGGTTAACGACTTAATCCGTTCCAAAACAATGTTTGCTAACCGAATTGTTTGTTAACTGATCATAGATCTAATATTATAGATTTGTATGGGAATTCAATTAATTTGTTCTTAAAAGCTAAATAATATATAAAAAATTATATAAATTCTGCCTAAATTTACTTAAATGTATAATAAAACATACATAATCTTATCTTTCCTCCAGTCATGCTTTTTTTGAATTTGTGGGGCATTAAAGTATCTGTCCAAAGTCGATTGCTTTTCTCTCTTCAGGCTGTTTCTGAAGTGATTAACAGCATTTTCATTGTAAAGGTTTTCAAGCCTATCAACATCAGCCTGTTTTGGGTGCCCTTTTGAGACTGTGGTCCTAACTCTTCCACTTCTTTAAAAGTTCTTTTATAACAGAGGTCTGAATTGGTTCTTGTTCATCTCTGTCAAAAGACAACAGATCACACTGAGTTTCTTGATTTTTTTTCATTTGAGAGTTCTTGGATTTCTTCGATAGTAGCTTACTTATCGTGTTTCATTATGAGCTCTTGAATGTATCTTCATTCACTTCATTCACTTGTTCAGGGAAATAAAATTTTGAGCAGTCAGTTTTCTTTCTTAAACACATCACGGAAAACTCAGATTCTGTATTCTTAACTTCAATCTGGCCAACATAATAAATAAATCTCTTCTTTCCAGCAAATTTTACTAACAGACTCATATATTTTGGGTGGGATAAGTTGGTACTCCTCTTCATGAGGACTGTCACTGATGCTATCTTCTGAGCTTCTTCTGAAATTACAGTAAACTGGCTTTAACTAAAAGAAATACTTTGAAAAAGAATGTTATACCAGTTTACAGTCTATTATGGGGCCCCAATAGGACTGTACCAAACTACCCCAGTAGCAGATTTTTGAAAAATAGTGTCATGATTGACGTTTGTTGTTTACATTGTAGTTCAAGACAGTGTGAAAATAAATGTCATTAACATACGTTATAATGTGCTATTATAGTCAAAGTGATAGATTAAATGGGATTCTGATTATAATGTTACAAGTAGACTTCCAAAAGATTACAAAATTACAGTAAAACAGTTAAAGTTACCTTTTCCAAGAAACTGCAAATCCAATCCCAGCAAACTTTCACCTGAAGAAAGCCTTCAGTGTTGCCAACTTTTAGGAGAGAAATTAAAAACTTTTAAATAAATCAACTAAAAATATCTACCTTGTACCAATGTACCCCATGTACCAATGTGCCCTGGTCTTCCCTATGGATCTATCATCATATGAAAATTAATATTTTTATTAGAATGATAAAGAGTAAGAAATCTAAAGAATAGTTTAATCGAGCATTTATTGCTATCAATTTAGTTAGCGTATATTTACAAGATGTTCCATATAGATGATCAAGTTCCCTGTTAGGTACTTAAGTTATTCTTTTGAAAAAGAGTGATATGCAGCTGAAAGTAAATAATAATAATAATAAAACTTTTATAGGCAATAGAAATTACATTTTATTTGAACCAACAATTTGATGATAGTTTCTAAGGTATGAAATCGAAAATTTCAAAACACATCCAATACACTCACCATACATTACACTATTTGACTTTAATTTGTTTTATTCCTTCCAGAATTCTTAGAGTAGTAAATCATTTGCTGATGAAGATGATTTAAAAAATCTCTTCAATAACTTTTTATTTTGAGACCAGCTTAGTTTTACGTAAACAAAATTTTGAAACAGCTTGTGGCTTAAAGTAGGGGTGTGCCGATTAATGATTTTGTCCAAATAGTATACTGAATTGGTACACAGATAAACTGAATACAGAATATTTGACCAGCCGAATAGTAACTATTTGGCCAAATGCCCTATATTTCAGAGTTTAAAGGTTTTAAAAAGTAAAGTTTTAATAATATTTAACACAGGTACTTTTATTTTGATGAACAAGACCTTTTTTCAAGTAAACTTTATGCTAAAAAACTCTATGCTTTGAGTTATTATTTAAGAGGATAGTGTTTTAATTAATAAAGCTTTAAATTTCATGGCTTCTTCTGTGAATTTAAAAATGAATGAATAAATTTTTCTTATATTCTAAATAAAAATTTCTTATTTTAAAATTGAAGAGGAAATTAGAAGAAAAATTTTATGGTCATATATTGTTTATTTGTCAGGATAGGACTAAAGTAAAATAAACAAATACAATTTATTCAAATGGTGGCAACTCATCAAGAATAACTTTTCTGCTCTTTTTGATTTAGCAAGTAAGTTTTTAAATGTGTCTGAGAGCAGTGTCTGGACTGGGTCCTAAAATCTTGGAACAAACTTTCAGGGGAAATAATGCAGTCAACACAAGCATTTTTTGCACAGCAAACCAGCATCACAATCCACTTGTTCCATCAAAAATACAGTATATTCAGTCAAAAATAAAGGATGTGTCACTACAAGCAGAAACTGAATTTTAGTTCGCAACTTTAACGATAATGAAGATTTTTTAGTGAGATTTTCTGTTATATTAATTTTGTTTATATGAAATGTGATGATATCATTGGGAATGACTGCCAAGCATATAGTATATCGCTCACCTGCAAGAAAAGTGACACAACTCAAAAGTACATTTCGCAAAAGAGGAAAAATAAATTGTGTTTTTTTTTCTTTTTTTAAAGTACAACTTAAAACTTCTCACTCTGCATGCAACTGTAAAAATGTAAAACCCTTAATAATCCAGACATAGAAGTGATAGGGAGATTTGGGTGAATTTATTCCCCCACACGATTTAACCTTATTCTGTGGTGGCATAGAGACACATATCAATATCATAATCTAGTGGTTTTTTGGATAACTACACTTATGACACTTTTCTGCTGTAGCAGGTTGCACCTAAGTCAAAACTATTAGTGAATTTTTTGGAGTTGTGTGATCGTGTCACTTTTCTTGTGGATGAGCAATATGTACTGTCAGCTGCATTCTGAATAATGGATTGTCTAGCTCAGTGTTATTTATATATGAATGGTGGTAATTACAGAAAGTAAGCTTGTCGAAAATATCTTCATTATTGTTAAAATAACAAACGAAAATCAAAGTTCTGCCTGGAGTGAAATGAATTGTATTTTTGACTGAATAAGTGGATTGCAATCTTGGTTTCTAGACAAAAATTGTTTGTTTTAATGCTTATTATCACTGCTGAAAGTTTGTTTCCTTTTGTTTAGAAACATCCTGTTTGTGAAAAAGCATGAAACATACTCCTATTATTTACCAGACAATATTCAGGAACTTTCATTTGTACATCATAATTCCTATGAAGGTCATTTTTAGGGTTTTGTGAGATGAACAAAACCCTATTACTCCCGCTTCGTTGTCTGTCCGTCACAGAGCCGTTTTCAGAAACTATATAACTTACAGGCATGAAAATTTGTGTACTTATAGCTAAATACCTACTATGAAGCTCAAAATAATAAAATTAGAAAAAATCTTATTTTAAGATATAGAGATTAAAAACGAAAATTCTAACAGCCTTTTCCTATTAAATTTAAACATTTTTCGTTATAGCAGTTGCCAACAATTAAAAATCTACAATAAAATTCTTTCTAAAGTAATTAATTATCTATTGAAATATTTCCACGTGAAAAATAAAAAGGAGATAAAAAGTTTCACCAATTGAAAAAAAGATTAATATGACGTCCTATTGGTAATAAAACGGAAAATTTCAAACATTTCTCAATAATACAAGGAGTATGTGTATGTACAGAAAGCAGATTAATATCACATCATTAGAGAATTAAAAAGAAAATTAATCTGATGTCCTATTGGAAGTTTAACAGATTTTTCAAATGTTTGAGAATAATACAAAGCGAGTATCAATATGAGCAATAGAGAATAGTAAATATATGAGTTTGAGGAATGTATTGAATCATAATAAAAACCTGATTATGGAAATACTAGCCGCCACTGGCGACCAGTTTGGTCGCCCTTAAATGTATGTTAAGCATTGTAACAAATTATTTTTATTCATAATTTATTTTTTTCCTTAATCCTTCGCCAAACCGGAAAAATCTAATAGACAAATCAAGAACTTTTGCGATCGTGGTAGTATTTCGGATATTTTTTGTTGTTATGTATTTCATCTTTCTTGACAAAAACCGCTTAACCCACTTTATAATAAATTAATCATTGTGTGTGTTTTATAATAAAATTATGTGTTTTTTAATATAAAATAAACTATTTCATAATAAAATAAAAGTACATGCTGTTTTAGTAATCTCTGATAGGTACCTGAAAATGGGATTTTCTCGCCAAAATGGCGCAAAACAAAAATCGTGCCAACCCCGGTGCGTCCGTGACAGCTGTTCCAATTTAAAATACATGAACATTTTTCTTTAAAATAGAAAATAGATAAATAAGAAATATCATAAATCAAAACATTTGATTTCAAAATTAAAGTATCGTTTCTAATTTGCACACGCGAAAAATAAAAGCTGACAATTCGTTTCGAAATTTGATCCATTAAATATTATTACATGAGTTCAACTTACGTCAAGAAAAGATCCGGAAGGCAGTTGAGTTGTATAGAACAGAATTTGATTGTCTCACTGGTGCGGATTATTTTTTTTACACCAGGCAGTGGTCCAAAAATTCATGGTTTAATATTTTATCGTTCACAACAAATGAATCTTTTTTTTTTACTTTCATGGATAGAGAATTTGAACTGTGAATCTAATTTAAACTGAAGTTATTGCAGAATGTATACATAATTGAACGTAAATCATCTCTCAAATATAAATTTTTTTTGAACGATCTTTCTAAAAATGTAACTTTTATGCAGTTTTATTCGAAAAAATAATTTTGAATAAAAATGGCCGCCTGGCATGTGAAAAAGTGAAGCGGACATCCTGGAACTGTTGATGACAGTCACATGACTTAGGCTTTTATTATAGAGATTCTGCAACAACTTCTGTTGAAATTGGATTGACAGTCCAATATCTCATTCCATCAAAATAAACAAACACATCGTGAACGAGAGAAATATAAAACCATGAAAGTAATCATTCGCAAAGCAAGTTCACCGTGAATGAATTTTTGGAGCACTGCCTAATCAAAAAAATAATTTGCTCCAGGACCTGTGCGAGAATCAAAGTTTGTGGAATCCCGTTTACTGAAGTGCTCTACAACTCAACTTCCTTCCAGATCTTTTCTTGACGTAAGTTGAATGTAAACAAATACAACTCATGTAATAATATTTAATGAATCAAATTTCAAAACTAATTGTCAGTTAATTTGGTATTTATGTATTATACGTGCCAGAAAGAGAGATACCCGAAAATGATTGTTAATCGCCAATCATATTTTCCATTATTAATGACCAGTCGCGTTAAAAACAGTTATTTTACATACATTTATAAAATACATAACATATGTACTTTTATGTTATTTGGGCGCAAATCTCGCCAATAGAATTTTAAAAATCGACAAAACCAGCTTTTATTTCTCACGTGTACATTAGAAACGATACTTTGATTTTAAAATCCAATGTGGAACAGCTGTCGCAAACGCACCGGGGTTGCTTGATTTTTGTTTCGCGCCATTTTGGCGAGAAAACCCCATTTTCAGGTGAATGGACAGTGTGGCGGCTAGTATATTCATAATTGAACGTAAGTCATCTCTCAAAAATTAATTTATTTTGAACGATCTTTCTAAAAATGTAACTTTTATGCAGTTTTATTCGAAAAAATAATTTTGAATAAAAATGGCCGCCTGACATATGCAAAAGTGAAGCGGGCATCCCGGAACTGTTGATGACAGTCACATGACTTACGGTTTTATTATAGAGATTCGCATATTTTAACATTTTGAAAGTGTACAACATGTTTAATTTTGAAATGGATTTTTTTAAATATTGCATTTAGTCTACATAACACAGGGATCATTCTAGAGAGTTTCAGAAGGGCGGCCTGCCCTCATGCCCTTTTTAGATAAAATCCCACCCTCCTTGCCCCTTTTCCAGGTAGAATTCTACCCTCCTTGCCCTTTCTTTAGGTAGAATTCTACCCTCCTTTTATTCCTGGGTAGAATCTGTGCCTTGTTTGTATTGTACTTTCAAAAATTCTTTACTTATATCTTTTATTTTTACAATGCTAGTATGGTACATCAGGAGTACTCCTCTTCATATCTCTGTGAAATGCCCTGGTATGTCTAATCTTTGACTTTGAGCCATTCATTTTTTCATTTATCAGTTTTTCCATTGAACAAGACACAGGGTAACTAAAGGTCATTGATTAATTTCACCTTGTCTAGTGAAATATAGTATTAGATCAGACATTCTGGCCTTTGACCACATGATAACTTACATAAGTCCTATAAAAATTTGAGAAGTAGCTTTAGAACTTTTATTTTATAGCTTTTTCAAAATCAGTTTTGCTAAAACTGGGAAAAAGTTATCAAGTGAATAAAAGTTCTTGAATATCGTAGGGAAAGGGGGAAATGACTGTGAATATAGTAAACAATTTTACAATAAAAATCCAGAACAAGTTTCATTTTGCTATTTTTAATACTTTTCAAACTGTGAAGTTATGGAGATTAGAAATGTTATTGGATTTTTTAAATTAAGGAGTACTTTAAGCTGTTGCCAGACTTCCCTCCCCACCAGTATATTGGTATATGCGCTTATTACAAAAATGCCCTTTTTATGAAATTATGTGCCCTTTTCAAAAAAATTGCCCTTATTGTGTAATGTGCACCCTGCCCTTTTTTATGTTCTAGAATGATCCCTGCATAACAGATATTATTATGACAGTGTATAATAGCGGGCTTCGTCCGCTTTCGGGCCGGTTTAGATATCCGAAAAAACGAAAAAATAGACCGGTAAATTTTTACTTTATAAAAAACATCTTCGATCACACTTACCCACTTGTTAATGGTTAATTTTCAAGTGTCACTTTTCAAACAGCAAATAATAATTTAAAAAAAAAAAAAAGTAAATGTGAAAGCATTCTCTTTTATTTAAACATGATTCTATTTCTTAATTTTTCTGAATATCTTTATTCATTGAGGGTTAAAAATAAAAGTTGTGTAAGGTTTCAAAAAATATTTTAATAGAGGTTTTATTTTTAAGTATTCGATTTGGCCAGACTGAATATCTTGATTTTTGGCCTAACCAAATATTCGATAATATGGCCAAATACCGTTTAGATATTGAATATTCGGTGCATCCCCTTAAAGTTGAAGAAAACAGAGGCTTTATATTTAAAATCATTAAGTCTTTTTTTGTTTGCTCAGAATTTCATGAGAAAAAAAAAAAAAAAACAGAATTATTAAGACTGCACAATATGTATTTCAAAGAATAAGTTTTTGTTAAATGAATAGTTATCCAATGTTTGAAGTAAAAATTCTGTCTTTTATTTATTTTAGCATTCATATGAAGTAGCAAGTACTACAAGCAGTTCCAGTGTCTTAAATGCCAGCAGTTTAGCTGTGACGTCATCAACAAATCATTCAGTCCAAAATTCTTCAAACATGAACTCTGTGTTAGGGCTTGTTTCTACATCATCATCTACAACAACAACTTCTGTGCTCAAAAATTCCTTATCTGCTAGTAAGTTTTTGTAATATATAAAGATAATTTTATGCATTGCCAATTGTGATTTTAACTTTAATTCCAAAATGTTTTGTAGTTATTGTTGTTTAACTTTCCTGCATAAAGTGCAATTTTCACTAAAATGCAGTACAGTGGTTCCCCCTTCTCCTTTTTTTAATTGTAATAATTGGTGGTAAAATATACCAGAAAAGTTTTGACTAAAATTTTCTCAGAATCGCAAATATGTCTTTGGTTCTAGTCCAGTTGTTTTAATAATTTGGTTGACTATTCTTTACCAGTCCACGTATTTCAAAGTGATAGTGATTAATGTCTTGGAAATATTTAAATAAGCAAGTGCATAAAAAAATAAGTAAAAAAAAAAAAGGAAAACATACATGGTAGTCTTGCTAAAATAGACATTCTTGCAATCAGTAAGTGTCTACAATTTGTGCTACGTATGATAGTGTATACAATTTTTTTACAGCCTTTACAAAACCCAAAAAATTTTCATCATAAATAATAATATGAATATGTAACATTTATTTATTTAAAATTATTATTATTATTATTCAACCTAATGATTTTTAGTATATTTGGCATTTAAATTACAGAATCAGAATTGATAAGATCAAAAAACATTTAATGAAAGTTAAATATATAAAATGATTAAGTAAATAGTAGAACATTAGAATGGTACAATCTTGCTCACTAACAATAAACCATTTCAAATTATTATAGAGCTCTCAAAATGATTGAGGTTATATCATTGTATAATTCAGGAGTATTTTTATATTATTAAAATTATGATTATTATTATTTAATACATAATCTTTTTTAGCAGGCAAAGCAGTTCCAAATATTCCTCAGAATATGCCAGCAGCAATGTTAGGTCATCAATATATCATGGGCCAAGCTAGTCTACCTTTTTATGTAAGTAATGCCTTTCAAACTTGAAAATAATTAAAAATTACCATATTTATTCACATAATGCCACTGCATAATTTTCCCAACCCTTACTTTTGAAGAAAAATTTCTGAAAAAAAAAAAGTATAATTTTCAGATAAGCATTTTTGGGATTGTCTGAAATAATGAATAGGGTTTTACATTACTCTAACTGTGTATATTTTAGCAATTTTTGATTCCTTAATCAGATCCAGGGGTGGGGAATTTTCAGAAAAACTTACCAGCCAGGATTTTTTTTCACCAGCCAGCAATATATAGTAACAAATTAACAAAATTTACACGAAATGTAAAAATAACTTATATTACAATGCATTTTTAAAACCGCAATTTTTTTAGAAATGAAATTTAATATAAAATTAAGAAATATAGGTCAGAGGAAAGTTTAGTTTTATATAATATACATAAATTTTAGATCTTTTTATAAAATTTGCGGTTTTTTCGCGATTTTTTGACGAAATTTGCCGTTTTCGCAATGTTTTTGACGAAATTTGCCGTTTTTTCGCGATCTTTTGTCGTTTTTTGCAATGTTTCTGACAAAATTTGCCGTTTTCCCCATTGTTTTTGACGAAATTTGCCTTTTTTACCGTTTTTCGTAATGTTTTTGACAAAATTTGCCGTTTTTTCGCAATCTTTTGACAAAATTGGCGAGTTTTCTTAGAACGAATCACGAGATTGATTTTTTTTTGGCTATCATTTGCCGAAATACCGATACATTTTATGTCCGAATTTTCGTATTTATGACAGATATATATTTTTTTAATTTTCGGAAATCATTGCCTTAATTTTTCGGAAAATTCGGACCAGAATCACCCCTGCTTTAGACTTGTTTGTTTATATTTCCTCATAATAAAACAAAAGAAAATAGCTATTAAAGTAATAACTACTGATTAACATTTTTTTTTTCATCGCACAACACTGCATTCGCTTTTGGGAGAAAATCTCTTCTGCAAGTAGTGTTGCAATTTGCAAACTCAACTCACACAAATTATCGACTAACACGGCCAACCGGAAACAACAAATATTCGTTGCCACATTGTACAGAGAAAATTTCTACTTCGTTCCGATAACCACGCCTACCTACCACGCCCTGGGTATGACGCGGCTGGCCGGCCAATCAGCGGCGACTCCCGTGTCTGGATCGAAATAAAGGAGATTAGCCGTGTGTTTACATTGTGGAATTTGCGTATGAGCCAGAAATGCAGCTGACAAACGTACGTAAAAGCCCCAATTGAGCTTTATCGCTGCAAACGATTAATCACAGAATATTATACCACCAAAAACAAATATATTTAGGCTTTTTTTTTTGTCCTTTTAAATATATTTTTAAGATTGCCAAAAAAAAAATTCACTCGCCCAGTTAGAAAAAAATTACTCGCCCAGTCAGAAAATCCACTCGCCAGTGGCGAGTAAATTGAGCAATTCCCCACCCCTGATCAGATCTAAAGTTAGCTTTTGTAAGGGTGTATAGCAGTCTTTATGAGTGTTTATAGGTGCTTATATTTGAAATGAGTTTATATGGTCCTTACAATACAAGTGCTAGTTTCCTTTTCTACAATACTTATTTTTGAATGAGCTTATTTATTTATTGTCTTTCTTCCAATCCTGAGCAGAAACTATTTTCCAATCAGAAATGCGAAACAACTTATCTTCCTTATCTAGAAAGAATGTCAGGTGATAAGTTATACTATAGGAGAAACTGCTCCCATCACATTCTCCCCCCTCCCCCATCCACCTCTTTCAACTTTGATTCTCAGAAACAGAGCTCATCATTCTGTTGGTCAGTCAGTATATGCAGGGGTAGTACTTGTCCTGAAATTCCTGATATTCCTGAAAAAAATAAAAACGTCCTGAAATGTCCTGAAATATGGTAGTCTGTCCTAATATTCCTGAAATTTTGCAAGTTTTGTGCTATATCGATATTTGAAATCATCAAATAGGGGATAGGTGTACCTTTTTACTGATGCAAAACGATCACGAAGTTGCAATTTTCTTCAGTCTATCATTAAAAATAGTGATTTTCGTCAATTTGCAAAAAAAAAAAAAAAAAATCAATTTTTACCAGTCAGTTATAAAAAAAAAATCTTTTGCAATTTTCGTCGATTAGTGAAGAAAAAAAAATCAAGATTTTTGTCTTTCAGTAATGCAAAAATTGCAGGTTTTTAGCAGCTTGGTCAAAGAGTTCTGGTAAAATTACTTTTCTTTTAAATGTATACTTTTACAACAAAAAAAATTTTGTATATAGTGTACTATTTATGATAATAAAATGTATTGAACAGGGAGTTGAGGATTTTTTCGGTTTGGTTTTCAATCAAGTGTGTCCTGAAATTGTCCTGAAATATCGTAAAAAGTATGTCCTGAAATATTTCCTGGGCTAGTACTACCCCTGTATATGTGAATGGAGTAGAAAAATGAAATTTCTGCCTTTCTAGCACATTCTTATTCGTAATCGTACCCATTCATATTGAATACAGTCATTTTTTTTTTTTTTTCCTTTCCTCATGAATTTTTTTGGGTTGATTAGTAATCTATAACCCCTTAGAATGAGGGAAGGAAAAAATGGACTCTTTCTGATGATGGCAATGACGACACATTAAAACCTGGTGCATCCTGTAGGGAAAGCAACAATGACATTAATAAAATAGTTCCATCATAGGCGGGGGGGGGGGGGGGGGGGGGGGGGGGGGAGTAATTGAATTTTTATTTGCTGCATCCAGTGATGTTAAATTGTAAAATTTTAGTTCTACTTCTGAGTTTGTGGACCCTAAAATAAAGCTGAAATCGTAAAATTTGTCTTTTTATTCCTCTGTCTACAAAGGTACAAGGATGCAAGCGCTGCACCACAAATGGCCAATTGTTATCACTAAATTTTTATGGTTTTCTTCGCCTTATGAAATTTCAGAAATTCTGTCATTAAATAAGGTGACAAATACTATTAAAATTTAGTGGTGACAATCTGACATTTGTGGCGAAGCACTTGCAACCGTAAAGGTATGAAGCAACACAAATTGCAACATTTTCACTTTTCTTTTTTTCTTTTTCTCTTTTGAGTTTGTAAAAACCAAAATAATTCTGAAATATTAAAATTTTTGGTTTTTTCTTTATTTCATTTTTTTTTTTTTTTTTTTTTTTAGTGCAAAATCTAAAACAACAGAAAAATAGTAATGATTACAAATTTCTACTTCTTACTTTTTTTTTCTGCGTGAAATAAAGTGACAGAAATTGTCAAATTTGTGCCCCTCCTTTTTATTCTACAAACCTTAAAATAAAGCCTAAATTGTAAAATTTTCCTGCTCCCCACCCCTCTTCTCTAGTCTACGGGACGCATAATAATACTGAATTAGTATAATTTCTGCTCCTCACTCCCTCACTTTTTTTAAAACCTTTTTTTCTCAGGTCTGTGCGATCTGACTGCAAAATAGTAAAATTTTTTGTTTTGAGTCTGTAGTACTCAGAATAACATAAAATTGAAAAAAAAAATCACTTTTTTTAATGAGTCTGCACTGCAGGGCTTGAAATAGAACTAAAATTGTCGTCTTTCTTTTCCTTCAATTTATTGTGTCTGTTAAACCTGAAATATCGGGAAAGTTTTAAAGTAATTGAATTTTTATTTGCTGCATCCAGTGATGTTAAATTGTAAAATTTTAGTTCTACTTCTGAGTTTGTGGACCCTAAAATAAAGCTGAAATCGTAAAATTTGTCTTTTTATTCCTCTGTCTACAAAGGTACAAGGATGCAAGCGCTGCACCACAAATGGCCAATTGTTATCACTAAATTTTTATGGTTTCCTTCGCCTTATGAAATTTCAGAAATTCTGTCATTAAATAAGGTGACAAATACTATTAAAATTTAGTGGTGACAATCTGACATTTGTGGCGAAGCACTTGCAACCGTAAAGGTATGAAGCAACACAAATTGCAACATTTTCACTTTTCTTTTTTTCTTTTTCTCTTTTGAGTTTGTAAAAACCAAAATAATTCTGAAATATTAAAATTTTTGGTTTTTTCTTTATTTCATTTTTTTTTTTTTTTTTTTTTTTTAGTGCAAAATCTAAAACAACAGAAAAATAGTAATGATTACAAATTTCTACTTCTTACTTTTTTTTTCTGCGTGAAATAAAGTGACAGAAATTGTCAAATTTGTGCCCCTCCTTTTTATTCTACAAACCTTAAAATAAAGCCTAAATTGTAAAATTTTCCTGCTCCCCACCCCTCTTCTCTAGTCTACGGGACGCATAATAATACTGAATTAGTATAATTTCTGCTCCTCACTCCCTCACTTTTTTTAAAACCTTTTTTTCTCAGGTCTGTGCGATCTGACTGCAAAATAGTAAAATTTTTTGTTTTGAGTCTGTAGTACTCAGAATAACATAAAATTGAAAAAAAAAATCACTTTTTTTAATGAGTCTGCACTGCAGGGCTTGAAATAGAACTAAAATTGTCGTCTTTCTTTTCCTTCAATTTATTGTGTCTGTTAAACCTGAAATATCGGGAAAGTTTTAAAATTTCTATTCTTTTTTGGGCTGAGAGGGGTGTCCATAAGGCCCTAAGTTATGCCCATCTTTAACAAATTTACATTGAAAACTTGCTATTGCGCATAAACACAAACTCTGAGTTATGTTTCAAGACTTGTTCAGCCAGGATCTTCTTAACTTCTTTCTAAGATGTACTTGTTAAGCTCTGCAAAAAGTATAACAAGGTAAAATTTTGTAGAATTAGTCATTTTATGTGTGAAGTATGTGTGTGTACTAGAGATGAGACAGTTTCAGCCTGAAACAGGCTCAGGTTAGATTTTTTATACCAGTCTTTGTGCTCAGGCTCAAAGTAAAAATTTTATATATTCATAAATTGAGAAAAAGGAAAACAAGAATGATAAGTTTTATTATTCTTTAATAATCAGTTTAAAAGGGAATTGAATTGTTATTAACAGGATACCTAATATATAAAAATGAAAATTTGTCTGTCTCTGTTTTTATACAAATAGACAGTTTAGAAGCGAGAATCCTAAAATTTTAGATACATGCGTATTAAAACACAGCTGATTCAACTGAAGTAATTCGGAATCGAAGTAAACGTCCCGAAACGTCAACGCAAAATTTTCAATTTTTCCATAGAGAAATTGCGATTGTTTGAATTATTAATTAAAACATTAGCTCCATTGTTGTAACTTACGCATTTTAACATCATTGTTGTTCATATCGTTATGACGTCAATGTTATTGACGCCCATATTTGTGATTATAGATTGACTTTTAGAAGCTTTACTTCTTACGTACGTAATGACTGCGTGTTTTTACTGATAGGTAGCCAAATTAGACTTTACATTATTTGTAACTTCTAAATCGATGTAATTTGTTTTGTTTGTTTAAGGAAAAGGGAAAGAAATCTAATATGAATACATAGAATACGAATTTGGGTACTTCTATATTCGCCACATGCTAATGGATAAGACTGCTGCTGAATACTACATTCTACTTATACTGTAGCTACTTTCGGAAAAGGAAATAAAATAAAATGTGAAGTCAAACCAAAAAATGTGCCATTTTGTTTCTGTTTCAAAAGTTACCAATATTTGTTAATGTTAAAGGTCAATAGTTAAATTTTGAGGGGAGGAGGAGTTTGGTTTTAATTTAAATATGGCATTAATGTTAAAGGTATATAGATCTGGCTGGAAGGCAGAACTAGTATATTTTTGCAGCACATACATAGCATGTCTGTTATATGGTGCCGTAGGCAGTGGGAACCAATTAAGGAGGGGTTTTTTTTTCGAAAGAAGTTTGTTTAGAACAAAATGAGCCCCCTGTGTGATGTGAATTTTTATTGTTGGAGTTTGGCATGATCATATGTGTAGTGCTTGCAGTTGTGAAAATCATTTTATTTTTGCAATTATGGAGGCAACAACCCCTTAAATAAAATATTTAAGTTTGTCCTTTAAAAGTCATTGTTTTCGAGTCATACAATATTTTTTTGATCGCCAACATGTAGTGAATTTCATTCTCATGCATGTAAATACCGCCTGCATTGCTGACTGCTTGGCTATGGCAATGCACCCTACATTGTAAATACAGTATATTCCTGGCCCTCCCAGACAAAAATGTTTGAATTCAGCACTGCAGTAATGTTGTGTTATATACAATAATAAAATAATTAAAATTATATACATGTATAACATGTTTAACTGTATACACATACATAACCATATTTATTATAGGTGCAGATTCTCAAAATCTGGAAGGCGCCAGTGGCTCCTAAACACAAAAAATCCAGTGGCCACATTGTGAAACAAACGCATAAAAACATTAGCGTTTATATGGGAAAAAAACTCATAACATTTCATGGAAGCAAAATTAATATGATGCAAATCTTATTAAAATATCTTTATTATTCTTAAAGTTGTGAATGACAATTCAGTTTCAGCTTGTAGTGACACACCCTGTATTTTTGATAGGATATGTTGTATTTTTGATAGAATAAGTGGTTTAAGATGTTGTTTCTTGTACAAAAAATGTTTTGTCGTGACCACATTATCTCCCCTGAAAGTTTGTTCAAAAATTTTAGGAAAACTGTTTTTATACCTCTGAAAATGATCACTCACTCCAGACACTACTCTTTGGTGCATTAAAAAAATTCCTTGCTAAGTCAAAAGGAACTGAAAGGTTATTAATTCTTGCTGAGTTACTATTTGAATATTTTGTATTATTATTTATTTATTTTTTACTTTAGTCCTTTCCTGACAAATAAACAGTATGTGACTGTAAAATTTTACTTCAAATTCCTTCAAAATTTCTCTGTTTTAGAATATAAGAAAATTTTATTAATTTGTTTTAATTCACAGAAGAATCAATGAAAATAAAAAAAATTTAATTAAAAATGATTTAAAACTCTTCTTTTCTTAAATAATAACTTAAAGCATAATTTTTTTAGTGTAATGTTTACTTGTAAAAAGGCCTTGTTTATCAAAATGGAAGTATGTGTGTTAAATATTATGTAAAATTGTTTTAAAATTTAACTTTTTAATACCTTTAAACTCTGAAATATAAAAGTATTCGGCCTAATAGTTACTATTTGGCTAGCCTAATATTCAGTATTCGGTTTACCTGTATACCGAATATTCAGTATTTGGCTAAAATCACTTTTCTGTGCATCCCTAATGTTAAAATGTTAGAAATTAAATTGGCAATCACTATAATGGTTTGTTCGGATAGATTTTTGTTTAAAAATATAAAATCATACAAATTCTAGGGTGTATGCTGCCAAAGGCAGTGGGGTCTGCATTATGAGGGAATTTTAAAATTATTCAACACTCATATATTTATGGTTATTATCTTAGTCCCAGGCATCTCCAGATGGGTCGACTGGTATTTCATAAATATATACTGTATTATTTAAGCTTGCTTTTATATTATTTACAATTTTTAATGTTATGTATTTAATAAATATGTGTTAAATTGCTGTTATGTATTATTTTAGCTTGTTTTTATATTATTTACAATTTTTAATGATATGTATTTAATAAATATATGTTAAATTAGTGTTTTAAACATGGTGGCAACCATTTTTTGATGATCTATTTTCCTGGTATGAATAATACGCAAGTACCAAAAGTTATTTGAACTTTCGCATTATTTTCAGTATAACCGTCGTGTTACACATACTTGATTATGTATATTTTGAGGATTAAATTTTTATTTGCTGCATCCAGTGATGTTAAATTGTAAAATTTTAGTTCTACTTCTGAGTTTGTGGACCCTAAAATAAAGCTGAAATCGTAAAATTTGTCTTTTTATTCCTCTGTCTACAAAGGTACAAGGATGCAAGCGCTGCACCACAAATGGCCAATTGTTATCACTAAATTTTTATGGTTTTCTTCGCCTTATGAAATTTCAGAAATTCTGTCATTAAATAAGGTGACAAATACTATTAAAATTTAGTGGTGACAATCTGACATTTGTGGCGAAGCACTTGCAACCGTAAAGGTATGAAGCAACACAAATTGCAACATTTTCACTTTTCTTTTTTTCTTTTTCTCTTTTGAGTTTGTAAAAACCAAAATAATTCTGAAATATTAAAATTTTTGGTTTTTTCTTTATTTCATTTTTTTTTTTTTTTTTTTTTTTTAGTGCAAAATCTAAAACAACAGAAAAATAGTAATGATTACAAATTTCTACTTCTTACTTTTTTTTTCTGCGTGAAATAAAGTGACAGAAATTGTCAAATTTGTGCCCCTCCTTTTTATTCTACAAACCTTAAAATAAAGCCTAAATTGTAAAATTTTCCTGCTCCCCACCCCTCTTCTCTAGTCTACGGGACGCATAATAATACTGAATTAGTATAATTTCTGCTCCTCACTCCCTCACTTTTTTTAAAACCTTTTTTTCTCAGGTCTGTGCGATCTGACTGCAAAATAGTAAAATTTTTTGTTTTGAGTCTGTAGTACTCAGAATAACATAAAATTGAAAAAAAAAATCACTTTTTTTAATGAGTCTGCACTGCAGGGCTTGAAATAGAACTAAAATTGTCGTCTTTCTTTTCCTTCAATTTATTGTGTCTGTTAAACCTGAAATATCGGGAAAGTTTTAAAATTTCTATTCTTTTTTGGGCTGAGAGGGGTGTCCATAAGGCCCTAAGTTATGCCCATCTTTAACAAATTTACATTGAAAACTTGCTATTGCGCATAAACACAAACTCTGAGTTATGTTTCAAGACTTGTTCAGCCAGGATCTTCTTAACTTCTTTCTAAGATGTACTTGTTAAGCTCTGCAAAAAGTATAACAAGGTAAAATTTTGTAGAATTAGTCATTTTATGTGTGAAGTATGTGTGTGTACTAGAGATGAGACAGTTTCAGCCTGAAACAGGCTCAGGTTAGATTTTTTATACCAGTCTTTGTGCTCAGGCTCAAAGTAAAAATTTTATATATTCATAAATTGAGAAAAAGGAAAACAAGAATGATAAGTTTTATTATTCTTTAATAATCAGTTTAAAAGGGAATTGAATTGTTATTAACAGGATACCTAATATATAAAAATGAAAATTTGTCTGTCTCTGTTTTTATACAAATAGACAGTTTAGAAGCGAGAATCCTAAAATTTTAGATACATGCGTATTAAAACACAGCTGATTCAACTGAAGTAATTCGGAATCGAAGTAAACGTCCCGAAACGTCAACGCAAAATTTTCAATTTTTCCATAGAGAAATTGCGATTGTTTGAATTATTAATTAAAACATTAGCTCCATTGTTGTAACTTACGCATTTTAACATCATTGTTGTTCATATCGTTATGACGTCAATGTTATTGACGCCCATATTTGTGATTATAGATTGACTTTTAGAAGCTTTACTTCTTACGTACGTAATGACTGCGTGTTTTTACTGATAGGTAGCCAAATTGGACTTTACATTATTTGTAACTTCTAAATCGATGTAATTTGTTTTGTTTGTTTAAGGAAAAGGGAAAGAAATCTAATATGAATACATAGAATACGAATTTGGGTACTTCTATATTCGCCACATGCTAATGGATAAGACTGCTGCTGAATACTACATTCTACTTATACTGTAGCTACTTTCGGAAAAGGAAATAAAATAAAATGTGAAGTCAAACCAAAAAATGTGCCATTTTGTTTCTGTTTCAAAAGTTACCAATATTTGTTAATGTTAAAGGTCAATAGTTAAATTTTGAGGGGAGGAGGAGTTTGGTTTTAATTTAAATATGGCATTAATGTTAAAGGTATATAGATCTGGCTGGAAGGCAGAACTAGTATATTTTTGCAGCACATACATAGCATGTCTGTTATATGGTGCCGTAGGCAGTGGGAACCAATTAAGGAGGGGTTTTTTTTTCGAAAGAAGTTTGTTTAGAACAAAATGAGCCCCCTGTGTGATGTGAATTTTTATTGTTGGAGTTTGGCATGATCATATGTGTAGTGCTTGCAGTTGTGAAAATCATTTTATTTTTGCAATTATGGAGGCAACAACCCCTTAAATAAAATATTTAAGTTTGTCCTTTAAAAGTCATTGTTTTCGAGTCATACAATATTTTTTTGATCGCCAACATGTAGTGAATTTCATTCTCATGCATGTAAATACCGCCTGCATTGCTGACTGCTTGGCTATGGCAATGCACCCTACATTGTAAATACAGTATATTCCTGGCCCTCCCAGACAAAAATGTTTGAATTCAGCACTGCAGTAATGTTGTGTTATATACAATAATAAAATAATTAAAATTATATACATGTATAACATGTTTAACTGTATACACATACATAACCATATTTATTATAGGTGCAGATTCTCAAAATCTGGAAGGCGCCAGTGGCTCCTAAACACAAAAAATCCAGTGGCCACATTGTGAAACAAACGCATAAAAACATTAGCGTTTATATGGGAAAAAAACTCATAACATTTCATGGAAGCAAAATTAATATGATGCAAATCTTATTAAAATATCTTTATTATTCTTAAAGTTGTGAATGACAATTCAGTTTCAGCTTGTAGTGACACACCCTGTATTTTTGATAGGATATGTTGTATTTTTGATAGAATAAGTGGTTTAAGATGTTGTTTCTTGTACAAAAAATGTTTTGTCGTGACCACATTATCTCCCCTGAAAGTTTGTTCAAAAATTTTAGGAAAACTGTTTTTATACCTCTGAAAATGATCACTCACTCCAGACACTACTCTTTGGTGCATTAAAAAAATTCCTTGCTAAGTCAAAAGGAACTGAAAGGTTATTAATTCTTGCTGAGTTACTATTTGAATATTTTGTATTATTATTTATTTATTTTTTACTTTAGTCCTTTCCTGACAAATAAACAGTATGTGACTGTAAAATTTTACTTCAAATTCCTTCAAAATTTCTCTGTTTTAGAATATAAGAAAATTTTATTAATTTGTTTTAATTCACAGAAGAATCAATGAAAATAAAAAAAATTTAATTAAAAATGATTTAAAACTCTTCTTTTCTTAAATAATAACTTAAAGCATAATTTTTTTAGTGTAATGTTTACTTGTAAAAAGGCCTTGTTTATCAAAATGGAAGTATGTGTGTTAAATATTATGTAAAATTGTTTTAAAATTTAACTTTTTAATACCTTTAAACTCTGAAATATAAAAGTATTCGGCCTAATAGTTACTATTTGGCTAGCCTAATATTCAGTATTCGGTTTACCTGTATACCGAATATTCAGTATTTGGCTAAAATCACTTTTCTGTGCATCCCTAATGTTAAAATGTTAGAAATTAAATTGGCAATCACTATAATGGTTTGTTCGGATAGATTTTTGTTTAAAAATATAAAATCATACAAATTCTAGGGTGTATGCTGCCAAAGGCAGTGGGGTCTGCATTATGAGGGAATTTTAAAATTATTCAACACTCATATATTTATGGTTATTATCTTAGTCCCAGGCATCTCCAGATGGGTCGACTGGTATTTCATAAATATATACTGTATTATTTAAGCTTGCTTTTATATTATTTACAATTTTTAATGTTATGTATTTAATAAATATGTGTTAAATTGCTGTTATGTATTATTTTAGCTTGTTTTTATATTATTTACAATTTTTAATGATATGTATTTAATAAATATATGTTAAATTAGTGTTTTAAACATGGTGGCAACCATTTTTTGATGATCTATTTTCCTGGTATGAATAATACGCAAGTACCAAAAGTTATTTGAACTTTCGCATTATTTTCAGTATAACCGTCGTGTTACACATACTTGATTATGTATATTTTGAGGAGAGGGGTGCAGCGAATGTAATTTTTATGTATCGGAAGATTGATAGGTTTGTCACTGTGATATTTAGTGATCATTTATTTAGTTTTTCTTCTTTTTTTATTCCTGGGAAATATAAGAAATTTAAATGTTAAAAATTTAGGAAACACTATTCCCTGAGTCACTACATTTTGAGAAATAATGTAAGCTAATCATCTTTATTTTTTCTTTTTATTGTAATGAAATTTCATTATTTTTCCTTTTTATAGGGTTTACAACAGCCTGTTTATAGTTATGAAGATATGCAGATGTTGCAATCTAAACTTTCAACATTGGTGAGTATTTTAATCTGTTTTATTTGAACTTTCCTAAATTATTCTTTTTTTTATATAAATATTAAATTAAATAAAAATTTATAATTTTTATATTCATTAAATTTAGAAATGGGCCTTCTGTTACATTTGGTTCTTACATTTCAGCTTAATGCTCTTCTAATCTTCTTTAAGTGAATATATAGGAATTTATATCACTAAATCGTTTAATTAAGCACAAGAAATCGACTGCTTTTAGTTATTTTCTGTTTAACATCTGTGCTTTATGTTTTATTTCTTTTTGAAGGGCTTACAGTCTCCTGTATATAGTTACGAAGATGTGCAGATGTTGCAGTCGAAGCTATCTACTTTGGTATGTGAAACAGTAGTGTTATGTTTGGATTATTTTTTGGCTTCCCTTGATCTGCTTCTCACAGTCATCTTTTTTTGTCAGCTTTGCTGATGGCTTAATATCCCATTTTGTTCTGTCGCTTCTGACCTTGTCTCATATTATAGTACAGAAAGTAAGACATAGAAAATACAAGCTGCCCTGCATTTTAAGAATATGTTTACAAACAAGGCATCTCACCATTAGCCATTTTCTGTATATAATCTCCAACTGCACTCTCATCACACATCTGTGGAATGATTGTTGTGTTTTTGTGGTTGTTTCTTATGTGAGGTGTTTTATTTAATTTAATTTTTATTTTTAACTTAACAATGGTATTTGGATCTTGTCACTGTATGAATTTATATCCACACTTCTTACCTTAAGCCTTTACTAATAAGAAATATTAACTTGTTATTAATTCTTGTGGGAGGTGTTTTATTTTATTTTTGTTTATTCTTTATATATAAACCTGAAAATTATGTTTAGATTGTTGTGACATTACTTTCTGAATTTCTTATGGACGCTCTTACCTTAAGCCCTTACTAATAAGAAATTAACTTATCACATTAAGTAATCTTGTTATTCTGTGATTGTTTGCGAGTACTAACTGTGCTTTCTCTTATTTGATGTAAGTAATAAGACTAATCTGTAAAAGATTTTTCTCTTTGATGTGTATGATTGCCTGTGTGTAATACATTTACATTTTCAAAAACCTTCACACAACCTTTAGTCATTTTAAGCCTTTTGATAATTTATAAATATATGTAATTCTAAGTAGTTAGGTTATTTCAATACAATTTAATGGTTCACACTTAATTGGATACTTTTGGGTTATAGCGGCCCCTGAGGATAAATCGGCAAGCAGTCAAGATTTATCGCCAAATTACAAAACACATATGACACAATAATATATGATGTATATATAACATTTTGAGACGCATGTGGCTCAGTTACAGTCATATATGATGTATATATGACATGTATAAGATGTATGTATAGCATATAAGAAGTAAATAATATATATAATGTATATGGAACATATATGAGCTTTTGGAGCATATATATATATATATATATATATATATATATATATATATATATATATATATATATATATATATATATATATATAAGGTTTTCAATAATCTAGGCATAATCGTAACTGTGGGGGTGGGGTCGCTATAACCCAAAAGTACCCTTAGTTGTATCACAGGTTAGTACAGGGGTAGGGAATTTTCAGAATCTTACCAGCCAAACATTTATTTTATATTAAAAAAGTTGAAAACTGTTATGACAGAATTTACACAAATAAAAAAAATAATTCTTTACTATTACTACGATACACTTTCATAATTTTTTTCTATAAAATTAAGAAATATATACAACAGATGAAAGTTTAGTATAGGATAAGCTTAGTACCATATTTACATTGTGGTAATTTGGAGAGTTGCAAAATATAGCTAACAAGCGATAAACATATCTTCTATAGCCTGCAGTTTTTAAAGACTGCTTAACAATCCACTCGTCCTGTCAGAAAATCCACTCGTCCGTGGCGAGAATAATATTTTAATTCCCCACCCCTGGGTTAGTATATAAAATGTTAAAAATACATAGCATGATAAATTAGTGTATGCCCTATAAATAGTATTTGCAGAATATTTCTTTTACTCATTATTAAAACATTTTGTCTTTATATTAATTTAAGAATTTTCCTCTAATAATTTGGAAAACTTTAAAAACCATTATGTGTTCTTATATATAAAGCTGTTGCTATTTATTTTGAATTTTTTATTTTTAGGGTTATTATGACATGCAATTTCAAGCTCCAACAAGTATGACAGGGCGGGATCCTGGCATGGGAAGTGTTGCGTATACAGGTGTGTTATTTCTGTAAATATACATCACAGTTAAATACAGTAGAAATGAAAAAGATAACAATAACTTCCAAGGAAAAAAAAAAAAGAAATGATTTAATTTGTACAAAGTTCTTTTTATGTGGTTTGTGGTATTGTATGTGGTTTGTTTACTTTTGTCATATGGGCATATACATATAACAATTAAATGTAACTTTTAAAGCTGCAACAATTTTATCACATAAAGTTCTGCATGTCAAAACTTGGAAATACATTCAATTTTCTTTTTTTTTTTCAATTTTGAATTGATTAGTTAGTGAATTATAAATTATAAAAAATGCCTGCAAATATGTTTTCTTATTTTTAATGAAAATCTCTGAATAATTTATTTTTTGTAGAATTCTGAAAAATCCTTATTTTTTAATTAAAAAAAATAACAGCCCAAAAAATAATTTTTAAACATTCAAGTTTCTCAAAAACTGATGTCTGTTGGTCATGAAAATCTGAAAGAAGGTACAAATGTCATCAATTGGTTGTCAAAGTTACAAATATTTTGTTCCATAGGAATAAAAAAATCTTTGGCAATTTTCGGACAGTAAAAATTCAAAAATCTTCAGGAATTTTGAAAACCAGTCTAACACACATAGTATTTTTATCCGATTAGCAGTATGATTTATTTTTAGCAGTGTGACAAAAGTTTAGGTTTTTAAAAGGATTTATTACAAAACTCATCTGTTTTAAGAGTCAGAGTATGCTGTCATTATATTGTTTTGTATTTGTATGTACTCATGTTAACTGTCTATATCTGTAGCAAAACCAGTTGAACATACTATTCATACTCATTCATACTATTGAATGTCAAATTATACTTTCTTGAACATAGAAAAATTGTTAATTATTTAATAGTCTGGCATTTTTTATGAGATTACAGTAATACCCGATTGTAATCCCCCCTCCCCTCTCCACACCACCACCCATTTTTAAGTAATTTTGATTTTCTCTTCCATTCCCAAATATAAGCCCCCTCTCCCCCTAACTAAACTTTTTTTGTGTAAAAATTTGATTTAAAAATCCAAGGAAGATAATTTTCCATCTTTTTGACTTTTTTTTGGCAGATTTTCACTATTGTTTTTATATAATCTCATTGAAATTCCACCATCTTCGCATAAAATGTCTGCTTCCCTTCTCTTGCCCCCCCCCCCCCCCCCCCCACACACACACAAAAAGTTTAAAATCTTCAGAATCTTAAATTCTCCTGTCTTATTTGTTGTTCGCTAGTAACAATAAAAGTTATATGATTATTTATTTATAGCTGCTGCAATCTAACATTACAGCATAAAAATCTTTAAAAAAAAATAGACTTTTAAAGATTTTAAAATTGATGTGCTGGGGGGGGGGGGACAAAAGTGGATTTTCTTTGGGGGGAGGGGATAATTTAGATGATTATTTATTTATTGTTACCAAAAAGTTATAAATAGAACAAAAACAAAACAATTATTTAAGATTTTAAACTGTGTGTGCTTGGGTGGGGTGGGGGGGGGGGGGACAAAAGAAAAATATTTTTGGGGGGGTTGGAGGTATAGATGTTTATTTAACTATTGTTACAACAAAATCACAAAGAGAACTTAAAAAAAAATTAAAGAATTACACCACATATTTTAAACTGTATGAGATGCGGGGAAAATGAAATAGTTTTAGTGACATCCAAAAGTGTACAAGTTCATATTTAATTGTTTGAAACCGTATTAAGTCCTCTCAACCAACTTATCTAAAAACACACTCACTGTCAAAAGCAAAGCACATAGTGCAAAATGTTAATTTCTGGAAGCCAATCTGAATTGGAGACTGTGCAATTCGCTGTGGAGTTGTCGCTGTGGATGTGTATGCAAATGTGTTATGTAACAGTCAATCATGGTTTCATATCGAGAAATATGCAAAAAAAAAGGCAGTAATATAAAAAGCCAGGATTGTGAAGGGTTACAGGAGTTTCATGTAAGTGTTGATAAAAAGTGTTTAGAACTTTTGTACATTTTGTTTTTAATATAGATGTGTTTCTATGACATCCAGAAGATAAATGGAAGATTCTGAGCATTGGCATGCCATCGAAAATGCATTGAAGCAGGTCAATCAATCACAGATATTGCTATTTTCATTGGCGCTCACCATTCCATAATTTCAAAATTATGGGAACAATTCCTAACCAGCCAAACAGTTGTCTGAAGACTTGTGGTCGGTTGTCCAAGGGTTACTACCCCTGCAGATGATCAATATATTATTGTTGTGGCCAAGCGGAATCGAAGAGTGACTTCTACTACATGTATGACATAAGATAATATCTGTCACTACAGTGTGCTGATGGCTACACATGAATGGATTGTATGCTCAGGAGCAGCATTATTTTCATGGCTGAGTTGAGATTTGCCCCCCTGCAACCGCATTATCACAAATTACATACATAGCGATTTTCGAAACCTTAAAACTACTCGTTTTAATACTTTCGTCATTTTTAAAACAAAAGAAAATCCCTAATATTAAGAACGGTAAACGTCTGTGTGTGTTTCTTTCTGTCTGTCTGTGCACTCCACCTTTGTACACGCAAAGGCTCCGGGACCAATCGACGCACCGGCGCTGGACGCGGACCGAAAAATTCGCAAAAAAGGCGCGACGCTCAAGTTTCGATCGGGTCGGGATTCCGACCCGGACCCGGGGAGTTATTAATGAACGAAAGTGTTTTAATTACCGACCGAAACAGAACTGGAAAAAGAATCGAAAAAAATTTCCGTTTTGATAATCGCAGACATCCAAATCGTCACTTTTTAACGCATCATCGAATAAAAAAAAAAAATGTACCGGAGGTATCGATCCGAAAATCGGGGTACACACACGGCCGATTTTTGTCGTTCCAAAATGTCAAATTTTTTTGAAATTCGGACCGTAACTTTTCTTTATTTCGGCCAAAAACTGACCAGACATCCAACATCGACCCCAGACGTAAAAAAAGGTTGCCGTAAAGATTGCAGGGTCGACAGATCCGAGATTGAATCGCCCCAATCCTTTTTGAAACAAGTGGAAATAATGACTCTACATTCGCGAAAATTTGCTAACACGTGTATAAAAAAATCGCGAATTCAACAAAAAAAAAAATTCGTAAAAATCGACCAGTAATTTTTAAAGATATCAATTAAAACTCATTAATGACACGGCAAATGAATTTATTTCTATTCCGAAGAGACAGTTCTTTTTTATTTCAACATTCAACGCAGACAAATCGTCTGTGGATAAGTAAGTCATTTCTGAAAGAGATAAAATAGTCACGTGACTTTCAACTGCGTTTTTTCAGAGGGGGGGCCCATTTCCGAATCTAAGGGGCGCATTAATTCCAAACTTTGACAGGGCGACTCAAAATGGATTCTGCTTTCAGAATATCTAAAAATTATTCTCATATCTTCATTAGGAGCCGATATATTATTTTATTGTATAATTAATCACCGTTATTTGTATAATTAAAGCAAAAGAAAGATTTCTGTTACAGTGCCGGCTAGGTATTACGATTTTAAGAAGTAGGCCGCGTCTAAAAACTGCATTACGAGTATCTTAAGTTTTAGAGTGGCAACCGGATATTATAATAGGGTAAAGCGTTATCGATTTTTTTTTTTTTTTTTTTTTTTTTTTTTTTTTTCCTTTTCAGTTTTAAGTTTTTCTGCAGCTGACTGTCTTTGAACTAGAACCTCAGGTAGTCTAAATAAGTTGTTTGAGGAAAAGCAGTGTCCCTAATATTAAGAACGGTAAACGTCTGTGTGTGTTTCTTTCTGTCTGTCTGTGCACTCCACCTTTGTACACGCAAAGGCTCCGGGACCAATCGACGCACCGGCGCTGGACGCGGACCGAAAAATTCGCAAAAAAGGCGCGACGCTCAAGTTTCGATCGGGTCGGGATTCCGACCCGGAACCCGGGGAGTTATTAATGAACGAAAGTGTTTTAATTACCGACCGAAACAGAACTGGAAAAAGAATCGAAAAAAATTTCCGTTTTGATAATCGCAGACATCCAAATCGTCACTTTTTAACGCATCATCGAATAAAAAAAAAAAAATGTACCGGAGGTATCGATCCGAAAATCGGGGTACACACACGGCCGATTTTTGTCGTTCCAAAATGTCAAATTTTTTGAAATTCGGACCGTAACTTTTCTTTATTTCGGCCAAAAACTGACCAGACATCCAACATCGACCCCAGACGTAAAAAAAGGTTGCCGTAAAGATTGCAGGGTCGACAGATCCGAGATTGAATCGCCCCAATCCTTTTTGAAACAAGTGGAAATAATGACTCTACATTCGCGAAAATTTGCTAACACGTGTATAAAAAAATCGCGAATTCAACAAAAAAAAAAATTCGTAAAAATCGACCAGTAATTTTTAAATATATCAATTAAAACTCATTAATGACACGGCAAATGAATTTATTTCTATTCCGAAGAGACAGTTCTTTTTTATTTCAACATTCAACGCAGACAAATTGTCTGTGGATAAGTAAGTCATTTCTGAAAGAGATAAAATAGTCACGTGACTTTCAACTGCGTTTTTTCAGAGGGGGGGCCCATTTCCGAATCTAAGGGGCGCATTAATTCCAAACTTTGACAGGGCGACTCAAAATGGATTCTGCTTTCAGAATATCTAAAAATTATTCTCATATCTTCATTAGGAGCCGATATATTATTTTATTGTATAATTAATCACCGTTATTTGTATAATTAAAGCAAAAGAAAGATTTCTGTTACAGTGCCGGCTAGGTATTACGATTTTAAGAAGTAGGCCGCGTCTAAAAACTGCATTACGAGTATCTTAAGTTTTAGAGTGGCAACCGGATATTATAATAGGGTAAAGCGTTATCGATTTTTTTTTTTTTTTTTTTTTTTTTTCTTTTCAGTTTTAAGTTTTTCTGCAGCTGACTGTCTTTGAACTAGAACCTCAGGTAGTCTAAATAAGTTGTTTGAGGAAAAGCAGTGTCATTCCCCCCCGGGTTCTGTGGGTCACATCACGATGCGGTTTGGCTCAATTGACTCGACATCGATAGAGGATATTAGAGCTTATCGGCTTTAGTTTGTTTTTCACCACCAGGGGGCGTTTTATTATCTCTGTTTCTATGGTCCGGATTACGACGGGGTATGGCTCATTGGACTCGACATCGAAAACCTTAACGATTTCAGACATGATCGTATAATCAGTTTGCGCCACCTGGTGGTGGAAGGTGGAACTAACGTATACTGCAGCGCGTGTGCAGCATGACTGCTATACGGTGCCGCAGGCAGCGGGGACACGAGCCGGAGGTTCGTTCAGTTAGAGGTTTATACTATTCGATGTGCAATTTAAGTGATTATCCGGTGCATGCGTAGCACAACCGGTATACGGTGCCGAAGGCAGCGGGGACCAGGGTCGGAGGTTTGTACTATTCGATGTGCAAATTAAGGGATTATCCGGTGCCGAAGGCAGCGGGGACCCGGGTCGGAGGTTCGTTCGGTTCGAGGGGATGCGAGCCGGAGAATACAAAAGTTTCGAGGCACCGATGTAAATTAGGGGCCCGCTGGCGGGCGAAGCCAGCTAGTAATACTTTAATACATAAAAAACAGTCCTCTTAAAAACATAACGAATATCTTTATTCTCTCACTCCCGTGCCGACCAAACATTCTACAAAACCATTTTTTCGACAACAACTTTTTTTTCACACAGCTTGGAAAAATACATCTAAAAGAAACAAAACATCTTTCTCACACAGCTTAGAAAGATACATTTATGAAAACATCTCCTGTTAGTAGGAATTAAATTGGATTCGCGACAATCTCCCACCTTGAGTTTTCAACAGGAAAACTCAACAATAGGCACAACAAAATTCAAAATAACACAAAATATGTGTAACATTATACTTACATTACATGGCCAAAGCATAGATATTCTTAATACTAATTTTCAAAGACAAATTATACAATTTCCTGCAAAAATTCAAACAAAAATTAAACATATTATTACAAATTCAAATTAACACTAGGAAATGAGATATACTAAAAATAAGAAAAAAAGTTTGTAAAGTTCAATATTAAAAAAATAGTCTTATGACTGATAACGTTTTGGAACAGTCACTGTTCTGCCACATCTTGTTCGTAATATTGGTTCTAAAGAGTGTTCTTTTGGAATCTCTAGATTGTACAGTTTTTGTATTGGTCTTAAAGGTTCACCATTTTCAGATTTTACCCGAGCAACTCTCGGGTGACCTTCTTTTCCAGAAATTAGTTCTTGCACACGAGCTAAAGACCAATACGTACGTTTCTTATCAGACTCTACGAGAACGACATCACCAACGGTCAGTTGCTTGACATTCTTTTGCAGGGAATTTTGTTGTAACTGCCCTAAATACTCAATACGGAATCGTCTTCTAAGATGTTCTCGAACTTGTTGTCTATACTTTGCTCCTCCGTTTAATTCTTGTGCGTCAATTGCATCAAAATCTATCACATCTGAAGATCTTACTTCTTGAAGAAACATTGATGGTGTTAAAGGTGCTAGATCATCCACATCTTCTGAGACATACGTGAGTGGTCTAGCATTTACAACTTGTTTGCAGTCACAAAGAATTGTGATAAGCTCTTCATAGGATAATGAGGCTCTACCTAGTACTTTCCTCAAGATGCGTTTCACCATTTGTATCAACCGCTCCCACCAACCACCCCACCAGGCAGCAGTAGGCGGATTGAATTTCCAACGAATCTTTTGTATAGCTGCTGCAGCTGAGATCTGTTCCCAATCGATGTCTGAAAAAGCTCTATCTGCACCGACAAAATTTTTACCATTATCAGAATAAATGGTCGTCGGTCTTCCTCTTCTCACTATAAAGCACCTAAAAGATTGGAGGAAGGTATCTGTTGTTAATGACGTCACTAATTCTAAATGTATGGCCCTGTACACTGCACAAGTGTACAACACAATCCATACCTTTTTTCCATTTTTCAAATATAAGGGCCCAGATAAATCTACTCCAGTTATTTGGAATACTGCCGCATCTTGAACTCTTTCTGTTGGCAATGCAATAGGTTCTGATTCTGTCTTCTGTGCACTAAATATTTTGCAACACACACATTTCTGAACTACTACTCGAATGGTTTTCCTGGCTTTCAGGATCAAGTAGTCTTCTCATATCGATTTCATCAAAAGAGCCACTCCTGCATGTAATAGCTCTTGGTGTTTCCAGGAGATCAATCGTTGGACTACAGGATGGTCAGACGGCAAAAGAATTGGGTACTTAAAATTGACAGTGTCTTCTTGATAGATGACTTGTGTTTTTATTCTGATGATACCATCTTCATCTAGGATTGGTCTTAGGCTACGAATTTTCTCATTATTCTTTTCAAAGCTGTCTTTCTGGATCAAAATCATTAATTTTCTTTCAGCTTGTTCTATTTCAAAACATGTAAGTTCAGATACTTCTTTTGAATTCGGTTTTCTTGAATTACTTATGAATCTTAGAATCCATGCAATCAATCTTATTATTTTCTTGTATGATGAAAATTGTCGATAATACCAATCATTAGGTTTCGTGTTCTTGTTTAATGTTGAAATGACACTTTTCCGTTTCTCGGCATTAATAACTTCTTCATCTGGTGATTCGATATTTTGAGGCCAAGTAAATTCTGGCTCAGCCAGCCAGGCTGGTCCCTCCCACCATTTTAGCTGCAAGAACTGTTCAATGGAACAACCTCTGGAAGGAAGATCAGCCGGATTAAATTTTCCTGAAATATGTCGCCACTTATTTTTCTGTGATAAAGACCTGATTTCTTCTACACGATTCCAGACAAATGTTCCCCATCTATCATCTCGCTTTATCCAGCTTAAAGCTGTCGTTGAATCGCACCAATAAATAACAGATATTCAAATTTGGAATTCTTAAATCAGCAATGACACGACTACCCAACCTGGCTCCAATGCAGCATGATAAAAGCTCTAACCGCGGTATAGTTAGGTTCTTAAGAGGAGCTACTCTTGTGCGTGCTTGTATAAAACTCACCAAAATTTCATTTTTCTTCTATACTCTCAGAAAAATACAAGTAGCATATGCGTGTTTACTTCCGTCGCAAAATATGTAAAGACTTACATCATTTTCAAAATCATCTAGATTCATCCAGCGCTCAAGTTTGATGTCAGAAATTAATTTTATTCCCTGCACACACTTCAAAAATTGTTTAGCTAAATTCTCTGGAATTAATTCATCCCATTTTAATTTCAACTTCCAGCCTTCTTGTAGAATAAGTTTAGGGAGCAAAGTCACGGGTGAGACAAATCCCAAAGGATCAAAAACCTTCTGAGCCAATGAAAGTAGAGCTCGTTTTGTAGGAATAATTTGCTCTTCCTCAATAGGGCCGATTTTGCAAGATAGGGTATCGTTTTCTAGATCCCAGTTTAAGCCTAGTACTGGTGTTATGTTAACTGTTGAAGTTTCAGACATAATTTGAATTTGATAATTTGACAGCCATCCCCTTAAATTAAATTTCGCGGAGGACAGTAACATTCTCGATACAATTATGAACTTGTTTAACTCTTCAGTTGTGTTGAAACTACAAACACAATTATCTACATACAAAGATTCATTCAAAGTTTCTGCTGTAGAAACAAAATTGTCAGGTGTACTTTCCAGATGGTGTTTCAGAGTAGCCGCTAGTAAAACTAGTCGTTGGGGGCCACCGTAATACTTACCCATCATGGATATGCATAATGTAAAATATTTAAATAAAAAATGTGTAAACTACTTATAAAATTTGCAAAATGTATACATTTTAACGTCTGAATGTGAAAAATATTAAAAACACCAATTAAAATAATTTAAGACAGACATGAGTACACATAAAATAAAAATTTATAAAAAAATATATACTTAAAAACAGTTAAAAATACAAAATAGTAGACGTTTCGCCAAGCGACACGCAAGGCATCATCAGTACAAAAACAATCTATTGCATAACAAACCACAGAACAAGGAAAAAGAAAAGGTTTGAAATCAAGGAAAGTTGAAGTTATTTTAAAAACAGATAATATTCATTAGGGACAGAACGAGCTTCATTCAACGTCTGCGATCGCAATTGAGTGAACCAACTCTCAAGGAGTAATCGACCATGGTAGCTGTTACAACCTGATTTCAAAATACTGGCGTTCGCAATTAGCGGGATGTGATTCGTTTGAAGTGAATGCTGGATAATTTTTGAATTCAAATTACTATTTTTTTAAGCACTAGTATGTTCTTTTAGGCGAATTTCCAATGATCTACCTGTTTCACCAATGTAGACACTATTGCAATCTTTACAGGGAATAATATAAACAACACCGGGTAATTTAGACTTATCATATTGAAATTTATGCTTAGTGAAAAAGGAACTCACTTTATTAATTGGTTTAAAAGAAACCCCAATATTGAATGATTTTAGAATGCCAGAAATACTTATAAAATGCATTGCAATTCAAATAAAATCTAGTCTTGATGACGTCACAAACTTTAAAGGCTCGATTACTGAATTGCTTGAAAGAAACATCCTTATAACTCCAAAAATAATAATCCTATTAACTAGTGGTTTATTGCATCTGATTAAGCGTCAAATTTCCAATTAAAATATATTTTTGAAGTGAAATTTGGATGAAATACAGGGTCATGAAAAATCGAAGAGTGTGGAAATTGGATTCCAAATATTTCGGCCAACTAATTATCCGATCGACTAAATGCTTTATGCAAAATTTATGTTTTTTTATTGTCTTTTATGTTCATTTCTTAAAATAACCAATTTCGAAAATTTTTATATACCTTTTATCAGAACGAATATTTCGAGAGTCCGAAAAAAAATAGTTCCGGTTAATCGAGGTTATTGAAATGAAATAGGCTTCTTCCCATTATTACATACTAAGTACATACCAAGTTGCAAGTCTCTATCTCAATTTTTTCAGGAGATAGAGCGTTTACAGACACACAGACGGACGGCAATTTTTTTTTCTTCTAAAAATATGTTTTTCGGAATCTCCAGTGTCTGAAACGTGTAAATCCGTCAAAAAAAATTTTTAGATTTTCAAAACGATTACAAGACTTACCCTATACTACCTCTGATGGGTAAGTAAAAAGGCTGCAATTGATTCCGAAAACCACACTTTTATATCTGTAAATTATATTATCCTTCCATAAAAAACGTAGATAGTCTCTATCACTTTCTGTAATACCTATCTGTAGGAATGCCTTTTCTATATCAGATACTGCACCAGCAGGAAATTTCCGAAAACGATGCAATATTGAAGGAATCATTTCCATCATATTTAATCCTTTATCCAGACAATCATTTAATGAAGGAAAACCTTTCACATGAGCTGAAGCATCAAAAACCGGCCTTACTTTAGTAGTTTCACTCTATTCTTTAAATACAGGCCTGTGTGGCAAATAATGTATTTTGGATTTTTTATTATCGACCACCCTTTCAATTATTCCTGCATTTAACCATGTATCAAATACTTCATTATAAACTTCAGTTTTATTCAAATTTGATAACCTTTTCTTCGTTGCAGCAAGCCGTTTTTCGGCCAATTCTCTATTACTAGGTAAGCGGGCATTATCTAGTACCCAAGGCAATGCTACTTCATACCTCCCATCTGAATCTATTCTTATGTTTCTTTTAAAATGTTGCATAGTTTCTTCATGAATTTCATTTTTAGTTTTAGATTCAACCGGATCAGTTATACCAAGAATATCTAGCTTCCATAAATTAGCAACGGAACTTTCGTTCCAAAGAGACGAAATAACCATAAGAGAATCATTTGTTTCAGATTTAATGCCTGGAATTTTCCCCATGAGAGTCCACCCCAAATGGGTCTTTACAGCAACCGGACCACTTTTTAAAGCTTTAATATTTCCGGCCAGTAATTTTCCCGCCACATCGGAACCAATTAACAATTTAATTTCATTTTCGGTTTTACATACATTATTTTCAACATCCGAAATCTTAATACCATATTTATTTAATTCTTTTAACCAAGGTCCATTTGGCACCTTTTTTATATTAGAACAAATAACAGGAACATCTAAAACATGCATATCACATTTATAACTATTATCAATACTACTTAAATCAATTCTATATTTGTTGTGGTTTGTCTCACTTGTTTCAACACCACCAAATAATTTATGAATTAATTTAACTTCATCAATACTTTTATAATTCAAATACTTAATTACATCGTCTGATAAATATGAACGCTCAGAGCCCGTATATATGACTCCCTGTACAATGTTTTCTTTACCATCGTGCTTTACACGTACATGCAAAGTTTGTAATAACACAGTTGGGTCGGAACCTTGAGTAGTCAAAACAGTATCACTACTCCCTGACTCATGTTCATGTTTACGACTTTCTAACGCCGTATTACTTTCTTCATTACAAACATTTTGACACATTACAGCAAAATGCCTTTTACCACAATTTAAACATTTAATCTTTGATTTACAGTGACGTGAAATATGATTTTTCTTAAGACAGACAAAACAAGCTCCCTTTTTCAAAAATGTACTTCGTTTATCTTAAAAAAAAAGCGAATTAGCTTTAAAACATTTTTCTGATAAGTGACACTTGTCACAAAATATACATGCTTCATCATATTTCTTAATTAAATGTTTATCTTTAGATTTATCACCTACAAATAAATCAGTAGCAGTTGGCATAGAATTATATTCAACATTTTTAAATCTAGTAAAATTCTTAGATTTATCAAAACCAAAACTAGTACGCGCCAATAAAATACGTTCTTCAGACAGCACTTCCATTTTTAAAGAAATTAAGTATAGAATTTAATTCACTCTTACCTTGAACAGACTTTTCACGATCCCGTTCCCAAATTCGGAAAACATCATGAGGTAAACACGATTCCACCAACAGGAATAAAATGCTCGCGTATTTATCTTCTGTAACCCCAAGATATTCCAACAATCTAATTTTGGTTTCTAGGTTGTCATATAACGATGACAAGTTGCACTCTCTCCTGGATGTATTATTATTGCATAATATCAGCTGCAGCAGATCGCGAACATAAATTTGTATCAAAGTGTCTTCTCTTCCGAATCTTTCTTTTAGATGTTGAATTACTTTAGGATAATTTTCAGCCGATATAGGATAACTGCTCACTATTTGGGATGCTTTCGATTTCGGAGTAATTGCTTGCATCAGATATACGAACTTCGAGTGATCGTCTAACACAGTGTCTTCGGGAATTTTCTTGAAGGTATTCCAAAACGTTAGTCACGATCTTGAGTCCCCATCAAATGGCTGCAAACTAATTTCAGGTAATCTAAGTGTGCGGGATCCCATTCTTTTGATTTCTATCGAATTAGGTAAAAGAGGTTGATATTCGACGGCAGGCTTAACGAAAAAATGTCTTACATTTTGCTTCACTGTTATTAATTTTTCATGGTATTCTTCGCATGCTTCGAATTCTTTTACATAATCTTTTTCCGCAGACCCATTCGACAACATAAAATTTAATATTTCGTCATCTGTGGAACGTAATCTAGATGCTTTGTCTACTAGTTGATCTAATAGCTCTTCTATTAGATTAACATCTGGGCTCGACTGGTTAAGAGCTTCGTTTAAAGCATTTAAAGTCTTCGTAAATGCGCTTCTAAATGGCGTTCTTTTTATTTTTAACGCATCCATACTTGAACAGTTTTCTACTTAAAAAATATTACTTCCTATGTCCCTGTTCGGGCGCCAATTTATCGCAAATTACATACATAGCGATTTTCGAAACCTTAAAACTACCAGTTTTAATACTTTCGTCATTTTTAAAACAAAAGAAAATAATACTTTAATACGTGAAAAACAGTCCTCTTAAAAAACATAACGAATATCTTTATTCTCTCACTTCCGTACCGACAAACCATTCTACAAAACCATTTTTTTTGACAACAACATTTTTTTCACACAGCTTGGAAAAATACATCTAAAAAAAACAAAACATCTTTCTCACACAGCTTAGAAAGATACATTTATGAAAACATCTCCTGTTAGTAGGAATTCAATTGGATTCGCGACAATCATGACAAGCATGTAAGAGTCTGGAGAGAAGTAGGCATGCACAATCAGGCACCAGAACATAACTCATTCCGAGGTGGAAGCATCATAGTGTGGGCAGAGATTTGGTTGTGATATCGCACCGACCTGCACATCTTTAGATGAGGTTCTATGATGGTTGTCCGGAAGTGGAATGAAGTCCTAGACCCCACTGTAAGATTGTACGCTGTAGCAAGTGGTCATGCTTTTGTTTTAATGGATGATAATGCATGTCCCCTTAGAGCTGTTCTTGTCAAAGACTATCTGGAAAGCGAGGGCATTGCACACATGGAGTGGCCTGCGTACTCCCCCGAGCTTAATTCTATTGCAAGTCTTTGGGATGCCATCGGCTGTGATGTGTGTACATGTTTCCCTCCCCCAGTCACTCTCACAGAGTTGTGAACTACTCTATAGAAGGAATAGCGATTACTTGACTCTACGTTGGTTGATCAACTCATGGAAAGCATGGTCACATGCTGTAAACTTTGTATGCTTGTATGCAGGTGAGGAGTGCTCACATACCCTATTAATGTCGGTTTTGTTTGTTTGGGCTCTGAAGAGGCTTTTTTGTTAATGACTTTAATATGATTTCATCTTATAACTTATGAAAATACAATATTGTTTTCATCTTTGTATGTAATTCTTTGTTCTGATTCATGCAAAACATATTTGCTACTTTCTTGTTGCATTTCGTGTCAATCCATGCAGTACTTGTTGATTTGTCTGCCTTTTACCGCTTAACTTTTGGCAGTGTGTCTTAAATTATCTGCATACAATCCATCTTTTTTAGCTTGTTTATAAATGCCTAAAAACTACTAATGTGGCCATAAGATCCAGCCTGAGCTGATTACTGAAATACCAATGGCAATATGACTTTTCATGATTAACCACAGTGGTACAAAACAATGTGAATTTCATGGGATGTATTGTTTTATCTTGAGCTGAAGTTTTAGCATTTTTCAAAATCATTTTTGAGAAAATTAATAGTGTATATTTCTGAATTTCTAAGATTGAAGTCATGGCCAAGTATGTCTCATTATGTTTAAATAATAAAATGAAGGTAATTGAAACAAAGCAGAAAGATAAACTGTCTGTACAAGGAGAAATAATGATGTGATTTAAATGCAGGAAAACGCATATCTATGATACCTTAAAAAAGTAAATAAAACATAGCCTATGTTACTTCCTGTATTATAATCCATCTATATGTAAAGGCATTTAATTATCCGTTTTGACCCTGATATCAAACAAACAATTTCACTGTTTCAAATTTATAATATCAGAATTAGCATAGAGTAAACATTTTGTGGCATCAGGACATAACGGTAGGAACAAGTCAAAAAGTCACACAGTCCATAGACTTTACTGTGTTAAATTAACATTGAGGAGTCATACTGGAAATAAATAAATATTGCGTTGCCGCATAATACTTAAATAAAGTGATGATAGACAAAGACACTAAAATGTGCATCATAGGAAGAATTTAGTGTTGCCAATTTTATTAATTTTTTTTAAATTTAGAAATTTAGAATTCATACCAGAATTTCCAAATAGTGATTTTTACTTTATTTAATGAGACATTCCATGCCAAAATTCTATGATAGTAATTTTCATTGAAAATTACTTTCTAGATTTTCTGATATGAATTCGGAATTTCTGAATAAAAAAAACTCTGTTAAATTGGCGGCACTGAATGTCATCAGCAAGTAATCTATACTAAAATTATTATAATGTACTATTATTATTATTACTATACAGGGATCATTCTAGAACCTAAAAAAGGGCAGGGTGCACATTATATAATAAAGGCAATTTTATTGAAAAGGGCACATCATTTCATAAAAAGGGCACTTTTGTAATAAGTGAATATAACAATATACTGGTCGGGAGAGAAGTCTGGCAACAGCTTAAAGTACTCCTTAATTTAAAAATCCAGCAACATTTCTAATTTCCATAATTTCACCGTTTGAAAAAGTATTAAAAATAGCAAAATGAAACTTGTTCTCGATTTTTATTGTAAAATTGTTTACTCTATTCACAGTCATTTCCTCCTTTTCCTACAAAATTCAAAAACTTCTCTCTCTAAAACTTTTATTCACTAGATAACTTTTTCCCGGTTTTAGAAAAACTGGTTTTGAAAAAACTACAAAATGAAAGTTCTAAAGCTACTTCTCAAATTTTTTATAGAACTTATGTAAGTTATCATGTGGTCAAAGGCCAGAATACCTGATCTAATACTATATTTCACTAGACAAGGCGAAATTAATCAATGACCCTTAGTTACCCTTTATGTCTTGTTCAATGGAAAAAATAATAAATGAAAAAATGAATCAAAGTCAAAGATTAGACATACCAGGGCATTTCACAGAGAAATAAAGAGGGAAAGAGGAGTACTCCTGATGTACCATACTAACATTCTAAAAATTAAAGATAAGTAAAGAATTTTTGAAAGTACAATGCAAACAAGGCAAGATTCTTCCCAATAAAAAGAGGGTATAATTCTACCTGGAGAAAGGGCAAGGAGGGTAGAATTCTACCAGGAAAAGGGGCAAGGAGGTTGGGATTTTATCTAAAAAGGGCATGAGGGCAGGCCGCCCTTCTGAAACTCTCTAGAATGATCCCTGTACTATAATGTATTATAAGGTAAGAAAACTAATTTATTTGGACTTTCAGTAAGCTTCATATATCATTTTTTATAATGTGGAAACGTGTCCAATTTAGAAAAGTATTTCAGTCCCCTGTGATTTCACTTTGAACAGGTATTACTGCATTTTTTTTCGGTCCTTGGATTATATTAAATGGCATTTTCTTTACAGCTGATGGTAAATACAGTCGAGCTGAAACTGATGCCTCAACTGTAGCCACAACGTTATCTCAAAGTCAGGCCAACACACAAGCTCATGGTCAAGCATTTTTAAATCCCGCTGCTGCCCTACCTCCTGGTTATGGTTATTACTTTGCTGGAGGAATGATGACTGGTGGGATTCATCACTATGCTCCTCCTATTTTTCCTGTAAGTAGTGTTGTACTTGATTGTGTCATTCTATTTGATATTCAGGATACTTTTTAACACTTTCTAACATAGTTGAAAAATGTATAAATTGGGTTCAACTACTATGTAACTGAACATGTTTTGTGCTTTTTACCAAAAAGCAGAAGATTTTTCAGAAAATGCTATCAAAGTTGGCATTTTGAATTGAATTTTCGGACGTGGCAGTGTAGAAAAAGGAAAAACTATTGTTCTGAGACAATCAGTTATAACGTAAGATGTAATTCCTTTTTCTGAAAATGAAAAACTGTTTGATTATAAATCACTCCAATAATCATCCATGCAATTATTCTTTTATGTTCTAAAATGAGTGAGAAATTTTATTGTTGTTGAGCAGGGAAAAATGTTTTTTTGAAAACTGCCTCAATAAGTTGTTTTTAATTATGTAATTCATTTTCCACCTGAATTAAATTTAGTACAATAAAAGAAGTCTGTATACAAAAAATAAATTCACATACAGAGCTGCACAAATTAGAGTACATTTTTGTCTATTGATGGGAAATTGCTGGAAGGTGACTTTTCAACAGTGTTATGTGTTTTCTAACTGGACCTGAATTATGTAGTTTATGTACAAATCTTTTGATCATATACAAGCTGCACGAAAAAATTCAAATTTTCTATTTTTTCCCCATTCTTTTTCAGGAGAAGCCATTTATTTTTTAATTAAATTATCCATGTTCTGTTTTCTTTTTTACCTTGTTTTTTTATATTTCTCTATTCTGCTCCTTTTTCTTCTCTCTCTCATGCATGGAAATTTCATGTATATTTCCAATGAAAAAGGATGCCCGGTGAACTGTGCATAGTTAACATTTTTTTCATGTCTTGCACATACACCTCATATGAAGTTTGATAATGTTTATGAAATATAGCAATTGACAACCAAGCCATTTCCTTCAATTATAAAATCTGCCTTTAACCTTTTATTTATATTTTGCATACTTTTTGCTACGAGTTTAAATTATTACAAAAAACTATTTAATAATTATAAATAATAATTTTTTAGTCCACACAAGTGTGTTATATTAATGTTATATGATTTTGTAATAAATAAATCCAACATTGTTTTTACTAATCAATTTTAAATCTATTTTAAATGTAAAATACAAGGTTATTTTGTTCTGAATTTTCTGAAAATTTAAGGGGTTCAGTTCCGGAAAAAGAAAAAACTATTATTAGTCAGAAAATTTGGACATTAAAATAAAAGCAACTATTTTAACAAAAATGAAAAAAAAATATGACCTTTTTTCCCGATTCCAGCGACTACTTTTCCACTGCCATTTGAGGAGATTCTCATTTTTTTTCTTGCAACAAATTGGTAAAATTTGCAATTTTTTCCCGCAATCGATTGACAAAAATAGCTATTTCTTTCTAAGACCTTTGATTAAATTAGAGATATTTATCTGTGATCATTGGAGGAGCTTTTGCTATTTTTCCTGCAACAGATGGCAAATTTTGCTATCCCCCCCCCCCCCCCCAGTGATTGTTGCATGGATCCCCCCCCCCTTTTCTGCAACCCCTTGCCAAATTTAGTGATTTTTTTTTTTCTTTCTGTGACCGATTGATGACAGATGCTTCCTCTTTGGTCTAGAAATCCATTTGTCAGGGTGTAATAACTATGAAATTCATCATCACATACTACCCGCTCTTCATTCTGTCAGAAAACATTACAGAAAGCATAAAAAATGCAAGAACTGCAAAAAATTGAAATAACATATAAAAATATTGCAAATAATATGTGATATGGGAAATGAAACAATTTGTGTTATATCCTTTCTTCGCACAGGTAAAATGGCTAATTTTCCATAATCAGCTCCATAGCCAAAGATTCATTGTGTCAAACAGGACAAATATGCAATTGTAACTATGACAGTTACTACAGTGGTTACAAAAAGGAAATAAAGTTTTCTCGAATAAAAGATTTGAAGAAGGTGTATGTAAAGTATACAAGAATTGCCGAAAACTGAAATCTTATACTGTTAAAAGAACAATTATTGTGTGTGTGTGTGTGTATATATACACACACTTCATTACTGGGTTTCTCAAAAATAGCTCTAACGATTTTGATTAAAAAGAAAATTTAGAGGTATTTTGGATCTAGAAATTATCTCTCGGGGATCATCTGTGGGAAAAATCGGTTTAAAGTGGAGACCATTATAAAAATCATAAAAAGTTTACAAGAACTACCAAAAATTTAAATGAAACATAAAAATCTTGCACATAGTATGTTGTATGTGAAATGAAACTTTTATATTATACCTGCTCGTCACACAGGGGGAAAAAGCTAATATTCCATAATCTGATCTACTGGCAAGGTTGGTGACAAACTAGAGTGATGTTAGCCTCAATATTCTTTTGACTGTATGAGAGTTATAATAATGAATGCCAGGGATCATTCTAAACATAAAAAAGGGCAGGGTGCACATTATATAATAAGGGCAATTTTGTTGAAAAGGGCACATCATTTCATAAAAAGGGCATTTTTGTAATAAGTGCATATACCATATTGGTGGGGAAGGAAGTCTGGCAAGTGGCAACAGCTTAAAGTGCTCTTTAATTTAAAATTTCCAATAACATTTCTAATTTCCATAACTTTACCGTTTGAAAAGTATTAAAAATAACAAAATAAAACTGATGTTCTCGATTTTTATTGTAAAATTGTTTATTAATATTCAGTCATTTCCCCCTTTTCCTACGATATTCTGAAACTTCTCTCTCTAAAACTTTTAATTCACCAGATAACTTTTTCCCGGTTTTAGCCAAACTTGTTTCGAAAAAGCTACAAAATACAAGTTCTAAAGCTAATTCTCAAATTTTTTGTAGAACTTATATGTAAGTTATCATGTGGTCAAAGGCCAGAATGCCTGATCTAATACTACATTTCACTAGAGAAGGTGAAATTAATCAATGACCCATAGTTAACTTTGTCTTTTGTTCAATGGAATAAATGATAAATGGAAAGATGAATCACTCAAAGATTAGACATACCAGGACATTTCACAGAGAAATAAAGAGAGAAAGAGACTCCTGATGTACTGCACTAGTATTCTAAAAATAAAAAAAAGGTAACGAATTTTTTAAAGTACAATGCAAACAAGGCAGGATTCTACCCAGGAATAAAAGGAGGCTTGAATTCTACCTGGAAAAAGGGCAAGGAGGGTAGAATTCTACCTGGAAAAGGGGCAAGGAGGGTGGAATTTTATCTAAAAAGGGCATGAGGACAGGCCGCCCCTCTGAAACTCTCTAGAGTGATCCCTGTGAATGCACTAGTTGGCTTTGAACCCGATTACGAAAGTTTTACCAGGAAAACAACTGCTTAAAGGGTTTTTCCCATTTATCCCGAGTGAAGCTCTGTGGACTAGGTACTGTTTTTTAATTGAGATTTTCTTTGCAAATTTTGCTATTGTATATAAAAGTAGAGATAAAAGTGGATTTTTGTCAATTTAAAATATGTTAACTTTTTAAAAGAGATTATCAACTTCATTATTATTATAAGTTTGTGTACTTTTAAATAGTTAATTGAATGATATTTATATTTCAATATATTCTAATATCTAAAAACATGAAGAAAAAAAATTCCCATCGTATTGCAAAACCCCTTTATTTCCCCAAAAAGAATTGTATTATGATTGTATGTAACTGATTCGAATATCACTAATACTCATACAACACATCATGTCTTTATTTTTAAAATTTATTATTGTTTTATCATTAATCTTTATTATTGAATTTGTTTCAGGTACCTCCTGCTACTAATACACATGGAGCTACAACAAATACTCAATTCCAGAAAGCTAATGCTTATGGATCACATTCATATAATTCAGGTGCTCATTGTTAAAAAAACTATTGTTAAAAATTTATTTTTCTAAGTTATGTATGTTCTGTTCACAGAGTTTGTAAATATGGTATTTTCAAAATTCTGACGTTTTGATATATATTTGGGTCATTCTCACGAAAAGGTACTTTTTTTAAAACACAATCTTCATTTCACTGACGTTTAAAAAAAAAAATTTAATTTATTTTTTCGTGATAACTAGTTAAAAGTCTGTAGTTACGTTCTAACTTTAACTTAATATATTTTTATTTTTACTAAGGAATTAACTTATAAACTTTGTCCTTAGTCAATATAGTCTCCCTCCATGGACACTGAAAATATTTTTTTTTTAAATGCCATCATTATTAGGTACTTAGAGAGAAAGAAAGCCATTTTTTTTTTTTTAGATATAACTCTGTGTTCTGTTGTAAAGTTATTGAATCTTTCCCAATTTATTAGTTCCATTTGAAATTTGGCAAAGATCTCAGTGTGTACTCTGTGATCTTCGTAAGAAAAAGCTAATTTAAAATTATAATACAAATATTAGACAGCTTTGACATTGTATTTAATAAAAAGAAATGCACAATTTTAGCAACCTAAAAACCAAAGTTCTTAAAACTCGAAAAATGTAATTTTTGTCCTCTCCATGGCATATAGCCATTTTTACTTGTATTGTTTTGTTTACCAGTCATTTTTTAAAACAATGTGTGCAGTATAAGTAAGTCTCATGTATAAAGAGAAGTTTGATAAGTAATTAAATCCTGCTGTACATTGTTTTTCAGAAAATTAAATTCAATAAATTCAACAGTTTAAAACAATTTTTTTTTAGTCAATTTTGCTTTTTCTATGGGACAGTTCAATTATAAAAAATAAATATGTACCAACCACGGCCAATAATTATTACATTTAAATGTTTGAAATGTAAATGTCCCTTCCCCATAGCTTCCTTGGCCTTAAAAAATCAAAAACTTGTGAAAAATACAATGAAAAACGTGACCACTAATATAAAATTCTTTATTAAGAGGCTATTTTACTCAGGCGAAAACAGCCGCTCGCTAATGTTAATCCTATGGGGGAAATAATTTACAATATCTCGTTCGCATTTCAATATTTTTAAATGATTTTTTTGCATTGGATAGCTGAGATCAATCTCTATGCATGCTCCTTTGTACTTTTTCGATGATCATAATTTTTTATGTTAGATACTTTCACTTTCAGAGCCAGTTTCGAAAGTGAATGTATCTTTAATTTAAAAAAAAAACTGTAAAAAAAATCGAAAAAGTACAAAGGAGTGTGCATAGAGATTGATCTCAGCTATCCAATGCAAAAAAAAATCATTTAAAAACATTGAAATGCGAACAAGATATCGTATTGCCTGAGTGAAGTAGCCTCTTAAGCATAAATGAAAACATCCATGCAGTTTTTAAGATTTTTTTTTGCTATTTTGTACTTTTTTATGAGAAAAACCCATCTAATATTTTTTATATGTATCCGATACTTTCAAAATAGTCAACTATTGCTGATTATAAGTATTTTCAGACTTTAATATAAACTAGAAACTAAAATAACTGCATCCATTCAAAATTTATACGTAAGCAAACAATAATAAAACTATAATTAAATTAATAATTTTTTTTTTAAAAGTAAATAATCACATAAAGAGAGAAGTCAATAGTGATAAAATTCCTCATGTATGTTAAAATAATAATTTTTTTTCCAGACTTGTGTTTATGCATTTATTATCAGTAGTTAATTAGTTTTCATTCCATAAGTCAGTATTTAATACAGAGTTTTTGTTTTCTGCGTCATTGCTCAAAATTTAATTTACATTAATTTTCATCAGAATTATAACTTGCACGCCAGGAAATTTTATTCATATAAAAAAAGAATTATCAGGTATTAAAATGAATTATGAAAATAGCGCATTTAAAAAAATATATATATAAAGCTGTTTTACTTATACTTTCTTTTTGTAAAAGAAAACAAACAGGCAAACAACAAAAAAAAAATCTTGATATACTTTTTTTTTTTTTTTTTTAAATAAATCAAAATAAGTGTAAAATATATGTGCCTTATAGCTTTAGCTTCTTGTATTCTTACCAACATGAAATCCTGTTTTTCTGACATAAAAATCAATTTCGTAAAATTAATTATTTCTGGCAAATATAATTTTGCATTTTTTTAATCCAATCAACGCTAGCATTGTAAATTGATGCAAAGTATGAACTAATAATGCATTATATTAAGAGATCTTAAAGTAATCTTTTGATTTTTAAAGAATATTTTTATTTTTGTGTAAATGAATGCATTATATTTAGAGGTGTTAAAGTAACTTTTTGACTTCTAAAGATTGTTTTTTGTTTTTTGTAAATGAGTCTTTAAATCCATTTTTATCAGATAGTAAATAGAAAACAATGCAAGACAGCCTGCTCATACAATACATAATATGCACTTTATGTGTACATCAAACCAATCTCGCTGCATTTTCGGATCACATGGTTTTCTTTGGCCTTTTACCAGTTTAAAACTGCTATACCTTATTATTTTTAATTATTTTTGTGATTTTGATTTAAGTTTTGAGAAATGTAAGATTGTCTTCATCAATTAAACATAAAAGAAAGCATAATCTAATATTAATATGAGTGCAATTTCTTCATTTCTCCCATGGTAGAAAATGATTAAAACATGAAACATTACTTTTTGATATTTCATACAGCTATCATATTAGTAAATATTTGATATGATACAGCTTTTTAACTATATACTTTGCCCTCTCAATTTTGTTTTTAAAATAATTCAATTGGTTAAGTAAAGCATACAATATTTGTTATAATTGATTTAAGCCATTTGCAAATTTACTGAGAAACTTGAAGTATCTCAATTTATCCCTATCTCTCTAAACAGAGTTTTCAATTGTTACACTTATTCATAATTGTTATGGTTGCTTTCTTTCCCATTAAATTTTAAAAATATAATGATCTTAACATTACTGACAAAATTAATGAAATTTTGGGAGCAGTTATTGAAAATTGTTTTTATTAAAAGAACTTTCAAAGATGGCAAATCTGCTATAAAAACTAAAGTTTCTCCAATAACTATTGCATATTATATTGCATTCTTGTTTTTTATGAATTATTTTAATCCTGTTAAAATACAGAATCATAAAGGATTAACTTATAATTTTAAGAAGTTGATTTTTATTTTTTATGTATTACTGTTGTTTTTATGCAGGGTATGAAAGCTTGACACAGACACAAGATTATTCTAAAGGTACTTATGGTGCTGCTTCTCAAAATCAAGTGAAAGGTGTTTCAGGTAAGATTTGTTGATTTTGTTAACGAGCAGGGAAGACCGAGCTAAGCTCATAAGATTGTCTCAAATTTGAGTTCAAATATCATGACCCATGACCAAAATGACCCACTAATTGAATTTTCTCGAACATGTGACTTAGCCCAACAGTCTTCTTGTGCCCGAAAACCATAGGATGCAAAATTTAGTATAAATAGTCTGAGCCGTTTTTAAGATAAAATAGCTTGACCCATAATGACCCATGACAAAAATGACCCACTAATCGAAATTTCTCGAACATGTGACGCCCAATAGTCTTCTCGTGCCCGAAAATAGTCGGATACAAAATTTCGTCAAAATCGTTTGAACCGTTTTTTAGATACAATAAGCTTGACCATGACCCAAAATGACCCACTAATTGAATTTTCTCGAACATGTGACCTAGCCCAACAGTCTTCTCGTGCCCGAAAACTATTGGATGCAAAATTTAGTGTAAATTGAGCCGCTTTTTAGATCTTGACCTACAATGACCCACTAATCGAATTTTCTCGAACATGTGACCTAGCCCAATGATTTTCACGTGCCCGAAACTCGTAGGATACAAAATTTAATCAAAATCGTTTGAGCCGTTTTTTAGATAAAATTAATTTGACACGCTTTGACCCAAAAATGACCCTCTAATCGAAAGTTCTTGAACATGTAACCCATCCCAATAGTCTTCTCGTGCCCAAAAATAGTCGGATACAAAATTTCGTCAAAATCGTTTGAACCGTTTTTTAGATACAATTAGCTTGACCATGACCCAAAATGACCCACTAATCGAATTTTCTCGAACATGTGACCAAGCCCAACAGTCTTCTCGTGCCCAAAAACCATAGGATGCAAAATTTAGTGTAAATTGAGCCTCTTTTTAGATCTTGACCCACAATGACCCAAAAATGACCCACTAATCGAATTTTCTCGGACATGTGACCTAGCCCAATGATTTTATCGTACTCGAAACTCGTAGGACAGAAAATTTAATCAAAATCGTTAGAGCCGTTTTTTAGATATAATTAATTTGATCCGCGTTGACCCAAAAATGACCCACTAATCGAAAGTTCTCGAACATGTGACACAGCCCAATAGTCTTCTCGTGCCCGAAAATGGTCGGATACAAAATTTCGTCAAAATCGTTTGAACCGTTTTTTAGATACAATTAGCTTGGCCATGACCCAAAATGACCCACTAATCGAATTTTCTCGAACATGTGACCAAGCCCAATGGTTTTCTGGTGCCCCAAAACGGTAGGATACAAAATTTCATCAAAATCGTTAGAGCCGTTTTTAAGATAAAATTTGTATATATATATATATAACCACACACAAGATTTGCTCGTATTAGAATATATGATATGCTGCCGCGGGAATTAATAAATTTTCAGTATGCTACTTAAAAATGTATTTTAATTAATATTTAAGTTTATTCATCTTTTATTCATATGTTCATCCTGAGGTAACTGTTGCTAATTTTATTTTAAAAAATAATAAAGGGAAAAAGAAAAACAGTTTTGATATGAGATAATGTTATAAAACGATAATATTTAATTAAAACATGAAAGGGAATGTTCGTAATGCTTAAAAAATTATTCAATGTGGGATATTTCTATTGAAATAATATTTGGTGATTTATTTTTTACGCCAGGTTAAATAATGCATCTGAAAATTTTATTAGATAAAATCTGAGTAACAATTTTCTTTTTGATTTGTTCTTTTTCTTAATTCTCTGACTGTCCACAGCAAAAGGGCTAATTTGTAATGTTGTTTTCTCTGCATTTTATTTTAAAGGAACAAAAAGATGATTATTCCAAAATTATATAAAAAACTTAATTATATATATATGAATGTAAACTTTGGTGTATCAATCATTACTCAATGTATTAAAAAATGCATTATATTTGTAGAATTATAGTAATTTAAAAAATGTGTATATTGCAGTGAAACCTGGAGCTTGGTGAACATATTAACTTGGGCATGTCAGGGTTAATACTGTTTGTATTAACCCTATATAGTATAAGGGTTAAAATTTATTTTTATGTAACTCCTCCATCATGAGACTTGCAGAAGAAGCTAGCAGATGTAATTATAAAAATGACTGTACTTGTGAGTTACATGTTATTTGTTTAGTTATGATTTTGATTTTACTTTTTTCTCTGACAATTTGATTTTAATCCAAAAAAGTATAAGCATGACACCGGTCTGAATGATCGTCACAATAATGGTGTTTTTTCAAGTGTATAACAGCATTTTTGGAATAATGTTTTATATTCAAATGTAAATTATATAAATAGCATTTAGTATTATAAAAATGGAGTCAAATATTTAAATTTTAGTGTAAATGTCTGCCACACACAAATTATTAACAAACATTAAAAAAAATGCCCACCATTCATTTCTTTTTAGTTTTCTTTGCATATCTTTTCTTTTTTTTGAAGGTTTTAAAAATATATTGGACTATTCTTCCGTAATCCGGTCACTTGCAAGTTGGTGTATCTACTATATTGTTGGAAATTTCTTTTATATTTGTAGGGGACTCTGGACGGTGAATCCGATTGCAGAAAATTACACGAAATGTGTACTTAGCGATTAGTAAATTTATTGTTTTTCATTATGAAGCAAACAGGCAAAAGAAGATTTACTATTATATATTTTTCATCTGCAGTTATTTTACTATCACTAAAAATGGAATACTTGCAATGTACGGAAAAAGACTTTGAAATTCTCAAGCAGTTTTATTGGTGAAATCTGTAATTCAGTCAACAGCAATTTGACATTAATGGAACGTACTTTGAAGGGTAATTAACTTAGTTTCATAGCTAACTCAGGTACATTTGTAACTATATAGTACCAAAGACTTCTAATGTTTGACTTCAAACTAGGATCCTATAAGGAAGACTTTATTTGATGCAAACTAGAGGATTTTTTTTTCCTACCATAATCAGTTATCGAGGTTTTTCCAGGTTAATTAATGGTTACATGATTACAACTGGTGTATAAAATGAAAAGACAGTGAAAATGACGTTATTTTAATTTTATTCAAACAATTCACCTTTAAAAATCCACTTTTTTAGGATTCACATTTGTTTTAAATATGAAAGTTAAACACTGTTCTTTGTGTGCAAATAATTTATTACATTTTTTACTGTATTTACTCTGCTGCAATCCAAAGATAGAAAACATTTCTCTACCAAACTCTACTATAAATGATCAAATAAAAGAAGATTCTTCTTAATACCCTGAATTTTGACTAACAGATAAGATAATATAATAGTGCAATGGCATTCGCATTGTATTCAGCAACGCGCAAGGACTTTTCAGGTGAAAGTCCAAATTACTTTAAAATACAAAGTCGAATTCCCTATTTCGTTTGATTCAAGGTTCATTTGGCGAATGGGCCAGCGCAGCGGGTATAGCCTGCTAGTATTTATTAAGATACATAACTGTCAGATTATTAATCTGAGTGTGATAATTCTTTGTTTGAAAAGGCTTGTTTTTTGGTAGTGTTCATATTAGGATCAAAAATGGAATTTTTGCCTCTCTGTGGGCTCTCAACTTTTGTAAACTTGGCCAGTCTTCAGGAAGTTTCAATATGTTTTTAAAGTGCACAGTACTATTTTACTTATTTAGAAAACATGTTATATTTACAGGATATGAAAAAATTAATATTGAATTATCTCTGTTATTGATATCTGTAAAATCACAATTTCTCTTTTAAAAATGGTAAGCTTAACACTCACACTTTTTTTACAGGACTAAAAAGAAAAAAGTAATTTGAATTGTGCTTCATATGCATATCTGCCAACTTGTAAGGCCGTATAATGTTGTTTTTTTATACTCCGATATTATATATAAAATCGAGAAGTTGAGTGTGTGTGTGTGTGTGGGGGGCGGGGGGGGTGTACTTATGTTAAGTAATCTGCGAAAATGTTTGTGTTTGCACGATATTGTTTCCACATTATAACTACTGTGAGTTTGTACTTTACTTTGCTCCGTCCTCTCCTCTGTGATAAAGTTGATTTGGGGAGGCGGGAGTAAAATAACATGGATAATTTGTTGTACTTATGTCATGCATGGGTGCAAGACTTCAGTCTCACGACTGATATCAATCTTGGAGAAATTTGTAACTGATAGTAAATTCTACTTTATATACTTAAATAATAGCAATTTTACTATCAAGAACTTTTAATTACTATCTTTTATTGTTAGAGATCCATTTTTAGCCATAATGCAAGACATAGAAATCTTCTAGCCCATTTCCATTTGACTATTCCTAATACTCAGAAAAAATTTCCAGTCTTGGCTTGGGTGCACTTCTTGCACCCATGAAGAAAATTATGTATCATATCAATGCGAAATTATCAAATGTCTACTTTTGTTAAGTATTAGCCCAAAAAAAATGCAAAAAATATTTTCTGTGGTTTTCAGAAGCTTTCGCATCACATTTCACATTCAAGTCTTTGATACTTCAGGGCATTCACCTGAGCCCGAGAACTGGTGAAAATGAAAGTTTTGTGGTGTACCAACAATATAGTATTTTGCTGAACTAAAATTTTCATTTCTGAAATTTATTGGAATGTACTTAAAATTTGAGTGAGATGCTGAATTTTTATTCTGGGAAAGGAGTATGAACACTGAAATTCTAGTGTTATGCTGCATATTTAAAAAATACAACCTAACAAGGCTAAATGTAAGGATATATTTAGTACATAAAACTAAAAATGAATTTTCAAGATTTTTCTGATTAGAAATTTATCAGATCTTTTCTCACTTATAAAATATTTAATAATTAAAAGCATGTGAAAAGGCATTCCTATAAAGAAAACTATGACAACCATTTTTTGGCTAAAGTTAAATCAGCCTCTTTATTTAAAGTATGACAAAAGAAGAATCTGTACTTTTGTTATTTGGGTCATGCTGTGTAACTTTCACTTTAATATGCAATTAAATTTAATTTTGTTACAGGGTTCTTGCAGGTCTGGTAATTCGAAAATTGAGGAAAAAAGTCAGGGAATTTTTTATGTACTCAGAGCTGCCAACTGCTATGAAAAAATCATAGTTGCTCTGATTTGGAGCTAAAAACTACGATGCTACGAAAATTGCTCTAAAACTATGTTTTTCTGCAAGAAACGCAAATTTCGTCAAAAGATAGTGGAAAAACAGCGAATTTCGTCAAAAAATCTTGTGAAAACTGCGTCAAAAGATCGTGCAAAAATCTTGAATTTTGCCAAAAGATCATAGAAAAAATGCGAATTTTGCCAAAAGATCGTGGAAGAAACGCTAACTTCGTCTAAGGATCGCACAAAAGAATGCAAATTTCATAAAAGGATCGGTGAAATAACACAAAATTCTGTTAAATGATCATTGAAAAAACGCAAATTTTGTTAAAGGATTGCAGAAAAACCACAAATTTCGCCAAAGGATAACGGAAAAACTGTGATTTACGTCAAAAAATCGTCCAAAAAAAAAATAATAATAATTTCGTTAAAGAATCATGCGAAAACCTCGAATTTTGTCAAAGAAATGTGTGAAAACTGCAAGTTTTGTCAAATGATTGTGTGAAAAATGTGAATTTCGGCAAAAGATCGAGGAAAAAACTTGAATTTTGGCAAAAGATCGCAGGAAAAAACGCGAATTTTGCCAAAGGATCATGTGAAAAGCACGAATTTTGTCAAAAGATTGCAGAAAAAAAAAAAAAAACGCGAATTTCACCAAAGGATTGCTGAAAAAAACGTGAATTTCCTCAAACGATCGCTGAAAAAACGCATATTTCGTCAAACGATTGTTGAAAAAACGAAATTTTCGTTAAACTATCACAGAAAAAGCACTAATTTCGTTAAGATATTGCTGAAAAACCACAAATTTCTTCAAAATTTACCGCATTGGGTTAAAAAATTGAAACCAGATTCCTTTTACTAACGTAAATTTGCCGCAAAATGCAAAACGCAAAAAAAAAAAAAATTATAATAATAATTAAAAAAATCGAAAAACTGGCTTCAAGGTGCATAACTTCAAACATATAGATACCTTCCTGCCAAATCTTGTAGCTCCGTGCGCATTGCAGTAGTCTCTTCACAAAACAGCACACACAGAGACAAACATCTATAGTTATTATAGATACAGTTTTTAATCTAAACAAGAACGAAAAATCATGCGTCAAGCATAGGTTATGTAACACTTTCCAACGCTTCCAAAATAATTTTACAAATCATACCGTTTAATAAGCTAAACGATAACATCTAAGTAAACAATTTGGAAAACGCATAACATATTTAAAAACATAATTTCAGGAATTTCCAACATATACAATATTCGGAAAAAATCCGAATACTTTTATTCAGTCCTGTATAGGATCTATAGATTTGTATATATACTACATAGGATGCTAAATTTTAGTTCAGTTAGGAAACACGTAGCACAGTTTAAAATTCTCCGTCTGGAGTTTCGGTCAATAAACGGAAATGTGTTCGCGAACTTTTGTGCTTCCCTGTATAGGATCTACAGAATTTATACACACCACGTAGTAGACAAAAAGCGAGTTAAATTTAAAATTGCGTTCAGTAACTTAAAACACACTTCCAGGAATTATTGTTAACAGGCAGTAGAGAATTCTTTTGTGTGTCCCTGTAAATGAACGATGACTGCTAAACACACAATATTCTGTAGTAAGCCTCTTGTCATGCACCTTAGTGATCTATATAAATTTCAATGCGTTTAAAATAGTGAAACATTATTTAAATAAACCGCAAATGATTTTTCCCCATAGACCGCAATGTAACGGAATTCTTTTGAGTGTCCCTGTAAAAAAACTATAAGTGCTACACATTTCCGTTGAAATAGGGAACATGCTATAGATAATGACAATAAAATATATAAAAATTGCAGAGCAATCCGAGCATATTTACTGGAGTTAGAGCACGAACAGACGGCCATACGGCAGACAAACCGAAGTCATAAACACTTTTCAACTAGGTTGGAAAGTGTTAAAAATATACTGAACTATTTTTGAAAAATCGGGTTATCCCAATCCTCAATAAAAAATAATTAGCACAGACCCGTCATGCGTGGGTGAATCGGTTTACTTGACCTGATGCAGGACTCTAATTCAGACATTTTTCTCCGGGAGAAATATCTGTAGTTCCACCAGGGAAGGGGGCCCTCTCAGAAAAGTCACTGTTAAGTTCAGAAATTTGGCTTAGGAGTGGACAGAGCATTAATTGAATGGAAAGAATTATGTTTAATCAACCCCACCCGCAACAAAAAAAATAGCAAAAACAAAATAGTCTGCTACTTTGTGTGTGTATGCATATACACATACGTTCAATTAATTAGTTGATTGTTCAATTGATTGTTCGCTTAAAATTTGCAGCGTAAAGAAAGCAAGCAACCAACCTCCAGATTAATTTGAATTCTGTGTGCTACTATTTCTCTTTTTCAAAGGTTGGCAGGTCTGTGTACTACTTTCCAACAGGATCTCAGTTATCATTGTAAATGAAGAAATTTTGAATTAATTATTCCTCTGATTTATAATTTTTATATAAAATTTATGCAAACTATGCAACAATAGTATAATTTGAAAAATAATAAGAAATTGGAAATACATGCAGCACATTTTTTTTTAAGTATTTATCTAGAATAAAAGAAGAGAACATAGCATAATAGCATACACAAAAATGACACTGTTCTTTTGAAAAAAAAAAATTGACTTAAAAGGAAGCTTTTAGTTCACATTGAGCAGAGCATTAATATTACATTTTAATTTTCTGTAATCTAAATGCAAAATTTGGGATTTCAAAGATTTTAGGAGCCCCCCAAAATAAATCTCAAGGTTTGAAATTATAGCTATAATAATTAATATCAGCATGGCAGGGTTTAGTTCCACTAACTTAATTACTGGATGAAGAAAAAATAGCTTTATGCTGCAAGTTACAGTTTGAAATAGAATGTTATACCGATTGACTGAAAACTTTCTTGTACTTTTGGTCCTCTTAAAAATGTGATTGCAAATCTTATCATTTCAGTGTTTTGCACTTTTTGTTTAGCTGTAGGCAACATCGTCTCCTTATTTTAGAGATCTTCCTCCAGAATTAGGCACTATAAAATAAGTGTCTATATTTTTTATAAGTGTCAAGTTTTTGCAAAAGAAAGTGGATATTCCTATTAGAGTAATATATTTTTATGGAAATTAACAACTGCCTGTAAATAGGAGGTTTCCGTTGTGGAGTGTTTTAACAACAATATATAAGCCAAATTTTTATTAAGAAAGGTCAGGGGAATTTTTTTTTACCAAAATTTTCTAGGAACCATTTAATATTTTTATACTTATCAGTAGTGGGGATTAGTAAAGCATTTACAGGACATTTTTATTTTATTATATATATATTTTTTTATTGACGCTGACACACAAGGAAGTATGTCAGGAAAATTGTAAGGTTTTCAAAATAGACATGTTGGCTGGTATGATACACAGGGTGTCCGAAAAGTGGAAATAAAGTCAAATAACTCGAGAAATATACATCGGATTGAAAAACTGAAAAATGCATGTTCAATATTTTTGAAAAATCTATTTAGGGATATCAAAGTTTTTCTCCCAACTCTGCCCCCTTTGGGGAAACTTTGAAATCTTAAATGGTAACCCCCTTTTTTTATTGCAGATTCAGATTCTATGTGAAAAAATATGTAACTTTTGTATTGAACATTTTCTTCAGAAAATTTTAGATGCTGCTGTAATAGAGTAAAATGCAGTGAGAATCGTTTCCATTGAAAAGTCTGGAAATGGTCAAATAACTTAAGAAATATACACCGATTAAAAAATGAAAAAAAATGAATGTTCAATATTTTTGAAAAATCTATTTAGGGATGTCAAAGTTGCCCCCCTCAACTCTGCTCTCCTGAGTGGAAAGTGTGCAACTTTGAAATCTTAATTGGTAACTGCCCTTTTTTTTAATTGCAGATTCAGATTCTATGGGAAAAAAGATGTAAGTTTTGTATTGAACATTTTCTTCGGAAAATTGTAGATGGCGCTGTAATCGAGTAAAATGCAGTGAGAATCGTTTTCTTTGAAAAGTCTGGAAACTGTCGAATAACTCGAGAAATATACATCGGATTGAAAAACGGAAAATACGTGTTCAATATTTTAGAAAAATGGCAACTTTTATATCTCTAAATAGATTTTTCTGAAATATTGAAGATGTATTTTTCCGTTTTTCAACCCGATGTATATTTCTCGAGTTATTCAACCGTTTCTATACTCTTCAATGAAAACAATTCTCATTGCATTCTACTTGATTACATTGTGATCTACGTTTTTTCGAAGAAAATGTTAAATACAAAAGTTATGTATTTTTTCACGTAGAATCCAAATCTGCAATAGAAAAAGAAGGTTACCATTTAAGATTTCAAAGCTGCCCCCCTTTCCCCAGGGGGCAGAATTGGGAGGACAACTTTGATATCTCTAAATAGATTTTTCAAAACTATTGAACATGCATTTTTTCGTTTTTCAATCCGATGTATATTTCTTGAGTTATTCGACCGTTTCCAGACTTTTCAAAGGAAACGATTCTCACTGCATTTTACTCGATTACAGCACCATCTACGATTTTCCAACGAAAATGTTAAATACAAAAGTTACACATTTTTTCATGTAGAATCCGAATCTGCAATAAAAATGGGACGTTACTATTTAAGATATTTCAAAGTTGCTCCCCTCCCCCCCCCTTTTCCCTTAAGGGGACAGAGTTGGGAGGGGGGGGGGGGCTTTGATTTCCCTAAATAGATTTTTCAAAAATATTGAACATGCATTTTTCCATTTTTTCAATCCAATGTATATTTCTCGAGTTATTCGACTGTTTCTAGACTTTTTGGACACCCTGTATATTATTTCTGTTGTCAACATCATTTTTTCTAAGCAAATACAAAAAGCAGAACAATAAATGAGATACAATATGGAAGGATTTTAAACAGGCTTCTGATATAGTATACTCACATTTCGTTAAAATATGTTTTTTGATTAAAAATTGCAGTTAATTAAATCAGCATTGTTTTCATGAATGAAATGTTTTTATGAAATCAGTGTTGCCACAAAAATAAAATACAGTAGACTCTCTCAAATCCGCACAGCTTGGGACCAGAGGTTATGCGGATTTCTGGTCACTGTTTTGTTTACATTTTTTAAACAGTAATTTGAATGTAATAATGCACTCAAAATTATCATGAATGCTTACAATAAAGTAAAATATTAAAATAACTATCGGAAATAATGTAAAGGTTACATAAATAATTAATAATACATGACTAAATATGCATAATAATGATGAGATACATTTTTCTTGAATTACTCAATGAAACTCGCCGGATAGAGGTACACTAGTAATTTGCATCAAATCCATAAAATTACAAAATTTTATTTGATGTTTGACCGGATTTAATAAACAAAAAATCTTGATTAATACATAAATGTATTTGATAAAAAGATCAATCACCACTGATATCAGTGTTATCTTGAAAAATTTCAGAGATAAATTTATACTTCCTTTATGAAAAAGCAAGATTTAAATTATATTAACCAGAATTACATAATAAAATGAGTACAGAATGATATAAAAATAAAAAAACTTGAATTTCCTTCCTATATCTTAACTGTAAGTTTCACTGTTTACATCTGAAATAATGTGGGGATTTTAGAAAATTGCGGATTTTAGGGTTGCGGATTTGAGAGAGTCTACTGTATCACATTATATCGTGTTCTAGAATGATTATAAAAAAAATAAATGGTACAATAAAGATAAAGTGGGACATTGATGCTGCACGGGTTTATTTTATATTTATTATTAAAAAGCAAAATTGAAATTCAAATGCTAAATTTATTTTTCTTTATTTGTTTTCCAAAACAGGTGTCATCCTCTATTGCAGTTAAAATATGATATATATATATATATATATTATGTCTTTGCTATCTTCTATCGGTTTTTAGTGTAACTTTGATGGAATAAATTAATGATATTCTGGCTTGGCTAATGTTGTTTGTAGATATTTCTAGTCCTTAATTTTTCTTTAGAAAACCAGCATCTAAAAAATATTAGACTGCAATGCGAAATCTTCGCATAGGTCCACTGGTGTTTATATATTTTAAAGGGGGCTATAAGACTTGGAGTTAACTGAAGTTATGTGTTCACGTTAAAAAATGTATCATAATCCTTTTTTAATCCTTTATTATTTATTCCTGCATGTTAATCCTTCACAGAAACACGCAGAATTCTGCGTTTTTGGTATTAAATTTTATCATTCTATTCTTGGTGCATTCATGCAGGGCCTGTTTATCTAATAGGCCCGTGAAGCCCGAGCTTACCCACTGAAATACAAAGGGGCCCCCAAATTTACTTTTTAAAACTAATTTTTAGGGAAAACATTTCAGTCAGGATAAAAAATTTATTTTTTTTCGCTTAACTATCGCTACTAAATTTTCCCTCACACTAATACTGACACATTTACTTATACTCTATTTATTTCTGTTGATATAATAAATGGTATAAAAGCAGTGATTAAATGCAAGTTATTTTCATTTCTCTTATGTTTTACATTTTAATTTCAAACTTGTTAAAAATAACATAAAATTTAATCTGTATAATTATATTTTATTTATATTCATAAAGAGTGGAGAAATTATATAAAATATGGAGAATAAGTTATTTAAATAAAGGGGAAAGTAATTAGCATTCAGGTGATACCAAATTTCTGTTTATAAAATTGTGTTGCAGCCAAACATAAATTTACGTCAAATATTTGTTGTCCCTGCATTGTTCTTAGCACTGGCAAATCCTGCAATTTGTAAAGCATAAAATATATTTTGATGTCCAGATATTCGCACCTGTTCCATATTTGTAAATTCATTTAAAGAATTAATTATGTATAATTATGTATAGAATAAAATATTTCTTATATGTATAAAGATAGTTTTAGTTTAATATTAAAAGTGTCGTTTATTCGAAATTTTGATTGTAAAAATTCAAATTGTTGAAGCATAATTGGCAGATTAAAAGGGGGGCCCCCTGTGTGACGTCGGGCTTCCCCTACTTCTACAGGGCTGCCATTTGCGACTAAAATGCGACTAAAAGCGACTATTTTCAGCATCAGGCGACTATGGCGACTATTATAGGCCAAAAACCATTAAAAAGCGACTATTTCAACTAAAACGCAAAAAAAGGCGACTTTTTTCAGGTTCCAGCGACTATTTTTAGTGAAGAATCGATCTTTTTTTTCTCCCTCAAAGCGCCTGTAAAGTCATCTTCCCAAACGCACTCGGTCACCTGCCTCGCTGTTTCCTCCTTCCGTACGTACGCAAGCGGTTGCTTCTATTTGCAAATTAGGGGAGGCAGGTACTGTGCTGATGGGATCGTTTCTGAATTCCAGGGAATGTTCAAGTTTCGGCAGGAATACGGAAATTCCAAGCAGATTTTGGTCGGAGAAAAACTAGTTTGGCTTAGTAGGTGGAAATCACGTTTGGTGGTAGGTGGTTTTGGAGCCCAGAAAAGCTTGGTGTCTAGTATACACAGATGCCAACAACTCCGGAGTTACTCCGGAAATGCGTGGTAAAATACGGTAGTACGGAAATAACGTTGAAAATACGGAAATTGCGTCTTTTACAGCGATGCCGCGGACGCGCTATAGCGCGTAAATTACGCGAAAAATTGGAATTGGGACGCAAAAAAATAGTTCTTACGCGTCCCATGCAACGTGCAATTTTTACACGCATAAATTCTTCGAAGAATCGCGAAATCATTCTGTCGAATAATCCGAAAAAACGGCAAATTTCGCCGTAGGATCGCGAAATAAACGGCAAACTTCGTCGAAGGATTGCGAAAAACGGCAAACTTCGTCAAAGGATCGTTAAAAAATGGCGAATTCTGTCGAAGGATCACGAAAAACGGCAAACTTTGTCAAAGAATCGTAAAAAAACGGGGAATTTCGTTGAATGATCGTGAAAAAAAGCGAAATTAATTCATTAAAAGATCGCGGAAAATGGCTAATTTCGTTGACAGATTGCGAAAAAAACGCAAATTTAGTCAAAGGACCGTGAAAACACGTGAATTTCGTCAAAAGGCCGTAAAAAAAAAACTGCATTATCGGCGAATTTTTCCGCGTTTTTCGGCGAAATCACGGAAAAATGCGAATTTCGCCGAAAGGCCACGGAGAAAACGCCAACTTCGTCAAAGGATCGTGGAAAAAACTGCTAATTTCGTCGAAGGATAACGGAAAAACGTCCAATTTCGTCGAAGAAACGGCAAATTTCGTCATCGGATTGCGAAAAAACGGCTAATTTTGTCGTAGGATCGCGAAAAAAACGGCAAATTTCGTCGAAAGATCGCCAAAAAACGGCAAATTTTGTCGAAGGATCTCGAAAAAACGGTAAATTTCGTCGAAGGATCTCGAAAAAACGGCAAATTTTGTTGAAAGATCGCCAAAAAACGGCAAATTTCGTCGAAGGATATCGAAAAAACGGTAAATTTCGTCGAAGGATATCGAAAAAACGGCAAATTTCGTCCAATGATCTTGAAAAAACGGCAAATTTGGTCAAAAGATCTTAAAAAAACGGCGAATTTTTTTTCAGAATATTTTTTTTTTTCATATATTCAGAAAAAACTTCAAAACCCCGTGGAATCAATTTTCCTTCACAGATTCCTAGTTTATCTTTCAAAGCTGAGGACTCTTATTTTATTCTTTATTTTGTTTACCAAGTTCATTTTCACAAAAATTTTGCAAAATTAGTTTATTTATCATTATTGATCTTCGAAATGACGCCGAACTATTAAAAAAGTATATCTTCAAAACACTCGTATGACTCCTGAAACGACTCCTGAATTGCTTAAATTTTACTCCTGATGGATGTCCAAAACTCCTGAAATGTAACTATTTTACTCCTGATGTAGTTTTTACAATGTTGGCGTCTATATTTATTAAGGAGAGTTCAGAACTGTTTACACAATTCGTAGCATTTTTTCATTCATATCATATTCATTTTTATAGAAATGTGTATTTTTTTTATAATAAAAGTATAAAAAGTGACTTGGGCAGAAACATAAACACTGAAATAAGATGTGGACATTCATAAAGACCCTTCAGTTATTATGGAAACTTTTTAATATTGTTCTTTTTTTTAGGTAAGTATGCGACTATTTTGGCTACTATTTTTGTACAAATGCTACTATTTTGGCTACTATTTCTTTCTTTGTAGGCTACTAAAGCTACTATTTTCAGTGTCATTAGGCAGTGGCAGCCCTGTTCTAAGACTTAAGCGGGCCCTGCATTCATGATGTATTATTTATCTTTATTTTTTTAAAATATTTTACAGGGTCTGGAGCTGTCCCTGATCTTTCTGGCTCAGTATACAGCAAAACACACGCCCAACTTGCCAAAGTGAGTAATTTGTTTACATTTTCTTGATAGATGTATTGCAGTACTTTGATTTATGAACTTTTTATTCATAATGAGAAAATGTATTTCAGACAAGCCTCCTTATTGTGAATTACTTTTAACATGAATGGGGAGGTGGCACTCATTTTAGATTATGCTTTATTTTAAGTTTAATTGATGAAGACGATCTTACATTGTTCAAAACTTAACTCAGAATAACAAAAATATTTTTTAATAATTAGTTATTGCCGCTTTAAACTCACAGAAACACGCAGAATTCTGCGTTTTTGGTATTAAATTTTATCATTCTTGGTTTTGATGCAAATCTCAAACTTTGGGGGGGGGGGTTAAGAAATGCGAATTTCGTCAAATGGTCTTAGAAGAAAATGACGAATTCAGTCAATCGGCTGCAGGGAAAAAAATTTGCAAATTTCATCAATTAATAATGGAAAAAAAGAATCACAAATTTCGTTAATCATTCTCAAAATAAAACTCCAAATATAAACTTTCGATCGCACAAAAAAAAAAAAAAAAATCGTAAATTTCACTAATTTGTTACCAAAAAAGCATGAATTTTGTCAAATGATTGTTAAAAAAAAAAAAAAAAAACAAAAAAAAAAAAAAAAAATTCAAATTTCTTCAACCTTATTGTGGAAAAATTGTGAATTTAATCATATTTCGAATTTTGTCAAAGAGTCTCGGAAAAAGTCATGAAAATCGGCAATTTGTTACAAAATTAAAAATTTATTTTCTGCATAGGGTTTAAAAAAAAAAAATTAAAGATTTAATGCCAACAAATGTTGCAATGAAAGACTTATAGTGTTTGATCTTTCTCCTTCCACAATATGAATGCCAAAATTTGTTAAATTTATTTTATTAAAATCTAAAACCTAAAAGAAGATAAAACCTTTTCCATACTTCTGGATTATATATTTTTATGTCAATAAATAGTAAAATTCATCACTGAGATTGTTGAATCTGTTGCTGGGTAACTTTAATTGATGTAAAATACTGTGAACTAAAAGGAAATTATGTTTACTTACTAAATAATATAATTTTCATTCTTGATGCATTAACAGCATTAAAAGTACAGAGAATAACAATTTATTTAGTTATCAATATAGTTTACAAAATTAATGTATAAATGTTGTGAAAAATGTCGTAAATTAAATCATGCGTAATTTTCTATTTTTTGTTATTTTCTGAGTTTCATCCCTGTTTCTTGTTTGGAGGAGATGGGAGGGGGAGAGGGGGCAGGCAAAATATAATACATTATTAGTTTATACTTTTGCATTGATTTTCATTCAGAAAAGTGTTGAAATTGGTTGCATTTTAAAAATATTGTACAAAATTATGTCCTCTAGAAATAAGTTTTCCAAATTTATTTTTAGGGCAGAAAAGCTGGATTGTAGGTAAAAATACAAAAAGCTAATAGTAATATATACTTTAAACTTTTTTTGAAAAGACTATATTTTACAAAAGAAAACAAGAAAAATATGCTCTATATAGTCCTTGAAATGCATTATTTTCTTAATTCATTTTAATACTGGATAATTCTCTTTCATATGAATAACTTGCATACAGCATGCATACTGGTATGCAGGTTATAACACTGATAAAAATTTACACAAATTATGAGAAAATGAAATTTTGAGCAAATAATGCAGAAAACAAAAAAATCTGTATTCAATTAAATGAAAATAACTGAGTCTTTTTTTTTTTTTTTTCATTGGTTTGTCTCTTTTCTATATTTGCATTAATTGTTATTTATTATTTTATTGTTCATTATATGTTTTTCTGTATTGCATTTAGGGATGTAATGTATAGTGATTTGACCAAAGGGTTAAATTGGAAATAAAGTAAAATAATGTCTTATTTGTATGCTTAAAAATTTTAATAGCTGATTAAACACATTGGAATTTATATATATCACTCAGGTGCATTACAATAGGCTTACTACAGAATATTGTGTGTATAGCAGTCATCGTTCATGTTCATTTACAGGGACACACAAAAGAATTCTCTAATGCCTGTAAACAATAATTCCTGGATGTGCGTTTTAAGTTACTGAACGCAATTTTAAATTTAACACACTTTTTGTTTATTTCTTGGTGTGTATAAATTCTGTAGATCATATATAGAGCAGCACAAAAGTCCGCAAACACATTTCCGTTTCTTGACAGAAACTCCAGAAGGAGAATATTTAACTGTGCTAAGCGTTTTCTAACTGTACTAAAATTTAGCATCCTATGTAGTATGTATACAAATCTATAGATCATATACAGGGCTGAATAAAAGTATTCGGATATTTTTCCGAATATTGTATAGGTTGAAAATTTCTGATTTTTTTAAAAAAAATATGGTATGCGTTTTCCAAATTCTTTACTTAAATGTTATCTTTCAGCTTATTAAACGGTATGATTTGTAAAATTATTTTGGAAGCGTTGGAAAGTGTTACATAATCTATGCTTGACGCATGATTTTTCGTTCTTGTTTTGTTTTTTTTTCTTTGAGGTACATAACTTTAAAAAATGACACTTTTTTCCAAACTGCCATTTTACCAAATTTTATTAAATTTCACTGAAAATAGGTTCATTTAATACATTTTCTGAAAAATATAATTAAAAATCTCAAAAAGAAGTACAAGTCAAAAATGCTTACATTTGCTTACAGGTGCTAAAAAATCCATGAAAAGCAGTCCAGATCTTAAATGCTTTAAAAGCACAAACTCCATGTTTTCAACCGACACACTCGGCCATCTTCTGGGCCCATAATTATTTTTAAATAAATAAAAATAATAAATTTTCTGCGTAAATGCTTTATTTTTTAATCTTTTTATTCAAATCCCTTTAATTTACAATTTTTTCTTTAATTAAACCCTATTTTAAAATCCTTTTGATGATCTGTAGTGATTTTGAATCCGTCGAATGAATGGCCGTATCTTTTGAGTCAGTTGTCATTTTATGTATGCCATTTTTAGGGTTTCGTTCATCTCACGAAACCCTATTACTCCCGCTCCGTTGTCTGTCCGTCACAGAGCCATTCTCAAAAACTATGTAACTTACAGAGTTGAAACTTTGTGTATAAATCTGAATACTAGCTGTGAAGAGCTCAAAATATTAAAATTTGAAAAATTCGTATTATTTTAATAAATAGAGATAAAAAACCAAAATTCTAATAGCCTTTCCCTATTAAATTTAAACATTTTTCGTTATAGCAGATGCCAAAAATTAAAAATCCACGATAAATTCTTTCTACAATAACTAATTTTCTATCTGACGATTTCCACGTGAAAAATGAACATGAAATAAAAAGTTTCACCAATTGAAAAAAAGATTAATATGAAATAAAAATGATTGACGTCTTAGTGGTAATAAAGGAAATTTTCAAAGATTTCTCAATAATACAAGGAGTATGAGTATGTTTATGTACACAAAGCAGATTAATATCACATCATTAGAGAATTAAAAAGAAAATTTGACGTCATATCGGAAGTTTAACGGATTTTTCAAATGTATCAGAATAATACAAAGCGAGTAATCAATACATGTAATAGAGAATAGTAAATATATGATATAAATATTGGACGATTACACCATGAAACATTACTACATTAAAGACGTGAGTATAAAACATCACAAATTTACTGAATGGTGTATACAAAATGTTTGTATACACCATTCAGTAAATTTGTGATGTTTTATACTCACGTCTTTAATGTAGTAAATATATGAATTTGAGGAACGTATTGAATCATGATAAAAACCCGATTACGGAAATATTCGCATATTTTAACATTTTGAAGGTGTACAACATGTTTAATTTTGAATTTTTTTTTTTTTTTTTAAATATCGCATTTAGTCCACAAGACAGATATTATTATGACAGAATATAATAGCGGGCTGGTTTAGATATTTGAAAAAACGAGAAAAATAGACTGGTAAATTTTTACTTTATAAAAATATGACTTTTTTTTTACTAAATGAAATTTATTTGGATTTATTAAAGAATGTGTTAGAAAAGTGTTTTAACAGGAATATTAAACGAAACCCTTTGAGCGATCTTCGATAACACTTACGTAACCCTAATGAAGTTTAACACTTCATTTGTTAATTTAATGTACATTATTTTTAAAATTTTATACTTCATTGCCAATTTGGCATTCAATCTGCTATTTAATTATTTTTCTGTTATTGAACATTTTTAATCAACTAAATATTCAGTGAGTTTCACGATTTGGTTACAATCACCCATTCAAACTTTTAACTCTGATTTAGTGGCATTGAAACACAGGCGAATTTGATTGGCCGATAAGTTTCCTGCTGCAATTTGTGAGAAGATAACAAAATTATATGGACTCAAAATTATATGGACAGGCGATTTTTCGAAATAACAGCTAAGAAAATAAAACAATAATCATGAAAAAAATAATTTGCATATGGAATGATAAAATAAGTTTATTACGATACAGAAATGTTATGTTTATAGCACAGATTTTAAAAAAATAAATAAAATTCAAAATAAGTTGTCTCAAAAATATATGGACAATGAAACGAATTGTTTTTATTACCACCGTATCAGAAAAATTTGCATTTTCTGCGTTCTGTACTTGTCTGTACTAACGTAACCACTTTGAAATATAAAATCACTGCTCTTTCTTCAATTGTCAAATAGTTGGAAAATGCCTTGCAACGTTGAATTCTATGCTGCTGGTATTGCTAAAATTAGGCGTTTAAAGGCTCAAAATGTTAAAGTTTCTGCTATTGCAAAACAAATGAAGTGTAGCAGATCTGGAATTTATGCAATTTTATCAAAAAGTGATAATATGATTGCAAAAAAAGCGTTCAGGTTGACCAAGAAAAACATCTCTAAGACAAGATAGAGAAATTTAGCGAGTAGCTTCAACCTAAAAGTAGTCTGTTCATGAAACTTTGAGGACTTTGGCGTTTCCTACTTCCAGATCTACTGTTCACAGTCTCATACAGATAAGCGAAAATCATAAATTTCGCAGAATGTGTTGGATACCTATGCTGAAAGTGCACCATAGAAAGGTTTGAATTCTTTGGGCTAAAAAACCCATGCATTGAACGGATGAATGGTTAAGTGTTTTCTTCAGTGACAAAAAAAAAAATCAATTTGGATGGCCCTAATGGCTGGGCATACTATTGGCATGACTTACGAAAAGAACCTCACGAGTTCTTTAGTTGACAAAAGGAGGGGGTTCACTAATGGTGTGGGGCGCATTCTGTTTCAACAGAACAACGGATATTGCTTTTCTGAATGGTCGACAGTGCTCTGAGCATTATCAAAATGTCCTTAAAAGCAATCTACTTCCAATTGGAAACATCTTATGGAGGGACAACTGGAAATTCCAACAGGACAATGCATCGATTCACACCTCCCACTCAACAACAGCTTGGTTTAAACAGAATCAAGTGACTGTTATAGGCTGGCCAGCCATCAGCCCAGACTTGAATCCAATTGAAAACTTTTGGGGAGTACTTGCATGAGATATGTATGCCCATGGTTGGCAGTTTTCTACTCTTCAGGAATTGCAGCAACAAGTGGTTCTCTTTACAGCCACACATACGCCAAACACTAGTTGGAAGCATGCCTGATAGGGTTTTCAAGATAATTAAAAGGAACGGATACAAAATTTGATTTAAATGCGAAATATTCGAAAATCCATATATTTTTGGGACAGCCTATTTTTATTTTTATTTTTTTACAAAAACTCTGTAAAACTTATACTTTATTTCTTTGCTATAATAAATTTGTTATGATACTATATGCATATTATTTTTTTTGTGATTATTGCTTCATTTTTTGAACTGTTATTTCAAAAAATAGCCTGTCCATATACTTTTGAGACGCACTATAGTGCCTCGTCAGGATGAATCACTCTTCTAAAGAATGAGATATGAAGTAGTATGAGTGAAAATCTCTTTTATTGGGGGGGGGGGGGGGTTCTAACGTTAGGAGCTGTATAATTGTAGGTCATTTTACCTCAAAAATGACCATTAATCCCTTCCAAATTAAAAAATAAAATAAAATTTGTAATGTAAACAATTGGTAATTAAAATTAAAGAAAAAGTGAAGTAGTGCATCTATAATGGAATTAACTCTAGTTAAGATAGAAATAAACGTAATTTTCAGTTAAAGCATGGGATACCATTGTGCAAAGTTCAGGATGGTTAAGACCTAAGAACATCAGAAATTAATGAAGTATTATATCTGCAGTGTGGTATGTGATTGTTCATAATGGAAGTCTAGTATGGAATTGTGGATCCACCTTGGGACTGTTGTAGTGGCCATGCATTTGTGTTTTTTAGCATCTCTATACATACTAGATGGAACCCGTCAAAACTTGACGGAAAAAAATATTATAACAATATCATTAAAATAAGCTTCTTTATTATTTAAGAAGAGTGCAAATGAAACAATCTTTCAAATATTTTATTTTAAAAGTTTTTTCCTCAGTGAAATACAGTACGATTTCCAATGCAAACTCCAAACAAACAATCCGTAAACATCTGTGTAATTCAAATCAGTTTGACATTATCGCCATATTCCCTACGGCAAGAAAGAAAATTTCATGGACCTATGAAGTATCATACAAATAGTATAATATTCCTACGTTCATCTCATATTCAGTAAATAAAAGAACGTAGTAAATAAAGCACACATCTCCCCCCCCCCCCCCCTGTGATAATGCAACCGAATGAACTCCTATGAGCATGTGCATTGCATCTGCCCAAAAGCACCGTCAAGATTCGACGTTAAGAAAAAGTTTTAAAATGCTTAAATTAAAAAATTTTAAATGTCTTCTTTAATCATTGTTCATTTCAAATCCATATCTTCTAAAACGCATCCATTGTCTTAAGGTAATCAGATGAAGAATTTTTTTTTTTACAATAATAAATCAATCTTCAGATGAGGGAGATTTTTAATGTTTTCAGTTTCCTCTGTCCCTTTACATAATCAGGATGATTTTTTCCATCACAGTCGGGGATCTTTTACCTCTTGTACAGTTAAATACCCAATAGATCTTTTAAAAAATTACAATTCGTAGCATATTGTGATGCAACATATGCATCAGCGGATTCAACATATCAATTTTATGTTAAACAAAAACTCAAAATAGTTTTTTTTCTTTTTTGACAGATTTTAGTTTAGCGCCAAAATGCTCTATCTTAGGGATAATCTGATCTTATGATTTATCAGGCTTTATTATTTTTTTTTTTTCACTTTTTATGATGGTTAGAGAAATCTATTTTCAATTGTGGCAACTATCCCAGGGGCTATTTTACATCTCGAAGCAAACTGATGGTCATTGTTAAGATAGAAATTAAAAACATTTCATGCTTGAAAATTATTCAAAAAGTCGTTAAATTAAGCGGCAGTTTTCAAATAAATTTCAATCGAAAGCTAATTTTTTCTTTCTAATTCATGATGTAAGAATTAAAATTATAAAATGTAATAAAATGTAGTAAAAAATTGAAATTTGTAGTATTTAGAAGTGATGTAAGCGCGATGAAAGCTAAAGCGATAGCGCCGTTTGTTGTCATAACCGTTATACATTTCTAAAAATTGCCACTGTGTTTTCACTGGCATCCAAAAGTAGACTACCATTTTTTGACATCGAAAGAGAAATTCACAGTGAAAGAAATATGACTTTGCCGCTAATATTTAACTGTTAAATGAACTCATAATAAACCTACCAAAATAATTCCTATAAAATATTAGCCTTGCACTGTTTATTCTAGCTAAAAATACAATGTTTATTTCAAGTTCTTTTTTTCTACCATAGCACTATTTTTAATAATTTTACTTTTCCTGAAATCCTTTACTTTTGGGAATTTTTTATATTAAAAAATGAAATCTTCTAACCTATAATTAAAAAAAAGTTACTGGTAACATGCAATCAAGATGAAGCAATCAATAAAGACTCCAATTCTAATCTTTATAATTAAGAATGGAAAAATCAGTTAAAATTACGTCATCCTGACACAATCATATAATTTTTTCTCTTTAGTTTTATCAATGTTAAAATGCATTTCAAGCTAAACATAACGTCATTTTCACCGGCGCAAACTTTTCACACTTACTTTGTATATGTTACTTTTATGCGTAAATACCATGTATACAAATCAAAATATATTTGTATTTAACTGTAATGAAAAGTGGCATCAACAAAGTTATAATGCATAATAATAGATGTTTTCAGTCGTGACGTCAATCATGACCTTTTGCTTGGAAACGGACTCCAAACAAACGGTTGCTATGTTGTATTTTCTATTATATTTTATATATGTAGCTATATCTTATAGCTATATCTCACGGTAAAGTGTTCCAATACATTATATGCAGCGGTAACATTTTTTTACGATTTATATTTAATAAAAAATGAAACATAGCAACCGTTTGTTTGGAGTATCCAACCAAAATGTCATCACTGACGTCACACTGAAAGCGTCTATAAAATAAACCCAATGAACAATATTCCTGTGACATCACAATAAATATGAATTTTTATTCGCTTATAAAACACGTGGATAAATATTTTTACCTAAACTTAACTTGCAAATTAAAAAATTCGGTCTAAAAGCCACGTGCTTTTAATATTATTTCTCTATTATCTCGCAACCGCAGAGTTCAGAAAATAAACTATGTACCTCGCAACATTGGGCGTTAATCCGATTGCCGACTTTATGACGTCATAAGCAGAAGAAAAAGTTTAATTGAAAATTACGGCTAATTAATTAAATTTTCGAACAAACGAATGCACGATAACAAATCTGTGTCCAAATGTCTTTCATTAAAAAAAAGAATGATGTAATTTGATGCAGTAGTTTGTTCTCACGGATTGTCGAAAGAAATCTCTTAGCGTTTTAAATATATAGACTAGATGGAACCCGTCAAAATTTGGCGGAAAAAAATACTATAACAATATCGGTAAAATAAGCTTCTTTATTATTTAAAAAGGGGTGCGTATACAACAGTCTTTTAAATATTTTATTTTAAAAGTTTTTACCCCCAGTCAAATACAGTACTATTTCCGTTGCAAACTCCAAACAAACAATCTATAAACAACTGTGTAATGCAAATCAGTTTGACATTACCGCGATACTCCCCACGGCAAGAAAAAAATTTCATGGACCTATGAAGTATATACAAATAGTATATTCCTACGGTCATATCATATTCAGTAAATAAAAGAACATAGTAAATAAAGCACACATCCCCCCCCCCCCCCCCCCCCAACCTGTGATAATGCAACCGAATGAGATCCTATGCGCAAGTGCATTGCATCAGCCCAAAATTCTTCGACGTTAAAAAAGTTTTAAAATGCTTAAATTAAAAGTTAAAAAAAATTTTCCTCTTTAATCATTGTTCGTTTCAAATCCATACCTTCTAAAACGCATCCATTGTTTTAAGCTAATCAGTTTTTATGTAATTTTTTTACAGTAATAAATCAATCGGCCGATAAGGGAGATTTTTAATGTTTTCAAGTGTAATTTATTTGTATTTTTCTTCGGTTCCTTTACATAATCAGGATTATTATCCCTTTTACATCACAGTCAGGGATATTTTCCCTCTTATACAGTTGGCAAATGTAATAAAATATAAAAATACAATTCCTAGCATATTCTGATATCTGATGGAACATATACATCAACGAATTCAACGTATCAATTTTATGCTATTCATAAACTAAACATAGTTTTTTTTTTTGACAGATTGTCGTTTAGCGCTAAAATGCTCTATCTTATGGATAATCAGTTCTTATGATTTATCACTGTTTTTAATAATATTATTATTATTCACTTTTTATGATGGTTTGGGAATTCTATTTTCAATTGTGGCAACTTTCCCAGGGGCTATTTTACATTACTGAAGCAAACTGGTGGTCATTGATAAGATAGAATTGAGAAACTCTTCATGCTTGAAAATTATTTAAAAAGTCGTTAAATTAAGCAGCAGTTTTCAAATAAATTTCTATCGAAAGCTAACTTTTTTTCTAATTGATGATGTAAGAATTGAAATTGTAAAATGTAGTAAAAAATAGAAATTTTTAGTATTTAGAAGTGATGTAACCGCGATGAAAGCTAAAGCGATAGCGCCGTTTGTTGTCACAACCATTGTACATTTCTAAAAATTGCCACTGTATTTTGGCTGGCGTCCAAAAGTCGAAAACTATTTCTTGACATCGAAAGAGAAATTCACAGTGAAAGAAATGGGATTTTGCGCTAATAAGGAACTGTTAAATGAACTTATAATAAACCACCTACCAAAATAATAATTATGAAACATTAGTCTTACATTGTTTATTCTAGCTAAAAATACAATCATTATTTCAAGATTTTTTTTCTACCCTATTTTTCATAATTTTAAATTTCCTGAAATGCTTTACTTTTGTGATTTGTTTTATTAGAAAAGGAAATCTTCTAACCTATAATTAAAAAAAGTAACATGTAATCAGGTATTCAAACAAAATGAAGAAATCAATGACGTCTCCAATTCTAATTTTTATAATTATGAGTGGAAAAATCAGTTAAAATTACGTGATGTTGACACAATCATAATCATATACATTTTTCTCTTTAGTTTTATCAATGTTATGCATTTCAAGGTAAGCATAACGTGATTTTCACTGGCGCAAACTTTTCACACACCATGCATACAAATAAAAATATATTTTGCATTTAATTGGAATGAAAAAATGGCATCAACAAAGTTATAATGCATAATGATAAAATAAACCCAATGGACAATATTCCGGTGACGTCACAATAAATATAAATTTTTATTCGCTTTTAAAACACGCGGATAAATATTTTTACGGAAACTTAACTTGCAAATTAAAAAATTCGGCCTAAAAGCCGCGTGCTTTTAATATTCATTATTTCTCTTAATATCCTCCCAACCATAGAGTTCAGAGAATAAACTCTATGCCTTGCAACTGTGGGCGTTATCCGATTATGACGTCATTAGCAGAAGTAAAAGTTTAATTGAAAATTACGGCTAATTAATTAAATTTTCGAACAAACGAATGAACGATAACAAATCTGTGTTCAAATATGTTTCATTTAAAAAAAGAATGATGTAATTTGATGCAGTAGTTTGTTCTCACTGATTGTCGAAAGAAATCGCTTAGCGTTTTAAATATATAGATAGTCTGCTTGTATTGTGGTAAGAAAGTAAGCGTAATCCTTAAATGAACATTTTATAAATATCTTCTGTATCATATATATTTATATTCTGAACACCACTGTTATATCAACAGTGTGCCAGACAAGCAAGTGTTATAGACAGACAATGATTCTTTCATTCTATATTTGCACAATCCTTGCTCAGATATTGGATATATATATATATATATATATATATATATATATATATATATATATATATATATATATATATATATATATATATATATATATATATATATATATATATATATATATATATATATATATATATATTTATTTTTGTTGAAACCCGGAATTTGGAAATTTTTTCGAGATTGTATATTTAAAAGAAGTATTAGCCCAAGTAATAGTCACTTAAATTATTTAATAATAATTTCTTATATGTATTGTTTTGACACCATGTAAAATATTTAATGCTCATGCAAGAAGTAATTCAATCATTATTATGAGTGATATCTTTAATTTTTATTAATGAACTTGTGTAAATAGAAGTGAAGTTATTACTTGTGCATTTAAAGTGAGTTTTGTATATTTATTTATTAGAATCATATTATGGGAATAATGTTCTAGAAATTCTTTCCTACCTTTAAAAGTCAGTGAATTTGGATTGAAACCTGGAAATTTCAATGCAGTGTTGCAATTGACCACTTACAGCACAATTTTACAAGAAAATGGCTTAGAAAAATAATGGAAAATGACCTGAAAAAGTCAGAGAATATGTAAAAGTTTAAAATGCACGCCATCTTGATATTTTTTGCCAGTAACTTAAGTACAGTACTTATCAGCTTTATCTTTCTTATTACTAAAAAATAATCAATTATTGGGTAACTGACATATAAACATCTTGAATGGAATACAGAATTGTTTCTATAAAATCAGTTTCCTTATTTATGTTTTTGAAATGAGATTGCTTTGTGGCATAAGTCGATGCAAGAAATCTTGTTTAATTTAGTCTGTAAGTTACTGGAAGTACTAATTAGAATATACCTAACAGTTTAGAAGCACAGTTTATGTTATTTTTTTTTAGTAGATTTAATATTTATTGTATCTATTAGATTCTAATAACTTACTTATAGCACATGAAGACTTTTTAAAATGATATCTTTAAGTGGACCATTCTTTTAAATTGCAATATATTTTTCTTTGTTTAAAATTGCCTTTCTACACAGGTATTTATATATTCATGAACATGTGTACTATTTAAAATTTAGCTGTATCCTTTCAATTATTATTAGCTGTTTTCAAACTTAATCAAAATCATTTGACAGAAATGTAATGTATTATTATTATATATATTTTTTAAGTATTAGTATTTCAGTATAAATTTTCGTTCATTACAGTCTTATGATAAACCTGGTTTTCATACTGGCACACCTCCTCCCTTTAACCTGGCTGGTAGTCAAGCTGCTGGTCCAATGGGTGCATCATCTGCACCTTATGCTACTCAGTTTATCCCGGTCCTGACTCATGGTCAACATCACTCCACTGCCGCCCTGCTCCATCACCATTTGCAGCAGGATACAACTCAACCTGGTGGCACTCCAGCTGCAGGACAGAGGGGACCACAAGGCCTTGGGCAGCAGAAAAACTCCAACAAACCAAATTATGCCTACTGGACCAACAATTAAGATAAATGGACTCAATTATGATTCAAGAAGACAACTTGATTGATGGCTGTTGGCATGTATGGTAGTAGAAGTTGATGTAGGTGGCACTCTTAAGAACATTGTCTTCTTAAAGTTTTTTTTTAGACCCCATCTGATGGCGGAACTCGTCGAGCTCTTTATTTTCATCATGGCTTTATATTTTCCTTTCTTCTGTTTGGGCAACCTGTAAAGTAGCAGAAATGTATTGCCTTTGTATTATTCTCTATTAACTTTGCTGTTGCATCACACAGTCCTGTTGGTATCTTCTATCTGAAGAATGTGTTTTTAGATTCTGTATTATTTAGTTTATGAAGAGTATGCCCTGAGGTTTAAATATATGGGGCATTAACTAAGAATTTTAGATTTTTCATACATTTGCCTTATTTATTATAAATTTTTCTGATCATGTATGTATTTGTAATAACTTCAGACTTGTTCCAGAAGTATGATCTAGGTCTTGTGTGGCAGTTGCTTCATATTGTTAGGTTTGGTGTGTTTTATGGTCACTGGTTATTGCTATGTATGTAATAAAGCACACTTTCTTTTTTGTCATTTTTGTAACCTTGTTTTCATGAAATATCCCCATATATAATGGAACTTAGATATTTTTTGTGTGGCTATTGTTCATAGAATCTGTAAATTGTGTTTGAGATATTTAAAAAAAAAAAAAAAAAAAAAAAAAGAAAGAAAATGAATAAATTTGTACACTCCTCAAGGCAATTGAAGTTGTTATTGTGACAGTTAACAATATTCATTGGACAATTTTAACAAAATACATTGTGTTCAACCAAAAAAACATCTATGAATATACTATGTACTGATGACAAAAAAAAAAGTACTCTTCATTTCCTGCCTAGTTCATCATTTGAAAAACATGAGGTATATTCAGTTGTCTTGTGCGGTGTCTACATTCTGCTGACTATTCTCTTGAATTAATATGGTGTAATTTTAAGGGTCGAACAACTCATTTAGATGTAAAGGAAATTGACATAAACGTTGTAAAGTCACTAGTGTTTTCATGGGCCATGTACAGTACAGAAAATAATCATTCCTCATGAATAGCATCCTTTTCAAATTAAATATTGTAGGTACCTAAAACAATTGCCATTGTATTGATTTCTCCCACCACATAAGATAACTTCTTCCATTGTTCTGGAGTCTTATTTGAGGGGAAAATAAAAGAGCACCAGATACTGTTGTTTAAGTAATCTTTCTACACATTTATCTCTCATGTTGTTCTGTGATTTTCAGTGGTTGCTGTGTATATATTTCAAAGATGGTATTTGCGAAAAATCCAATTTGTATGTATGGGAGAAATGCCTTTGTATTAGATTTGATTGTATTTCAGTACTACCTTGCCGATTTGTGATGAAATCAGCAAAAAGAAATTAAACTTGATATCTTAAAGAAATGTTTGTCTTATATATTATTTCAGATTAAATTATGTAGTTTGCATGTGTTTTAATTGGCCAGTCTTGAGCAGTATTTTTCAAACTAAAATGTAAATAAACTTTGTATTGTTTTCATTTTAATTTTTTCAATTTTTTTTATAAAATGCTTTATATTTTGTTAAAGCTTAATAAAGATATTATTTTAATTTTAAGTTAATGTTCAGATTGAAAAATACTGCTCACTGGATATTATTTATAAAGTTGCAATTTTCATTAAAAATTTATTCAAAGACTTTTTTTCATTTTTAATTATAAAATTCACAAAAAAAATATTAAGTTGTAGTTGTGCAGTAAGTTTATTGCTCCACTATTGTTGTAATGGTTTACCTGCAAGTTAAGATAACTCCATTAAAAAAAAAAATGTGATTATTCTAAAATTTTGTTTGGAGTTGCTTTCACTGCATTTTATCTTAGTTCATTTTATTGAAACTTTGCATTTTATTAATGAATTAAGCAATTTCTGCAGGTTCAGAGAAGATAGTAGCTTGATTGCTACATATCTTGTGTAAACATATGCCATTAAACATTTTAGCTGAGATTTTATTTGCAATCTATATATTGTTCACTGCATGTAATAAAGACTACAGATTTGTTTCAGATATATTTCTTTTTTATTTGGAAAACTGTGTTAACCCATTTAATCCTCTTGGTAGGATCAACCTTTTTTCCCCCTCAGACAAAGGGATACATAGAATGTAAAAGCAAGACTAATGCATTTTTCCATTATTACAACTATCCATAATTACACTTAGTTTTTATTTTTTGCATGAAGTCTAATTACTAGATTTGATGTTGTATATCTGATTGTCACCCCATGGTCCTTCACTTTTATTTTTCTCTGGCAGGTTTTCCTGCCAGCCAAAAAACTATCAATAAGTAAATGCCGAACACATCCTCAAACATTTATATTAAGTGACAAAGGAAAGTGTTGAATACTTAAAGTTCAGAGAATCTCAAGTAATAATTTTTAGAGCAAATCTAATCTGTCTTTGACAATAAATTAATTGCTTGGGACAATCTCAAATAAGAAAAAAAAAATCATCAATTTTTTTTCTACTTCATGAATTCCCTATTACTGGCAAAGACACACAGGGCACTTTTCTAAACCCACAGATTAAAAAGCTTAAAAGTTTCTGGTGTTACAAATAAATTTTATTACAAAATATCTTAATGTAATAAGAAATTTAAAACTTCTACATTCATTAAACAACTTATGCAAATTAAAATTGTCAGTGAAATCATAAGTGCATTTATAATTTTCCTGCATATTTTAAGTTTTTGCTAATGCACCCAAAATTATCCTGCTTTATTTTTTTATATATGTTTAAAAAATTTCAAATGTACGTTTTAATTTAATGACAATTTTATCTATAAGAATCACATTTTTTATGGGATAGATATGTTATTGAGATTTGTGCGGCATTAGTTCATGTTTATTTAACATCATATTTGAGTCTGCAAAGTTAATTTTTTTATGAAGAAATTTCAATCCTAATATAATTGTTCAACTTCAGTTCACAGTGACTCTCAGTCCTTCATTTACATGTTGCATTTAATAATAAATATGTAGTTATATTCATACACGTCTCATTTACAATATTTGTAAAAAAGTATGGTAATCTATGATTAGGGCTCAAAATATTTTCTGTGGCTTTTGATGATCGGGCCCAGTTCAGGATAAAAGAACTTTCTTTGTTGAATCTGTTTTTAATAGCAAAAAAAAAAAAAAAAAGCAAAAAAATGTTAATTGAAATTTCTAAGGAGAGCAATCATGCCTTCTCCTTTCTCCACCCCTCCCCTGTTATACATGCACATGAGATTTGATCAAACATATGGCTGTTAACCTTCAAGAATATACAATTAAAAAAAAAAAAAATTGTGAAGAAAATGGCAATTATCATTTAATTGGAAACTATTGATCTGATTTAATTTTTAAAAAAAGAGCTACAATTTTTGAATTATTTTTTTCATTCATGTCTAATAACTTTATTGAACTTTCATGTTTTAACCTTTTGAGTGTCTGAGGATTTTTCTGCATTTTAATCAGAATGCTTGTAAATTCCAATATATATATATATATATTAATTGCAGTTGGATGCTATATCTTTTATCTCATACATGGTTTGAACAATTCTGTTAAAAATACTTTTCTGTAATGCCATTTTAACATGATTTCTGGAAACAGAAAAACACAGGCTAGCCGCCTAAAAGGTTAAAACCTGAAATTAAAAAAAAAAAATATTACAAAGTTTTAATAAAGCTGAATATTTTAGAAAATAAATTTATTAAGTCCAAAAATGGCTAAAAACCTTCCCAGAAGCATATGCTCTAAAACAAAAACAAATAAACTTTAGCAAAATAAATAAAATCTGACCACTTCTCGAATAAGATCTTAAAAATAGTTATTCTACACAGAACAGAGAAACAATAGTTTTTTAATTTTTTTATTTCACATATATTTATTGATGGGGTACCCCTTTTAATTTTTTAAACCCTAGGCACACTTTATTTTGGAGGACCCTTTGAACACTTGATATATTTTTTGTTCTATTTTTAGACATTTTGGAGAACGGCTAAAAATCTTCTCAGAAGCATATGCTTTAAAACAAAAATAAATACAATGTATCGATACTCATTGTGTATTCAAAACATTCTAGTACTTATACAGATTGAAACGGCTTGATTATTGAAAATATTTTGAGTAATATACAGGGTGTCCACGTATAACCTGACTGACCTTTATTTTCGCAACCGTTGGTCCTAGATGCATACTTCCAATTACAAAAATGGTTTAAATAAGGTAAAGAATTACTTTAAAATCGATTTGGGTCAAGAAAAACATTTATATATATAAAAAAAAAAAATACGAAATTTTAATTTTAATACGGCCCTCCGGTCCTATAAGTGATATTTAGAAAAATTTACTGTGACACTGACAAGTAAGACAAAAAAAGTCCCATTCATCTAACATTAAAATTGACCGAGTAATAGCTGTTTTAAAGTTGCAGTAAATTTTTTGCTGCAAAATAGGGGTCATTCACAAATGTAGTAGAAATCGTCAGATGTATATAATAAATTTTATAAAAAAAATAGTTCAGAGCAAAATTAACATTGCAATCTAATGTGAAATCTATAAAATACATATACAGACATATTAATTCAAAATATACAATTTGTACTGAACATATAAGAGGATAAAAATAACAAAATTTTTGTTAAATAAATGCATGAAAAACAACAGCCTCAATTCTTTACAAAATGATACAGATTTTAAAATGCTGTTAGATTACACTGTGTTTCAAATTTTGGGTTGTGCCATGATTTTTAGCTTTTGAAAATTGATTCTTATGTATTTTTTAGCGCTGAATCCGAAAATAACCTTCATTTTAAACCATTGCGTCAGGATTTTTCTCAAATCGCAAATTTCAAAGTTAAAATTGATCCCCCCTCCCCACCTCATCGGACCCTTGAGCTGTTTAGCTGTAAGATACCCAGTATAAGCCAAAAAATTGAATAAATTATTGAATTAAATAAAATTAAACTGAATAAAAAAGTCTTATCTATTTCATAGTATCAGATTTTTCGCTATTTTTTAACCTTGAAATTTAAGATTTCTGAAAAATCCTGACATGATGGTTAAAAGTGAAGGAAATTTTTTTATTCAGTGTTAAAAAATACATAAAATGTAATTATAAAAGTAAAAAAACACAACCATCGCAGGTTTATGTTATCTAATTTAAAACTTTCTTAAACTTGTTGACGGTAATCTATCTGAATTTTTTTGTGTTATTCTCTAATATAAGTATGTATAAGATGGTAAGAGTCGAAAATCTTAATAATATTACATTGTCATCGGATTTAAGTCAGTATGTAAAATTTAACTTCGATCGGACATTTGAAAGTGAGTTAAAGTTCAAGTACAAATTTTAAACTTGAAAGACGATCGTTGCAAGTTAAATAAAACCTTATGAAAATAACATTTTTGTTAAAAGAAATCATAGCCTTGAATCCTTACAAAATGAAACATATGTTAAAATACAATTATTTTAACTAATCTGAAACTTAACTAATAAAAGTTAACTCAATCGTAATAGTTATATGATTTCTTTTAAAGTGCAGATACCTTGAAATAAGTTCAAGTACTTTATATACGACGCCTGAAAGCATGGCCGAAATCATCTGTTTTGAGATGCAAAAAAGTGGTATAAGTCATGCATTTTAATGTTTCATAATTCGGTCAATTTTAATGTTAGATGAATGGGACTTTTTTTTGTCTTACTTGTTAGTGTCACAGTAAATTTTTACTAAATATCACATAGGACCGAGAGACTGTATAAAAATTTAAATTTCATAATTTTTTAATAAATGTTTTTCTTGACCCAAATCGCTTTAAAAATGATTCTTTATTTAAACCATTTTTGTAATTGGAAGTATGCATCTAGGACCAACGGTTGTGAAAATAAAGGTCAGTCAGGTTATACGTGGACACCCTGTATACAGGGATTTCTTTTTTTATAAGAAAATAATATGAAGTAGCCTGTTCTTCAATACCTGGTGGATTAAATTTTTGCAAAATCTTTTGTAAAATTCAAGTATCTGAAAATATATTTGTGACATTTCTATTTCATATTCTAACTATATTTAATTGGCTTTAAAATAAAATCCGTAGGAAAATTTGCTTTTAATCAGTGCTTATTATTGTTTATATTGACTATGAGAAAATAATATTTATTTAATCTTTCAAGTATTAAAACCCAAATGTTATGAAAAAGAGAGAGAATGTCAATACTAATATATTGATATATTGTGGCTCAATAAGAAAGAAGGAAAAAGAGCACTGTTTATAATATTGTACTTTCATAGAAGAATAATTAAACATTTTTATCATTTACTGGATAACTCAATCACTGAAATATTAAAAAATCTTCATTTAAATCTAGAAAAACACATAACGTAAAAAAAAAAAAAAAAAAAAAAAGCTAGTTGGCTAGTAAAAAGATCAGGAACAAACAAATCAACAGGAGATAATGTCCCAGTAGAATGTTTAAAAGGTCTTTTCAAATCCGAAAATCAATAATAAAAACTAAATCTTGCTTGACATTGCCATTCCCACACACGCAAAAAAAAGTTTGCTGATATGTGACAGTGTTCTAAAATGATCAGTTTGACAATAAGTGTTGTGTAACACTGCATAGCGGAGTTCTTAAGCTCAAATAACCAGAATAAAAGATATGCAACATCATAAAATGAGTCCAGTTTTTCAGTGCAAAATGGAAAGAGAAACAGCAAGAGTGTCTTTTATGAAGCATTGAAATACAGCATTTGTTAATGTTATGAAGCAGTAAACTAAATTTATTCTGGCTGTTTTTACTTTTCTTTATATTGGTTTTTACTTGTCAAGTATTCACAAAAAATATTTTTATACACGACACTGCTTATAAATATAATAAGCAGTGTCAACAAATAACGACACTGCTTATTATTTGTATTTTGTAGAAGTAATAATAATGACTTAAAATCCTTCCAATTGAAAAATACTGGCTGCACAGTTGGGATGCCATTAATTTAGTAAATCATCTAATCTTTGCTTTAAAAACTATATTAAAAATTTATGAAGATGCAATATCTTTTGAGAAAAATTTTATTTGGTATGCACAGAGATATCCTTGAAAAACAAAAGTTAATTAATGCCTTTCACAGTCAACTCATCTGTGCCTATACAATGCCTAATTTCAGATTTAACCAAAATTGTAGTGAGATTATCTGTGGTGTCATTGAGCACTAATATACCTCCTCAGTTCTGTTGTTGCTTGCGGAAGACACTGAACAAATCTTTAAATTATTTAAACTGTTTTTAGAGTTATTAGAATTACTTCTATTTCTTGTCGATTGATCGGAGCATATTATATGTATTAATTTAACCACTAAAACTTTTTGGAAGCTATTTTTCAGTCATTTGAAAATTAATTTTATGGTCCCATGTAATTTTGGTTTCAGGACTGAGGAGTATATGGGACTAACGATAAAAACAAGTTTGTTGAAAGATGGTAATATTAAGGTTGTAAGGTATCAAGATATGGTATAAGACAAATTTATCTCAAAAAGAAAATCAGCTTTTTTTTTTTTTTTCATTTCGGTAGGGGAAGGGAGCTGTAACACGATCAACCTCTCCCTCTCTTTGAGTATAGTGTGATGGTATCACTGTGCACTAATATGGGATTAACAGAAATGACTAGTCTGTTGTATGACAGAAAAAGAAACAAACAAAATCAACCATTTTTACACTCTTATTTAACTTAACTTCGCTAAAATTTAAAAAAAAATTAAGTACACAGGTATGTTTTTGATGACAATACATTTTAATATTTTTGAAACTTAATTATAAATTCAGTTTAAGGCATTTTTCCTTTTGTCGGGCGCAGGTGATAATCATCAAATATTCTGTATGGTTATAACTGTATATGAATTACAACAACAATGGAATTATGTGCCAAACCACACTCGCAAAAAAAACCAGCTGACTGAAACAGCTACAATGAAATACTTTAAATTCTAAAAAATAGAAAATAAAATATAAATAAACAAGAATGAAAAATCAAACAGATTATGAAACTTTTTCTAACAGTACCAGAATATTATTAGAAAATTTATTTATCCATACAATGAAATAGGATATCTAAATAAACAATTTAAAAAAAGACATAACTCAGTAAAAATCAATTTTCAGCAGTTGCTATCCACATTCGGTAATATGTGTGAATTCTGTCGTGCAGCTCTGTCTATGATCTATAGAATTTATACATGCCATGTAATCAGGGTTGTAGTGGGTAGCCACCCAGGCTGGGTTTTTTACAACCTTATTCAACTTTGTTGCAAAATGTTAAAAACAGATTGTGATATATATATATATTTTTCATTTCACTGCGACCATTTCGGAGGGGTAAAGGGTCTGTAACCCCACCAGCCTCCCTTCCTCTTTAGGTATGCTGTGGAAGGACTGTGCACTAATGTGGGACTAAGAGAATGATTAGTTAAATGACAGAAAAAAAAATATTTATCTGAAAAAGAAAAAAAAAAGCAGCACATTTTATCATTTCAAGTGGGAAGGGAGCTGTAATTTCAGCAGCTCCACCCACCTCATCTTTGGGCATGCTGCAAGATCACTTTGACTAATATGCGACTAAGAAGAATGGTTCTTCCTTTTTCTACCATACAACAACTACCCAATTTCTTTTTTTTTCCATTTAATTTTTTACTTTATTTATTTATTTATTTTTTTAGGGGGGGGGCACTGTAGCCTCATCAGCCGTGTGGATTCACTATGCACTAATATGGGACTAACGAGAATGGTTAGTTTGTTGTATGATAGAAAAAAAATTGCAGTTTTATCCCAAAAGGAAAGAAACAAAATCAGCCCTTTTTTCATTATCATTTCACTGTGACCATTTCGGAAAGGAAAGGGGGCTGTAACACTATCAGCTCCACTCACCTTGTCTTTTTATATGCTGCGGTATCACTTGCACTATTGTATCTCTGGAACTATAGAACTGATTTCAAACATAATGGTGGCAAATTGATGGTGACAGTTCAATATGGAACTAAAAAGAATGGGTGGTCCATTCTATGAAGGAAAAGAAAGAAACAATCAGTTCTATTTCGGGGGTGGGAAGACTGTAGCCTCATCAGCCTCCACCCCCCTGAATACGCTCATGCCAGTTTCACATCTTTCAAGTCATAAATCTTAAAGTTTCAAGTCAAGCCTCCACACCATCACTCTGAGTATGCTGTGGTGTCACTACACTGATATGGGACTAACGAGAATAGCTACAAAGATAATTATAAATTTTTCTCAAAAGTATCAGTACTTTTTTCATTTCACTTTTGACTATTTCCCCGGGAGGGCTTTGGGTACACTCATGCCAATTGAATTACTTTCAAGTCATAAACATACTTGAATATCATATGTAAATGCTCTCTAAGAACAAATTCTAAATTTAAAAGGCTGAAATGAGCGAAAAGCATTCTAAAAACATTCTAAATAACAATTTCTATGGAATCTAAAACTACAGAACTGTTTTCAAAAGTGATAGTGACAGTTCCTGCTATAACATAGGCTATATTTTATGTCGGTGCCACTAGCCCCAAGGGGTGCAGGAGCAAAAAGTGTTCTAAAATTGCGATACTGCGAGCTAGAAACTTGAAATTTGGCATGGTAGTTACTTATAAGATGTAAGTGCTCCCTAAGCAAAAAAAAAATTAAATTTAAAAGTCTGAAGTGAGCAAAAAGCATTCTAAATTACAATTTCTATTGAATCTCTGGAACTACAGAACTGATTTCAAACATAATGGTGGCAAATTGATGGTGACAGTCCTTGGCTATATTTTATATTGATGTCACTATCCTAGAGGAGTGTGGTAGCGAAAAACATTCTAAAATTGGTAATACTGAAGGGGCTAGAAATTTGAAATTTGGCATGGTAGTTACTTATAAGCTCTCTAAGAACAGGTTCTAAAAAATGCGAAATTTAACAGGCTGAAATGAGCGGAAAACATTTACATTATGATTTAATTGGATTTATTCGGGTTAGAAACTTGAAATTTAGTATAGTAGTAACTTTTAAGATGCAGACGCTCAGTATAAACAGTTTATTAAAAATAAAAAATTTAAAGGTGAAAAATGAACAGAAAACGTTATAAATTATGGTTTATTCTCGCTAAGAGCTGTTTCTAAAAAAAAAAAAAAAAAAATTAAAAGAGTGAAATGAGCTGGAAAAGTTCTAAAAGCCTTCTAAACTATGATTTATCTGAAATTGTTAGGGATAGAAACTTGAAATTTTACATGGCTGTAACGTTAGAGACACACATTCACCCACAGAACAGCTTTTAAAAATTTAGAAATTTTAATGTGTGCTGGAACAAAAAAGTTCTAAAATTGCAATTTCTGTGATATAGTTATTACAGAAATTTGCTTAATTAGAAGATTGGAATTTGGTATGTTCACACTTTTAAGATGCAAATACTCGCTTAGAATTGTTTCTAAAAATTTCAAATGAAAAAGGAAATGTGCAAAAAACCTTCAAAATATATTCTAAATTACCATTAATTTGGAATTAGTTTTACTCTTCTCATTCAAGTCTCATGTTCACCTAATGCAGTATAAGAATGAAGTTCACTCAAAATGTGGCTCAATTAGTAATTTTTGAATTATCTGTGCCAGTAAAATTTCTTCTAATGAAAATAGGCCCATAAATACCACTTGGCACTTTTCAACAATGCTAGTAGGAAATAAATTTTACTTAGAAAATAATTTTGAATTACTCTTAACAGCTATTTTTTAATGGTTTTAATCTACATCATTTCTCAAAATAAAAAGAAGTCTCTGGTCTAAGGCATGACATTTTAAAGATTGATTCTTGTTTATATAAAATAAATATGACATATTTTTATATCTAATTAAATTTTCAGCAGAGTTGAAAATTGTGTGTAGTAAAGTGATAATCGTTATCAATGTCTAAAAACTCTTTATTTTTTTATATATTTACAGTGATATACAGATATGATTTTACATTTATTATTCACATACTTTACTGATTTAAATGAAGAGAAGTCAATAAAATATCTCTGTTATATATGAAATAACTTTATATCATCTACTATTTATGATAAATAGTTACTATTTAAAAGTATTTGTTAATAGCTTTTTGTTGCATAATGCATTCAACAGTAGTATTGTCTTCTTGCACTTGCCCCCGACATGAGAATGGAAAAGCAGAATCTATATATATAAAAGAAAGTCCTTTCTGGCTAGATGATCAACGTACAGCCAAAACTACTGAACCTACAAAGACGAAACTTGCAGGAAAAATACTTCTTAGCATGTAGAGGCGCACTAAGACGGGATTTTCAAAAACTCCACCCCTAAGGGGGGTAAAAAGGGGAACAAACTTTAAAAAAATTCCTTAAAAATCGGGTATTATAGTTACGTGACAAATAATAACATATTTTTAAGTATTTTTGTATGCTGAATCGAATGGTATCAATTAAATACTCATAAGTCAAATAGTTCGTGAGATATTGCACATTTTTCTAATTTGGCGAAGTCTTTGACGTCAAATTCTAACAATACAAGTGATAATTTCTAAAAATACGTCTGTTACTATAGCAATGGAAGAAATTCAAATTAAATATTTTTGTTTATTTTTGCAGATAGAAACATTAACTGCTCAATTGGGAATTGAATATTATTCTTACGAATATTTATGTAATTGTGTATTATTATTATTTGCACAAACGCCACGATTTAAAATAAAATGTGATTGCTAAAATAAAAGGTACATCTCAATTATACCGTCGACCACTTTTCATAAAAAAAAAAAAAATCATTGCCACACATGAACTCCAAATAAACAAATGGAAGAATGTTGCCATTGGAACATCAAAATAAATAAATAAAATAAAATAAATTCGGAAAAGCCCCATCAAACACTCACCAAAGTGTCCAGTAAGTTTTAACACAAAAAAATTACTATATATTAATGAAAATAGAAAAAAAATTCTTGGATTTTATTTATTTACACTATTTTTCTTAATTATCCTTCTCGACTGGTGAATAAATGTTTATGACGTCAGTTGAAATTGATCTATTGCACTTAACTATGAAACGCAACATTTTTACAATGCATTTTCTTTTTTAATGTCATGGCACAGCCGTTTAAGGACGCAATTTTTATTTTAATTAACGAAATAACTAAAATATCAGAAAAACAAAATGAAAAATACAGGTAAATGTCGTATTAAAAATCGCTTCATGACATAACAACCACGTTTAATACTTCTGACGTCAAGTGAATGGGACTGCATTTTTGGTGTTAAATCTTATAGTTTGGTGATAGTTTTTTTATGAAAAGTGGTCGACAGGATAATGGAGAAGTACCAAATAAAGTGTCGAAGGTCTGATTAGTATTATGTATTACTTCTTTATTTGTTTTCAGTCTTCAGCCATGTTTCTCTTTTACTTCGGGTAGTTATTCATACGATTTCGGGCTAATTTTCCGCAATCAGATACCTCGCCAATTGGCGTATTAGCCACAATGTTGAAAGCATCGTTTATGTTTGAAGCGAAATTTTCATGATGAATCCTGTTACAGAAAATCATATCATCATCTACTATGAGTATAAACCGCATATTCACATTTTAATCAGGTAATGTTTTTTGAAAGGTTTTAGCGTATAGCTATTCTACGTTGCTTTGTTATAGAGCTGAAGAGGAAAGCTCTAAAATTATGTGAACCCGATTATTAAAGCTTACTTAAAAAAAAATCTACTGAACAAATTTTAATGGAAGTGATTTTTCAGGTATGGTTAATGACCCTATAACATATCATTCTATGTTGCTTAGTGATAGAGCTAATGGGAAAGTGATTGGGAAAGTTGAATGCAATTATGAAAGATATATCTATTATGTATTTAAAACACAAATTCGTATTTCATTCCGACCGTTTATAATTTGAGTTCTGCTGTACGGACTTTGGTGGGAATTACACTGTTAGTTAGGCAATTTTGTGGGGATGGTTGGTACTTCTCTGGAGCAAAGATTTCGTCTGCGTTGTGTTTTCTGAAGCGAAAGCTTGACAACGAATCTGATTACAAAAATCATATCATAATCATCTATAATATTTATAAAACGCAAATTCTTATTCCAGTCCGATCGGTTAAAACTCAGTTTCTACCGAACAGATTTTTATATGATTTAACTGTTAGTTAGGTATAATTTGTTTTAGAAAGGTTTTAAAATAAAGCACATTGTTCTACATTGCTTATTTATAGAGCCACGGGAGAAAGTTATAGATAAAATTAGGTAAACCCGATTATGAAAGATTAACTTTTTTAAAGTTCTACTGAACGGATTTTGATGGGAGTTTCGCAGTGTGATAATATTTCAGGAATTGATTTTCTACATTGTTTAGTTATGGAGCTATCGGAGAAAGTTGTCAGTGGTGTAGTCGTAAAAAAAAAACAGTGCATATACTCTATAGACAGAAGATATATACTAGAGAGTATATATTATAGCTACGGACGGTGTGCAGAATTTCGTCTTAAAAATTCCAGAAGGTTGACGGCGTATACCAGCATATACTTTCTACAAAATCCCTGAGAGTTCTATCAACAGGTGAAGATGATTATTAAAGATACATTTATCTGTCTACTGTATATGTATAATGCAAAGGGAATTTCGATCCTACCGCTTATACCTTGAATTCTGCTGAATGGATTTTGCTGGAACTTGCACTGTTAGTTAGCTTAATTTTGAGGGGAAGTTTTAGTGCATAACATATCGTTCTATGTTGCTTAGTTAAAGAATTAGGGGGGGTGGGGGGCATTTCTATAATCAGTTGAACCCAATTATGAAACATTAGACATTTTTAAAGGTTCTGCTGAATGGATTTCTATGGAACTTGCCAGAGACCCGGAGCTGGAGCTGGAGCCCGGAGCCGGGGCGCTCCGGAGCTGTGTTTTCCCCAGAGCTGGAGCCGGAGCTGGAACTCTAAATTTTCCCCTGCTCCAGGGCTCCTTTAGTTTTTTAATATTCTTTTAAATCTTTTTTTTTTTTAGTTTTTAAGTTTTTCAGGCTTAAAATATTTTAATTACATCATTCAGTATTTTAATTATATCATTTTTTAGGGTTTTTTTATTAGAGATGAAAAATTTCTCACTAAAACATGGCAACACTACTTCACTACTACTTTTTACTTGAGCTAAGTGGCAACACTACTTCACTTCTACTTTTTACTTGAGCTAAGTGGCAATACTACTTCACTTTTACTTTTTACTTGAGCTAAGTGGCAACACTACTTCACTTAACCATTTAAAGCAATTTCATTGTATCCCACAGACATTCAAGAAGCCTGCCGCATTGTAACAGCATTGCCCACTAGCCAAGTTGCTGTAGAAAGACTATTCTCGGCATTAAAATACATTTATAATAATTTAAGATCAAATATGAAGGAAGATTTATTAGATTCAGTTCATTTTTTAAGAATGAACAAATAACTCAACTGTGAATTTAATTAAATTTGTATTTTCAGTATGAGCTGATGATTATGTTATTTTTTAAATCTTCCTTTTTATAATAAAAACTGCAACTTAAAATCTGATGATTATGTTATTATTTTTTTAATATTCCTTTTTATAATAAAAATTACAAGTTAAAATCTGAAACTCAAAAGCGTGTAGTCGGAGCCGTTGCTGGAGCTGTTGCCGGAGCCGGAGCCGTAGTTTATTACCTGGGAGCGGAGCTGGAGCTGGAGCATCGAAAAATTTTCCAGCTCCGGGTCCCTGGAACTTGCATTGTTAATTTTCCAGGGATAGTTTTAGTATATTGCATATCGTTATATCGTTCTTTAGAAAATCATACTGTAAATGATTAAATAAACAAGTTGGTTTTTAACAGCCTAAATTTCGTGTAACACATTAGAAAATATAACAGCGTAATGGCTTTCGTAACGTTTTACACCAATGCGGAAGGAAATGAAGGTAAAAGTTCATGTTTCTTTAAAACACACAATCAAATTCACCGATATATTTCGTTTGATTCAAGTTTTTTTTTTTTTGGAGAAACCGACCAGCGTAGCGAGCAAAGCCTGCTAGGTAATAATAATGGTTAATTTTATCTGTATATAAAATTCTATATTATGTAAAGGAAAGTCCTGACTTGGGAGATCATCAACGCACAGTCCAAACTACTGAAGCTACAAACACGAAAATTGCGGGGGAAATACTTCTTAGGATGTAGAGGCGCAATAAGAAAGTTTTCCTAAAATTCCATCCCTAAAGGGGTTAAAAGGGGAACAAACAATAACAAAATTTCTTAAAAATCGGGTTTTATATTTATTTGTCAAATGATAACATATTTCAATGTATTTTTGCATGCTGAATTGAATGGTACCAAATAAAAATATTCTAACTCCAACAATTCGTGAGATATTGCACATTTTCGAATTTGGCGTTGCCTTTGGTGACAAAACCATAAAATTTATTGCATTGATCGCCAAGTGATATTTTCTAAAATACATTCGTCATTGTTAAAGATCGAACAATACTTGGTGATTTATAAGATACTGGATAAGAAAAAAAATCACCTGGTATTTTGATTAGATGAAATCTCAATAATGCCAGTTTTCGGGCTCTCTGTTTTAACTTTTTTGTTTGCATCGGGAATTTTGAATTGAATATTATTCGGTATTTTTATGTTAGCTGGGTGCCAGTGATCGCCAAATTTTTTTTAATCTCGCCAATCCTTTTTTTTTTTGCTAATCTTTTAACGTTAGCTAATAACAAGTAGCCATTATTTTAACATTGCGATATAATATCTTAAAAAACTTATTTAAAATAACTAAAATATAATCATATTAAAATACATAAACACAAGCATATCAATACAAATAAAATGTCACGCAAAATGTTCTAATTCAAATGATGCCAATTGAAACAAGATTTGGTGAGTTTTTACTGGCGCCCAGAAATATAAAAGTACCTATTATTCTTACGGATATCTATGTAAATGTGATTTGTAAATAAAATATGCTTGCTGAAGTAAAGTTTTGAGGGTCTGTACGGTTTTGATATTGCACATTTTCTATAATTTGGTGATGCCTTTAGCACCAACTCATCAATATTTCTAACATTACAAGTTATAATTTCTAAAAATGCATCCATTACTATATCTTCTTTACTACCGCCACTGCAACATATCCAGAGAGTCTCATCCTGCCACTTCAAGGCACGGCACGAGGTGCAGGGTAACTGAGATCCGAGATCAACAGCCTTATTCCTGAAATAATCAATATGAGGATCATAATTAAAGCCAGACAAATACTTAGAAGTCCAAGGCAATAATTTGATATGCGATCTCTTTTCATATTTTCCTGTAGCTGTCTGACCAAAAGCATACATTGTTGGGTGAATGCAATTCACCGGTATATTTAGTTTGATTCAAAATTTGTTTGGAGAAACTGACCAGCGTAGCAGGCGAAGCTTGCTAGTTTCTTATAAACAAAACAGGTGGACAACATTCTTTCTCTTTTCTTTCCAGTAAACACAACAAGTATCATTTCAAACATACTTCGCACCTGGTCTCTCAAACAGTGGATTATATGTGTATATGGCAGATGAATAAGAATGTCAAATGTTGGGGTATTCCATATTTTGGAATAAAATAATTTTATAATCATTTAATGGTTTTACTAGTAACTGTATTTTCATGAAAATAGAAGTAAAAAAAAAGACTATTTTCATGTAAAAAAAAGTTACCAAAAAAGAGAGAAGAAAATTTGGAAAAAAATGATAACGATATCAAAAGACACCCTCTCCCCTACAGATATTTTACGATATCAAGTGCCAGACCCCTCCCCCTATATATGAACAGCCCCTTACTTCACAATCATTAACAAAGTCATCTTCAAGATATTTTGCATGATTAAAAAATCCCTGTCGGCTCGACCTACAGGCACAGGTAGGTTTCGAAGACTCAGACCATGGGGCGCCTGTTTATTGGGAATAGTAGAAGAAAAGACCTTTTTGCCATGATGCAGCATTTGAGACCGACCACTTCGAAATCTACCTGTGTCTGTAGGCGGAGCCAACAGGAATTTTTTTTTTTGCTGTAAGGATTGGTACTATAAAAAACTTGTCAATATAAAAGTTGAAGATAATATTAAGAGGATTTATAGTAAATCTAAGCAGGTTTGATATCTCGTGAATTGACAAAGTTATGAATTTTTTTCTTCTTAAACCCCTATCCCCCCTTGAGGCCATTTTTAATGATATCAAAAATCTGTCGTACATAAATTTTTGGCCCTTTTCCAAGAAGTAATAATAACTTTAAATGGATTCCATGCATATTATAATAATGAAGTTATGGGTTTTTTTCTGTTTTCACAAAAAGCCCCCTCCGGTTCGATTTTGCCCATTAAAGAACTTGACCGAAATTTTATGCCCCTTGATTTTATGTATCAGTTTGGAAGAGATTTGTGCAGAATTATTGACATTATCATGTACATAAAAAAGTAATATAGATAGATAAAGTTTTGAACTGGGGGTGGTTTTGGGTTCTGGGAGTCAGGATCGGTGTAGATCTGCAAAAATTCCAACATAGGGGAGAATGTAGTAGGAGAGGTAGTATTTCTTACGAAATCTATCTAAAAGATAATAATAATAAGTAAGACATAGAAAATTGAGATGGAGTGATGCAACGTATACATAAACTTTATAAAATTATAAAACTTAATTTTTATAAAAGTACAGAAAAAACTATTAACTATTTTTATAAATTTAAAGATAAAATTATAAACTTTGTAAAGTTATCTATACTAATATTATAAAGTAGTAAAGATTGTTTTTTTGTTTGTTTGTTTGTAGGGGGTAATCTCTGGAACTACTGAAGCGATTTCAAAAGTGATGGTGGCAAATTGATGGTGACAATCCCTGCTCCAACATAGGCTATATTTTATGTCGGTGCCACTACCCCCAGGTGGGTGCAGAAGCGAAAAATGTTCTAAAATTTCAATTTTTTTTATACTGAAGGAGCTAGAAATATGAAATTTGGCATGGTAGTCACTTATAAGATGTAAATGCTCTCTAAGAACAAATTCTAATCAAATTCAAAATTTAAAAGGATGAGCGAAAAGCATTCTAAAAACATTCTAAATTACAATTTCTATGGAATCTCTGAAACTACCAAACCCTTTTCAAAAGTGATGGTGGCAAAGTTTTGATGACGATCCCTGCTCCAACATAGGCTATATTTTACGTCGGTGCCACTAATCCTAGAGTGGTGCAGGAGCGATTGCATTTTTTTTTTATACTGAAGGAGCCAGAAATTTGAAATTTGGCATTGTAGTTACTTATAAGATGTAAATGCTCTCTAAGAACAAAATTTTAAAAAAATCGAAATTTAAAAGGGGGAAATGAGCGAAAAGCGTTCTAAAATCATTCTAAAGTACAACTTCTATATGGAATCTCTGGAACTACAGAACCGATTTCAAAAGTGATGGTGACAATCCCTGCTCCAACATCCTCTTTAATATAAAGCTATGCGTTGCTGACGACTGGGTTTTTTGCTAATCTTTGCCACAGATTAATCTCGGAAAATGAAACATTTGAAGTTACTGAAAAAACTAATAGCTCGAAAAGTATTTGTCAAAAAATTGTTAGACAAACTGCGTTTGAAAGGTAAAAAATTGTATATTTCTTGATATAAATTTCAAATCTAATGATTATGCCCTTTTTCAAAAATTACCAAATTTCACAATGGAGCACCCTAGCGAAACCTTCACGAGTAAAAAAAAAATGATACAGGTGACGTGTCCTGACGTGTATATTGGCTATAGCACGAGTCACAAATTATAGTAGCCTTATTATTCTGTTAAAATATAAAAGTGAATTATGAAATGTCAATATTTTGTTTGATTAAAGGTTCGTTAAGAGAAATTGACCAGCGTAGCTTGCTAGTAATTTATAAAATAATAAATTTAATTTAATTCATAAATTTATAAGCAAGGCAAATCAGTTTAGTTTAATACCAATTTACATAGCAATAATTTGCAGAGATATTATTTTATGAAACCGTATTGTCTGCTTCTATTACTAACTGAATTAAAATATTTTTATAACTATAAATAGCTAAAAAACGTTTTTTATTTCGAAAATATGATACTACATGAGTATGAGCTGATTTACAGATGTATGAACGGATTCTTTCATCATATGCTGTCTTTTAAACATTAAAACAAATATTTAAATTTATTTAAGAAAAAATGATGTTTGTAACGTCTAATTCGTCTAATTTCTAAAGCATCAGTCACAAAAAACAAAATTCAAAAAACTTAATTATTTGATGAGACATTTGGGAGAAACCGATTGACTTAAATGCCATTGGTTTAACATAGGAAAGGAGAATACAGAATGTGACTGTATTAAGAAATGAAAAAACGAAATTATTATGTAAAAATAAATGAAACAACGTAAATAAAAAACAAATAGTGGGCGCTTATAGAGAACCGAATGAAATAATTTAAAGAAATAATGCATTTACATATACTTATATATATGTGCATTATAATCAGCATGCATTTAACTCATGCAACTAAGTATTTCCACTGCATTAGAATAAGTATACACATTTCATGAAATTGAAAAATCTATAAAAAATTGTAATAGAACTTGTACTTTAAAGATACATTTCAAATTAAATATTTTACTGTTTGTTACCTTCAGAAATGTAAAAAAAAAGTGTTCAAGCATTCAAGAGAGCAGCCGTTTCCTTCTATATATATATATAAAAAAAAAGTAATGATTTGGAAATGGACCAATGAAAATCTGCGTAGATACCGCGAAACGTATCTGATTGGTCAGAGCTTTCTGACTTTTCTTTGGGGGAATTAACATGAAAGTAGAGAATTTAGATAGGATGGGCGATATTAGGGGGGTTACCAAGGGGAAGAAACCCGGGTTTGTCGCCTACTTGTCGAAAGATAGCCAAAATTAGCTGCCAAAAGTGGCACCAACTTAGCGCTATTTCCAGTATTTCACCAAATTTCCATAGACTCCCATTGAAATCCAATAGCATTTACTCGCTTGCAAAAAATCAACAAATTGAGATATTGCAATACAACAAAAATGAATATTAGCTTATGAATAGAGCTTAATTGAACTATTTACATTATTTTTAAGCACAAAGACTAACTATTTACAATATTTGTAACACTATATATACAATTGGTACTTGTTAGTTATTCTGTCGACCAAATTACTGTCGCCAAATTCATATACATTAAACGAGCAAGGGATTTACCCGATTATTCATATATATTAAACGAGCAAGGGATTTTCCCGATTATAAATGATATAGTAAACGACTGGGAAGATTTTCACTAGACTTGCCCCCTATACTAAATTAAGCACGAGAAAAAGATCTAGCTAGGTTCCGAATACAAGAAAATTCGTTTTTACAGGGTAAAACAAACTCAGCGCTGAAAATGTTTTTTGTTATAAATGGAAAAATACTCAAATGATTCACACAAAACGTGTTGCCTATACTAATTCGAGCATGAGAAATCCATCTAGCTAGGTTTTGAATTCGGGAAAGGTAATTTTGATCTATTAAAACAAACTCAGGACTAAGAGTGCTTGGCTAGGGCGTGATTACGCGGGGGGTTGGTGAGCGTAGCGAGCAGGGGGGCCGAGCCCCCCTAGTATAGTATATAAATGCAATATCATATAATTTACACATTTCACACAATTGAAAAATCCATAAAGGATTTATAATATAGCTTGTACTTTGCTATTTCATTTCAAATTAATTTTTTCACAATTTCCTTTGAGAATTAAAAAAAAAAAGGATTGACTTATTCAAAGAAAGCAGTTCAGGGGTCGGAAAAACTACTTTTTGTTTGTAGCGAACTACAACTACAACTACTTTATGAAAAATGTAGTTAACTACAACTACTTGTTTTAAAAAGTAGCGACTACAAACTACTTTTCAAAAGTAGTCACTACTTCGCTACTTTTCGCTACTTTAGTTGTCATCGTAACATCGATAACATCATTAAAATGCATAGCAAACAATTTTTACCATACATCATAATATAGTTGAATTCTTATGTGCGTCCCTGTAAAGTGTATTACTGCTTCCTATTCAATCTGAGAAAGTATGATGTAGCCCACATTATTGATGTATATCAATCTCATTATGCTTGAAATATCCTAAAGCTAATTAAAAGCATCGCAAAAGATTTTTCCCCATAGACCATAATGTAACAGAATTCTTTTGCATGTCCCTGTAAGCGAGATATAAATGCTACACACTTCATTTTCAATACTGAACATTTTATGTGTAAACTTCAATAAAATATAAAACTTTCATGGCAAAAGGAGTATATTTAAGAGAGTTAGAGCACGGACAGATGGACAAAGCAAATTCATAGACACTTTTTAATGATGTTCGAAAGTGTTAAAAAGAGGAAATTTGAAAACAAAAATTGTAATAATCTTACAAATTTATGAGAGTGATATAGTACAGTAGCGCTTAAGGTGGTTCTCAAATTCTTTGCTCAACAACGCGAAACTTTATGACACATCTGACTCATTTTTAAACACAAAGGCATAAAATTGGCAGGCCTAACTATGGAAGCGATTTGAAATCGAAATGAGTTTTCCATTTTTTGATAAATAAATTACTTATCGGGTTATAAGCGATTCATGTCACGTTGTTTCCCTTTCCTCTGCTGTGGCGTCGGAAATTTGGTTGAAAACGCTGACTTTAACAGTGTTTTCTGAAAAATCTTCTGTCTTTACCAAAATATAAAATAAAATAACATAAAATAAAGAATGGAAAATGTCTTTCGGTTACAAAGTTTCTGAATAAGAACACCTGCATTTTCATTCGTTTCCGAACAAAAATGAATTAAAGAGTATGTCATAAAGTAGCGAGTTTGGATTTGAGAACAACCTTAAGAACGGATAGCCCTTGGTAAATTTGAATATACATTATTTTTAAAAAATAGAGCTAAATAGTCCTATTCCTTTACAATTTAAATATAGTTCCTAAAAGCAATTTAAAAATTGAACAAGATCATATAGACTTGCATAAGTTAAATCCTAGCTTTTCTTTTCTTTTCTATCTCTTCTTGTTTGTTTCTCTTTGAAAACCCCAATTTCAACATACACTGGGCTTTAGATTAATTCTGGAGACAAAGATATTTCATTAAAACACCAAGCTAACCAATATCAAACCAAATATAAAACATTACAAATCAATTACTTTAGCTATAAAAAACCTGTGCAGCTGAAGTAAAAGTAAATAGCCATAAAAATAAAATTAAGCATTCTTAGACATTTTTTAAAGTAATACAGTTTTATTTCCAACCACCTTTGTTTTATCTATTAAAATCTTCAAAAGAAAACATGTAGTAAATTAATTTGTATGCATACATTGGACAAATATTTCACAACGATCAAAAGACGTATTAATAAAATAATTTTTGCGATAATAAACAATTGGATAAGAATATTTTCTGAACCAGGGATCTTAATTCGAAAATACTCTTTTTAATGATTTATGAATTTTAATGAATAATGATTTAGATATTCGGTGCGAGATGCGATCCAGTAATTATTATTAATAAAGAAAATGCTAACTCACTTCTTTGTGCAACTTCAGCTTGTATGCAGATGATTTTGACACTGATAACTTCTTATTAATTGGACAAAGTTTACATGTTACAGAATAATTACCACTTTCTTGTTGTTATATAACTTCATAATATTCATTATATGCCGACTAGGGCAGTTCTATACTATTTTTGTCTATCATTCTAGTACATCAATCTCAAAAGAAGAATCTCCTGATTAAAACACAAGATCTAATAATGAATAAGAAAACAAAGGTTTGTCAGCAAGAAAATAAATTTTTTTGATGAGTGAGGGAGTACCTTGCGGTTTTATCAGCAAATCCAGCAAATAATAGATCACGGGCATGCTGACGCTTTAGGTTTCAGCTGCTAGTATGTTTGAAGGGCAGAAATCATTCCTTCCTAGTCACTTTTCTCTAATAATAAAATGGTATACTTGTTCTTTTTCTGTGCTTTTTCAAATATATATATATATATTTAATTAGAGGTCTAACGATTTTAAACTGGCAGGAAGAGAGCAGAAATTTTGTTCGAAGGGGAAGATTTTAGATGATTGATTATTTATTTAATGTTACGAGACAGCAAAGAATACGGAACTTAAAAAAAAAAGAAGAGTTTTAAATTTTGTATATGGAGAGGTGGGGGAGATTTTAGGGGAAGGGGGATAATTTATATTACTGATTATTTATCGTCACTACAGAGCACTATTTAGGGCAGAAGATTTTTTTTTTTTATATAAAAATAAAAATAACTTAAAGATTTTAGATTTATTTGTATGCTGGGGGGATTTAAGGGGGGGGGAGTAAATTATGTGAGGTTAGGGGACAATTTAGATGATTACTTATATTATATTATTAGTAGGTAGAAACAAATGTGGCCATTTGTTTAAAATATAGAGTTTTAAATATTTGAAACTGTATGCTGGAGGAGGTGCAAAAAGGGAAGTGTAAATTTTGGGGACAAGGAAATAATTTTTATTTACTGTCATTAGAGAGCAATAAATGGAGTGAAAGATTTTATTTTTGAATAAAAATAAAGATTTAAAAATATTTTTAACTTCTTTATATACTACTAGGGGGAAGCGTGAATTTGAGAGCTTAGGGATAATTTAGATGATTCATGCTTAGATGAATCCGTTCTTTTTCTTTTTTTTTTAAATAAAGATTTTACATTTCTTTCCTTGCTGCGGGTGGGAGAAGAAATTAGAGTCAGATAAAGACAATATTGCCAGACGACTATATTTTGGTAAAAACAACCGTAATTGTATAAAAATACATTATATTGAGAAGATTTCTATGGATTTAAATGACAATACACGAAGTTTCTAACACCCAAACTGTGAAAATGACAGTTAATTTGTGACCGTGCCCGTCGTCTATAGAAAAATCTATGACACAACTTCAATTTGAGCACCAAATCTGCGAGGATGTGTCAGCCTTTATTATAGGAGCTCTATATGACACCACTGCAACTGAGATTTGTCGCTGACATTCGCAAATTGTTCCAGAGAACTTATTTCGCACAAAAGAAACGAGATATGATCACGTGATTTGAAGGTTGGCACTTTTTTCCTCCCTCTTAAAGTAGCGTCGATGCTCGCTACAAAATACTGATATTTTGTATCGCGCTATTCGCTACACTACAAACTACTAGAAAAAGTAGCGGCTACTGTAGTTTCACTACATGTAGCGCGCTACTTCCGAGCCCTGAAGCAGTCATACAAATAAATAAGACATGATACAATTTACAGATTTCACGTAAATGGGAAGTCCACATAATATTTATAATGCAACTTGTACTTTACAATTTTATGAATTAAATATTTTAGTTTCCTTTAGAAATTGAAAAAAAAAAAAGTGTTGTAGGATTCAAGAGAGCAATCGTGTATAAATAAACCTCTCCCTTTCTTTTCCTGCAAGGAGCCGACAGCATCTATATATGGTAAAAATAAAACATAATAAGAGAATAAAGCACGAAGAATTTATAAAAACATATTCTCAACCAGCTTTTTCCTGAACTGAATTCTCAGCGTTTTCTCAAGAACTGAAAATGGAAATGCTGCTAATGCAATGAGATCATAAACAGATAGATCCCCGTCAAAAGAAACCCTTTCCTGGATGCGGAACCGCTCACAGTCCGGGGTAGATTGCTGGGATGAGATTTATTATGGTTGTGGGGGGAAAGGAATGTGACTTGCAATATAAAAAAAACACACCTTTTTTATTAAAATATCTGCTTTAATTACGAACCGAATTAAAATATTTTTATATCTATGAATAGCTAAGAAACAATGTGTAGGCTTTATTAATTTTTTAATTTCGAAAGTAAGAAATAGAACTATGTAAAAGCTGATTTACAGACGGCTGAGCAGATATTTTTATCATGTGCTGTCTTTTAAATGCTAAAACAAATACTTGAATTTATTTGAGAGAAAAATGAAATTTGTAACTAGGTGATGATTCATTTAAAGCATCACTCACAAAAAACAAAATTCGGAAAACTTAATTATTTGATGAGATATTTGAGAGAAACTGATGAACTTTAATGCCATTGGTTTAACATGGGAAAGGGGAATACCGAATCTGACTGATCTGCCACCTTAATGCGACTAATATTTTGGGAGCTATCGGGTTAACAAAAGTGTAATTTTTCACAGGAAGCAGGAGCTTTGCTCCGACAATGAAGTATCATAAGTTAAATAAAGATCTTAGAAAATAGCTCTTTTTTAACAGTAATTAGCGATAAAGTGTAATACATCTGAATTCTTTTATGTTGTCTTGTAAAAGAACTATAAATGTTACACCCCATATTTTCAATGGAGAACATATCACAATAAACCTTAGTAACATATACAAATTTCGTAGAGTTTCAAATAACATAATGGCACTAAAATGTGTCTTAAATGGTAGAGTAATCGAATTATTTTGTGTGGCCCTGTAAAATAATTATAAATGCTATACACACTACAGATGAGCTTGGGTTCTTTTTTTTGGAGCCTGAGCCTGATACTGAAAGTATGTAGTAGAAAACTGTTTCAAGATTGTTTCTCAGTTAAATATGTCTTCATACACCGAAATAGGTATTAATGCTAAATACTCCCTCATGACAATGTTTTGTGATTTTCATGAGCTTGAAAATCTGTTTAAAATAGCAATTTTGTTATTTATACCCAACCACTGGTAAAAATCTTCAAAAATCACAATTTTTATGGTTTCAAAATATCATTGTACAACTATGCTGAAAAAACATATTTTGGTTTATATTAATTCTGGAAAAGCACTTCAAACAGACAATGAGGATAGACAAGGGATATCCCACGGCTTTTTTATGTTATTAGCGCACTGACTATGAAAAGGCTTTAGAATCAGATAGAATATGATTTTTAAAGGCTTGTAAAATACTTTTCTCAAGTAGTACTTTTTTTCAATTTGTGAAGAAACAGAATTTTGACTTTGAGCTTGAACCCGAAGACTAGTATAAAAATAGAACTCGAGCCCATTTTGGATCCAGGCTCACATCTCAGGCTAAGCCCATTTCATTTCTAACTAGTAAATCTACAGATCAGAGGCCTCAATGTCAGCTCTACAAATTGTTGTTCATTAATTTCACTAATTTTTAACATTATCTGCATAATATTTGATATTCTAAAATTCAATTTTTTAAAGTTATTTATTCATTTATAATAATATAAAATTTATGGAAAGTTCCGTAAATTTTAGAAGTATCACATTAAACATAATGTTATGCAATGATAGAATAAACTACTTATTACTGTATTTTTTCAGAATAACAATACATTACCCTTGCAGCTTTAATTTTATATTCTCAATTTCCAGTAACTGTGCTATTTCATTTCTTGACTATATGTCTGAATGTATTTACTATTTTAATTTCATTAGAATAACCATAACTTTGAACAAGATATTTCATCCTATCCTTAAAAGAATACTTATATTTCAACCGCTAAACATCATATGTTGCTGAAATTGAATAAAATTTCGAATATAAAATATACTTATACAAATGTAAATTCATCTTATGTGACCTATATTCAATTTACACATTCAACATTTTTATTATTTTCATTTGGAAAACCAATGTGATAATCTTTCTTTAGTAGTTAAAATAAATTCTCATCTATTTCATAAAAAAAGCATATTAAAAACTTAAATCACTTGAAAATTAGCTATTTTGTTAGTAAAATTTTGTGTCAAAATAATGCGATTCACTTGAATTTTCCTTTGTTGATATTCTTTGAAATATAGTTACTTAGCAACCATTTAATGAAAGGGAGAAAAAAAAAGCATTGGAAATTTTTGTAAAAAATTAGAAATTAAAATGTTTTATATCTTTCAAATTCATGCATAAAATTTCCCAATAATTTATACAATTAATTTCGAAATTCTAATAAACATATTGGCAAATTTTCAAAGCGATTGGATTAAATTAAGATCTCCATTTTGTAAATTTAGCATCCATAATTTAGCATTTACAATTATCCCAATGCGACATTTTCTTTTCAGTGAATGTTAAAATTAAAAAAAAAATTGTCTAACCTCCCATTGAAAAGCATTATGACCTAAAAAGAAATGTTCTATATTTTTCGAACAAATGAACCAAATGTAACTAAAAACTATACAGCTAATTCCGGGTACCTTGCCAACATACCTACCAAAAAATCAACTTAATTGGATAATTTTTGTGGGAGTTATCGCAGAACAGACAGACAAACAAACAGATGGAAACCAAAAAATTTTCGGGTCTCCACAATGAACCTCAACTGATATTTCGGCAATAATGCACTTTCTTCCAGAAAAAACATGCTGTAGGTAACTGTAGCAAAATACTAAAATTACATTATCATCCAGTGTTCTACAAACCACACATTTAGGTGTTAAAAACCCTTCATAAAATTGTTACAAAAATTCCTTTTATATAATTGTTACATTAGGATTTATATAGGGTATATATAAAATGAAATAGAAACATTTTTAATGCAAGAGCCTGCTATAAGAACCAGTAGTGATTTTTACAGATAACTTTTGTAGTAGCCATATTAAATTAGTAAAATGTGCAATTGATATAATATTAGGCATATATAAGTGGCAAATAACCAAAATAATAAATGTTGGAAGACAAACTCTACATTCATTAACTAAAGTACTTACAATTAAAACAAGTTAAATATAGTAGTAAATATTTATTTTTATTTCAAATAGTATACATAACATTTCATACATAAGAAAATATTTATACACTGCTGATATACAGACATATGGTGCTCTAGTCTGGAGTAACATAAACTTGATCCATTTCAAATAATTTTATATAAAGTCAGGGTTATATTAATACATGGGAAAAATCAGTATTTTTTCAGGATCCCCAAATTACATAACATACATGTACAGTAGACTCCCTCAAATTTGCACAGCTTGGGACCAGAGGTTGTGCGGATTTCAAAATTTAGCGGACTTCTGGTCACTGTTTTGTTTACATTTTTTAAACAGTAATTTGAAAATAGTAAAGCATTGGAAATTATAATGAATCCTTACAATAAGTAAAATATTAAAATAATTGAAGTAAATTGACCATATTAACCATAATTACATACTAAAATGTGTACGTAATAATGAAAAAATAAAAATAAATATTGAAAAACAGGGAAATGAATGCATGAAAAATAAACAATTCAGTTACAGTTTGCATTTTCAAATGTTGTACAGGTTACAATATGATGAATTTTTGCTTTAGATATGTTAATTTACATCAAAATCATAAGTAATGAAATTTTATTTAATAACTAACCCGCTGTAATAGCCAAAAGAACACGATTAACAAAAACTTTAGCAAAAAAGAAAACTTTGTGAATGCTGCCAATTTCAGCACCATCTTAAAATTTATTCCTTCAACTTAACTGTAAGTTTCACTGTTTACATCTGTAATGATACATGGATTTTAGGCATTCATGGATTTGAGGAAGCCTACTGTATAAATGATTATTAATGTAATTTGTAATAAATGAGAAACCTTGAAGTCTCCTTTGTCTTCAGACTGCCATAATTGGCCCTGTGTAAACCAATCTGATAAGGGCTATATTTATTTTATTGCTTCTCAGTAGCAATTTATGCAATAAATAGTACATGCTCTTTAATCTTTATTTACTCATTTTATGTTCTCCTAATTTATTTAATGACACTCTTGTATGATTTGTAGAATTATTTTTAGTTTTACTGACACTTAGAAAATTAACATTTTGTTAACTAAATAATGTCATGGAAAATTTTTCATTAAAACTAGAATATTTTTATATTACACAACAACTTTCAAATTATTGATCTAATGTTTTACTCTTTGAAAGTCTGTTGTCATTATTGTAAAAAGTTTATTTTTTATCATTTTTCTAGAATGCTGCAGTACAGCTCAAAAATATAACAGTGTTCAGATTAATAAGGATCTACAAAATTACATAGGTGATTTTACTAAGCTTTATAAAATATATAAAGAAGTTTCAATACCATTTTATACATCAAAGTTAAAAACTTACAATGTAATTTATGGTATTTTTATAATTATTTTAAAAAGGAAGAAAACACACTATTTAATTTTAGATGTATTGATTATATACATATTTTTAATAAGTGATTTAATCTGACTTGCATCAAAGCTTAAGTTTTTGGCCAAAACCAATTTTAATTCAATTTAAATGAATGATTTATTAAAAATTTATATTTATATACATGAAAATATAATTATAAAATAACCTATGCATTTAAAAAAAATATTGAAATTTATTATATTTAGTAATAAAATCTTAAATCTTGAGTCAAACTGCCTCATTCTATAACTGGAAAACATTTATAATCTCATACATACAACACTACCATAAATATGGGATCAAAACTGCAGTATTTCTTATATAGTCGACATATGATGGATTATTGCCCCATTTCTGCAGTCCATATTTCTCTAAAGGTGGTATTCCACTCACTTTTGTTATTAAAAACATATCAAACACAGGGCATAATACAGTTAGCATTTCTTTACCTCTAAAAGTGGAGCTTGCAGAAAAATAGAGACCAAACCACAGTAAAATTTCTCCAAGGTAATTTGGATGACGAGATACTGACCAAAGACCTGTGTTAATAAATTTTCCCTGAAAGTAAATAAATAAAAACATTACATATACAATTAATTTTCTTATAAAAATGATAGAACATCAACATGAATAAAATAGCAGCTGATTGTTTTTATTAATCTTATACATACCTTAACTGGTCATTTTGTATTATAAATGGAATTAATTTGTATAAATAAATCGAAGATTTTTGACAATTTTCATTTATCTTTTTGAGCATGAGAGATTGTTAATTCCAGTGGAAGGAACAAGAAATCAGATTTAAGACTAAGTATTGTGATAATTTGTGAAAGTGTTACTAGTCATTTGAATCAGAAGAATAATTTTGATCAATTCAAATATCATTGTAATGTTATAAAATGTTAGAAGGTCAAATATAAAATCACAAATTACTTATGAAATGTGAATATACAGTGAAATATCTCCTTACTGACCCCTCTAAAGCAGATCCTTGTTTTTTGCAGACAATTTTCTGATTCCCTGGTTAATGCATATGGAATATTGGAATTTCTTTCTCTAAAATGAACACTTCTTCTGAATAGATAATTTTGTGGTCCCCCCCCCCCCCATTTATTGAGATTTGACTGATATGACTTCATACTTAAAAAATTTATGTGTTATAAATTATTTTTTAACATTATAATGGATATTTCATAAACAACAACATGGACAAAAATAAAATAATACAATGTAAATTTTAGGATTATTGTTTGTTGATACATATAAATACCTCAGATATTTGTGAAAAAATAGTATTTTAACAACATGAGCAATATTGCTTTTATTACCTTCCATAGTAATCGTCAGGTATGTTTGTAATTATATAAATACGTAGCACCTATAGTTGTTGTCTGGTCCGTCTGTCTGCATATAACAGTGTAAAATCAACCCAACCGAATGGTTTGAAATTTAATATATATAATCGTTGCAGAATTTTGTCGAGACATTTAAAATTTTATGAAAATCTAATCAAAACTTAAAAAGATATTAATAAAAGCTTTCTTCATTGTATTAAATCCTATCATACATAATTAATTCAATGATATCCCATGATAGGTAATGATTCTAGGTTGCCATGGTGATTATGTCATATTTAAGATGGAATCATATTCTTCCCATATTACTGAATTAAAAAATAAATTTGTATACTAAAATTGTTTAATTATAGCAATCCTATAATCTACCAACAGTTTTTTTGGATAGATGTTTCCGAAGAAATAGATATTAAATGGAAAATATTAAATTTATTAAATGCTTCCTTGCACTCCCTTGAGCACTGTCCTTGAGGTCAGTTGAGTTTCCCTCAACTGACTGTTTCTCCCACCTCCAACCGCCGATTGATTGACAAATAGCGTGATTTTTTTTTCGCCCCTGACTAGCAAATTTCGTGATAATTTCACATGTCCGACTGGCAAATTTTGTAGGTTTGTTCTATGATCGATCGACGAATTGCACAATTTTTTTCCATGATCAACTGACGAATTTCACCTCATGAACGACAGAAGAATTTCGTGATTTGTTTCTTACGATCGACTGACAAATTTTCCATGCTACTCGATTGATGAATTTCGTGATTTTTTTCCTGCTACCAATTGGCTAATTGTGCAGTTTTTTCTTGAGGCCAATTGGCAAATTTACGTGTTTTTTCCCTGCAGCCTACTAGCGAAATTCGCGGGGTTTTTTCATGCAACCGACTAAAGAATTTCACAATTTTATGATTTTTTTCATGCGATTGCTTAACAAATTTAGCTATATTTTCCTGCAACTGATTAACGAACATTGAGATAGTCTTGGTATTGAAAAAGAAAAAAAAAATACCGGAATTCCGGTATATAACTGGAATACAATCACCTCTGACAAATAATCAATGAACATATTCTAAAAAAATTAATGTGATAATAAACTTTCTGATTTTAAGGAAATTTTCCTGAATTTTGACTTTTTCTCTATTTTTATCATGATTACTTGGCTGGTATAAAACTATGATTTATACAAAAATATGTTTATATACAGTGATTATACTTTATCTAGATGTTAATAAAATTTTAAACGTTATAGTCAGCCACTTTAAAAAGTGACCACTAATGAGACCGAGTCTACCGGCTATTGGCTACTAACCCGATTTCCCAGTTTTCACCTATAATTGTAATACTTCTTGAATTGTGTGTATAATATAATAAAACAAGAGAAAAAAATTTCAGTTCAATAGAGTAATATCAATCTCAAAGTACTGAAGAAAAGCACATAAATATAATGAGAAGTGAAATTAAGAATTTGACTGCATATAAAGTAATTCAAAAATAATTATAATTTTAAGTTGAAACAAGACTTTGAGAAATTCTGTTACTGCCAATGATATATTGATTATTTCAGTAATTTTAATTTTTAAAAGGTGAAAAAAGTATCACATTAAAATGAAATATTCTCTCTATATATATATTAGAAAATAGTATACTTGAAAACGAAAAAACAACAACAACAAAAAAACAGGCTTATTTATCACTTTTTTTCTTTTTAAGTATTTGTAATGAAATAAATTAGTTTTAACAATATAAGATTTTTGTTATTAGCTAAAATATGCTTTATTTATAAAATCATGACTATTTCCCATATAAAATGGACATTAAAAATATATATAGATATATATATATGCAATCATATTATAATTGATAATTATCTGCTGTATAACAGATAATTATCTGTTGTTTATAACTGATATAAACAACCATTAAAGTGATTACTCATACCAACACGTACTGCATTAATTCATTATTGCACATTTCAGCTATACAGATCCTCATTCTATAATAGAGTTCAATAAATAAGAAAGAATATGTACATGAAAGTTTATAATTAAAGGTATAAGGAAGCAATAATAACAATATATTAATTTAATTAAAAATACAGTTGAACTTTGATAACTTGACAATCCCTTAAGGGAAACTCTAGCGAAACCAATTTTTTCCGTCATAAATCCAAAACCCCCCAAGTTAACCTACATGGAAATTTAAAACATAATTACTTATTATTTAATAAAATTTCCAAAACTTGGTTTTCACATTTAGAAAGTAGATGTCCAATACTGACATAAGTGTTTTCATTATTATATATATTTTTTTAATTTTAAATACATTTCTAAAAACAATAAATTTTGAAAAAATTATTTAAATAAAATTTTCAAAATGTATTGCCATTTTTATATGACATTTGAGAAGACAATTTTTGAAAGAGCTGTATATCAATATTGGATGTCAACTTTTTGAATGTGAAAAACGAAATTTTATACAGTTAAAGAAGAATTCTGTTTTAAAATTTTTGGACAGATTAACATTGGAGTTTAAAATTGGTAAGGGTTACTGTAGTGTCTCTTGAGTGGGCAAAGTAGTTACAAATAAAGTTTTAAATATTTTAACAGAAATATTGATTTGCCAATTACTAATTATTTCAATATTTCAAAAGCTACTGAGTTTGCAGCTAGAAGAACTGTTAATCTTCTTACTATTTTAAACATTTTTTTTTTCTCTATCACACTTTTTTCTTTTGAAAGCAACAGTTTTGGAAAATATAAGAAAAATAAAAACATAACATGTTTTAGCACAGTTGAACTCATTTACATTTTAAAACTGTTTTCTATAGTAAAAGAGTTGTTCAACAGTGCAAGTAACAGTCAACTTAAGCGAGCTTCTTCTAAATGTGCAAATTAAAGCGAGGTTTTTCTCATTGGTATTAACATTATGTCAACCATATGAATAACAAATGTCGAATTCCCTGCATTATCTAGTTTTGTTTTAAACGTACAGTAAAATAACCAACTAAAATTACTGATAGGTAATTACAGATAGGCCAGAGTGTCCAGTAAAAAATAGTTTTAGAATTTATTATTTCTTTTTTTTTTTTTCAGAAAGCCAATTTGAATTAAGCAAAATCACTGAATGACAAAAAATGAAAAATAAGTACCTTATTTTCTGGATTGTTGCGGAATACTGACTTTTGAAAATCAGCAATAGTTTCAATTAGAAAACCCAGTGACCATAATCCGAATCCTAAATAATCTCTATTTGTTAAGGGTTTAAAATCTGGATGACTTAAAAGCATTAAAGATGGTAGTAATGTTACGAAAATCCAACATCCTATACAAATAAAATACAGAAAATTAAACTAGAAAAGTCATGTTAACAGTAATAAAAGTTATGTTAAAAAATGAAACAATCAACAGTTTTTCACAAATCTATATATAGGTATTTATAAGTCATCTGTGGTCATACTTTTTTTAAAAATTAAGTAGACATCCTCGCCCTCATTTGCACCCAGTGCATTCAAAGTCTATGCTTATTAGCATTTTACCAGTAAATTTCAGAAAATTCAAGGAAAAATTCACAAATTTTACAATAGCAAGTCAACAACTAACTTGCAAATTGACTTTTTCCTTCCCTGGAAGGGAAATAATTTAAATGCTCTTTTACAAATATCTTGATGTTATTGTCTGTTTTCTTAAACTCCATTCCTGCTACTACTTCCTCTTTTAACAGCAATAAAAAAGATATTTGAGTGAAGCACAAACTCTGGTACATTACTTTGAGTTTTTATAAAGTAAAAATTCCATTGTAAATATTTTACAAAGGTTATTAATTTTATCATTAAACATAACTGACAATTGATAAAGAGATGACTGTTAAATCATAGAAGAGGCAAAAGAAGAAATTTCAATGCATTTATATGTATCATGAAACATAAACTTCAATAATTAAAATATTATTACACAGCAGAGAAAAAAAAAAATGTTTTTATGAATGAATGGTGTTTAGAGGAAACAGTTTATCAAAATATCATTATAGGAATATTCAAAACAAAATAAATTTCATGCTTAAATTAAATATCTGGTTTATAATTTATGCATACCAATTTACCACTGCCTTTTAACATGTAAAACAGCTAGTTTTGCAGTAATTTTCAGTTATTAATGTTTCTCAAATAACCCCCCCACCCCACTACAAAAAAAAAAAAAAAAAAAAAAGTGACAACAGATAATGATAAGTACCTATATACTTGTACATATTAAAATTCATATATGCATTAAATGATCTCAAAATAATATAATGCAGCCTCTTTGGATGTTGACTAAGCACTTCAGAGAAAGCGTTGGATAGAACAAAAAATATTTTTAATGATAATATGGTAACTCTAGCAGCAAGCTTGTGTAGATGCACATCATTTCAGGGCTGTCATTGCAAAAATTATTCAAAATAGTTGCTTTAGTAGCCTTCAAAGCCAAAAATAGTAGCAAAAATAGTCGCATCATGGCTGATTTAGTAGCAAAATAGTTGCATATAAAGTATTATACAAAATGGTCACAGTGTTGAGATCAGGGTAAATTAATGATTTCCCTTTTACAAATTTTTGACTTTTTCCTGATCTTTCCTTAAAAATGATTAAGTTTTTCTGATTACAACAATACAACATGTTATATACAATGTGCACAAATTTGGTATTGTTTCAACATATTGTCTAATTATTATGTAACAATATTGTTAAAAGTAACTCCATTTAGTTTTTCATGACATTTGAGTTTTGATGCAACTGTTGGATCAACACATGATATAGCTCTTGTTTGTTGCAGATATAATAGTGACATTTCTAGCATTTCGTTTTTGCTTTCATGATGTACTTCCAGAAATCTTTCTTGGAACTTTTCCTAAACTGCAGATCAGTATAAGGGAAGTTTTTATTTTCCCCAGGTTTCCGCTTACTTTTGAAATGACATTTTTTTTGTAGAATATTACAACATAGTCGAGGTTATTATGCCCTGATTTAGAGTAATGCACCACATACAGTTGAAGCACTTTATAACGAAATACGATATAACGAAAAGCACGATATAACGAAATGCTCATAACCATTTAGTTGGTCTGTGTGTTAAAGAATACTGAATTCGGAACGATATTACGAAATATTTATGGCGAAAAGCACGATATAACGAAAGCAATTCGAGCATGAAAAGTAAAATAAAAACGATATAGCGAATTTCTCATTTTTTTTTTCTACTTAACGCGGGAAATAGGATCCAAAAACATTATTTCTGAAATACAACCTTTTTTTTCCCATGACATAACATTCAACATTTTTCTCTACGGCCAATCACATATTATTTTCAATACTTCCAAGAGAGGTTTGAGGGAGGGGCAGTGTTTTAAGACAGACAGAGAGGCGACAGTTTATCTGAACTGTATTGTTCTTTTTTATTCGATGACTGATTTCATTGACATTTGCTTTTCCTGTGAATTTATCGCGTGTTAATTTTTAAAACTCTTTGTACACTGGCTATGTCTGGCAAAAGAAAATGTTTGAGTTTAGACGAGAAAGTGGAAATTATAAAATGCGTCGAAATAATGGTAAAAAAAGTGATGTAGCAAGAAAATTTGCGATTCCAAGTAGCACTCTTAGCACAATATTGAAAGATCAAGAAATTTTTTTTTTAATTTTCGAAAAGGGTGCAATTTCCTCATCGTTTAAACGTATACGCACAGCGAAATATGCAGATGTGGAGGAAGTATTATTTTCATGGTTTAAAGATGCAAGATCTAAAAACATCCCTATTAGTGGAAGTATTTTGCAAGAAAAAGCATACGCATTTGCCGAAAAACTTGGATATGAAGACTTTCATGTAAGTGATGGTTGGCTGAGTAAATTCAAAAAAAAGATATGAAATTGTGTGTAAAAAATTATGTGGAGAAGCAGCTTCTATTTCACATTGAAGAAACAATTGAAGAATGGAAGAACGAAAACTCTAAAATATTTGAGGATTACGATCGAAAAGATATATTTAACATGGATGAAACTGGATTTTTTTTTTACCATTTTGAAAAATTGCTAAATTTGTTAAATAAACGGTAATTTTATTTCAGTATTGATTATTTTCATTTGTTCATTCATTTCATTTGTTCATTGTTTCATGTTCATTTTTTGAAACTCTCTTTTTCGAATACACAGTGCCACATATTCCCCTGGCAGTGACTTTTGGAACTAAATTTTTTTTCGCAGAATGCTTCGTCCCCCGTCTTGTTTAATCTTCCTACAAAATTTGGTGCCATTCTCGCAATTAGATCGCGCTACAGAACACTTTGAGTACCGTCAGTTTAATTATGGCCACCTTGTATATCAAGCTATGTGCTTGAGAAAGTGGTGAAGAACAGCAATTGAGCTCTCACAGTTGCAGTTACAATAACAAAATTTCAAATACCAACAACCATTCTTTTGCATTTCAATGTGACTGACGCAAAGGAAAAACATAAATGGCATTATAACAGTATCTGTAGTACTAAAAACAGCAACACATAACACATGCAAAGTAAAAGGGATGTTCAATGTGTGCTGCAAGAAGAGTTTGGTGAGATTGTTGATTACTGATATTTTGCATTTCTGTGGCACTATCATATGTTCATACTATAATGAGTTTCTATCTCTGGGGATATTTAATATCCAAGGTATACAGGTTTAATCTTCTAGTGTCACGAAAAAAAAAAAAAGAACTTTAAATGTAATTCTTCATGCCATGATACATGCTTCACTATTGTCCACAATCTCTCACATGTATTGTGATATCATTGTTTGTGAAGATAGTCATGAAAGAATTTTGTATTATGAAAAATTTTTTTCTTTCGTGTCATCTGTCTATTCTTATTTGTTGTTCCCACTGCTCTTCTTTATGTTTTAAGTAACCTTTCTAGTGCTACAGGCAGGGATCATTCTAGAACATAAAAAAAGGACAGGGTGCACATTATAGGATAAGGGCACATCATTTCATAAAAAGGGCATTTTTTATAATAAGTGCATATACTGATATACTGGCAGTTGAGGGGGGGGGGGGTTGGGCAACAGGCGCTGAAAAATTGAAAAATCCTGTAGCTACTAAAGTCTTCCTTGGTTATAGCAATACAGTAACATTTATACTTTAGATAACTTCACCATATGAAAGTATTAAAAATAGTAAAATAAAACTTATGTTATCAATTTTTCCTGCAATACGATTTTCCCTTGAAGTTACTTCTCAATTTATTTATAGAACTTGTGTAAGCTGTTACATGATTAAAGGCCAGAACAAATGGTTAGAACACCTGATCTAATACTATTTCACTATAGGAGGTGAAATGAATCAATGACACTTAGTAGTAACCTTTTATGTCTTGTTCAGGGGAGAGAATGAGTTGTTCAAAGTCCAAGATTAGTGAAAGACCAGGCCATTTCATAGAGAAATAAGGAGGGTGGAAGGAAAAAAGATTTACTTCTGGCGTACCATACTAGTGTTCTAAAAAGAAAAGATAGGTAAAGAATTTTCGAAACTACAATGCAAACAAGGCAGGATTTTATCCGGGAATAAAAGAAGGGTAGGATTCTACCTGGAAAAAGGGCAAGGAGGATGAAATTTTATCTGAAAAGGGCATGAGGGAGGACTGCCCCTCCGAAACTCTCTAGAGTGATCTCTGCTACAGGTACTGCTTTTTAGACCATGTAGTTATGATTTTTTTTCTTCTGAAACCCCCTATTTTTCTCCCCCCTGGGGGCATTTTTAATGAAATCAAAAATCTGTCATACATAAATTTTTGGCTCTTTTCCTAGAAATAATAACTTTAAACGGATTCGATATGTATAAAAATTAAGAAGTTATGGAGTTTTTTCTGTTTTCACAAAAAGCCTCCCCATTTGCCCTCACCCCTCACTTGGTTCGATTTTACCCTATTAACAAACTTGACCGAGATTTTATGCCACTTGATTTTATGTATCAGTTTGGAAGAGATTTGTGCAGAATTATGGAAGTTATCGTGTCCATAAAAAAGTGATATAGATAAATAAAGTTTTGAACTGGGGGTGGTTTTGGGTTTTAGGAGTCATGATCAGTGTAGATGTGCAAAAAATTTTCAGGAATTCCAACTTAGGGGAGAATGTAATAGGCAGTATTTCTTATAGAATCTACCTAAAACTCCAAGCATAGAATTATAATTACAAACCAAAAATTAATTGCCCATATAATATTAAACTAATGCTTAAAACAAACATGCACAAAATAAATAAAACAATCTGCTTGGCCATATGCACTCTTACTTTTATAAAAATGTCCGAATAGCCATGAAATAATCATTAAGATAAACTACAGCATGTTCTTACAAATGTGTGAGCAAAGAACAAGTTGGGCATCAGACTGCAAATAGGTGCATCTGGGGATTGAGACATGAAAGGAATAGCAAACCGAGTTTGGTAGTTTGTATATAAATTGCATTATTTAATAACATGTATCTTAACAGAATTTTCTATACTAAGTAAATAATAATAATTCCGACATGAAAAAGAAATAAATGCAGTACTCACAACAAAACATGGAAGCATGATAGCACATACACATTTTTCATCCCTTAATGATATGTATTTGTATACTGCAAGTACTTCAGTCAAGAAATATAAGCATTTATAATAAATAATAATGTAACTTACATGTAAAACTATCCAGTTTAATTTTTTAAGGGTTTTTTTTTTTTTATGAAATTAGTTTTATTATCATATTTAAATGTGTCACAAATGAAGAATTAATATTTATGAAAAATTGATTTTAATTACTATTGCACATATTTGATGCAAAATTTAAGCAAAGGATCTATTTTTTTTTTTTTTTTTAAATAGTTTGTCTAAAGATTGAACTTAAATACTATTGGCAACTACTTAACAAATTTGTAAAAGAAATCACATTAAGAATTAAATTTATCCCTTATTAGTTTTATTTAATATCAAGAAATAATAAACATAGGCAAAACAAAATTATTGAAAATGGATGTACTGACCTTGTGCTGTCCAAAAGATGAAGAAAAGAAAAGGACTATCTCTAACTTTGTTGAAGCGTCGATCCTTCCCACTTTTCATGATTCTCATGAATAAGTATGATCCAAGCCTATAAAATAAATAAAATGTGTGAGCAAATGTGTGAGCAAAAGTGAAAAGTAAGGTAAGTAAGGTAAAAGTGAAATAGATGTAAAAACAATGTTGTAATAATTTAAGTTTAACTTTTCTTCTATTTATAATTTAAAACAAACAAATCAGCTTTCTTAAACACTGGTTAATTTTTTAAATATTGCAAGAATATACAACTGAAGAATATAATTCAACTTTTCTTGAGATTAAAAGCAGAAATTTGATGTAATGTTAAAATAAAATAAAATAATATCTATATAATTTAGGTTTCAGATTTAAAACAAACTTTATTTTAAAGCATATGTGTTACTCTGCTTATCATGTAATGATTGTAATTCTACAGTTATAAGAAATGATGAAATGACCAAACAGAAGAAATGATCCATTAAAAAGTAAAAGGTGATGGGGGGAGATGCTAATGGCCGATCGTCGCAAAGTATGCATTATTTTAACAAAGTAACAAAAGAAAAACATTTTGAACATGAAAAAATTATATACAAAATAGAAAAACAGTGTAACTTCTCGATTAATGGCGATTTCAGATTATAGAAAATTCTGGATTTCCGAAGCTTTAAAACTGGAATGCATTTAGATAAATAATAACACTAATATCTGTCATTAATACAGTAACAAAAAAATAAAAGGAACTTAATAATTTAAAATAATTAAAGAACACTGAGAAATTGCAGTTGAAAATGTTCTGAAATACTTTCTAGAACTAGAAACAATTTATGCGGTGTCAATCATTGCTGTTGTACAATCAATCATTGCTGTTGTAAATTAGTCAAAATAAATAACAGTTTTTTTTTTTAAATCATGATTTCATATCTATAAATGCTAAATAAGTAATACAAATCACAAAAATTGAGAACATAAAAACGAATTGGTAGTGGTGCCAGATTTTTAAAAGGAAAAACATTGCTACCACTAAGATAGCACAAAATACGCTACAAATTCGATTGTGGCGCCATCTACTGATCAGTCAATTGATAGATTTTTTGTGATTGGTTTTCATAATAACGTTAAATACGACTATAAATTTTTTGATAAAATAGATTCTTTTTTAACCAAAATATTACACACACAGCATCAAATACACATTTTTAAACTTATTTCATGAGAAACTTTCAATATCAATATTTTTATTACCTTCATATCGCCATGGAGATAAATTTACAGCAAAACTAATGTTTGGTTATATTGCTTTTTCAGATTGACAATAGTGAGGTTGTGTATGTTACTTTTGTGTTTGTACACATTTGCGATATATCAAAGAATCGTCGGAAAAACACTCGTGAGATAAAATTTTTTGCTGTTGATCTTGATGTGCATGGCGAAATTTCTTTTAGGAGAGGGCGCTTTCTCGGGATTTTTTTGAATATTTCAATTTGTATACAAAGTGGGAGGGGGGCGCTTAATCGGGAAGGGCGGATTAACGGGATTTTACGGTAGTAATAAAAAGGCAGAAATTAAAAAATAAATCTGTTATTAATTTTTTATTTCTATATTATCTTATGCAGATGCAGTAAACTCTGTCTAAGGCAGAGTTGATTGGGACTGAAAAACATTTTAATTGTAGGCAGAGTTTCGCCTAAAACAAACTTTACTCTATGTCTATGGATTCACCAGGACTTGAAAATCTTTCCACATTGGACAAATTTCCATCTTACACAAAATTTACCTTAGACAGAGTATATATTATATATATACAGTATATTTAAACAGGGTTTGAATTTCAGGGCGGGATTGCGGGGTTCTCGCCGAAAATTTTCAAATCCCGTCCAAAAAAATATCGTGGGCGGGAGCCTCCTGCCCAAAAAATTTCCCCATTTTCCTGCGAAATTTGTGTTAATTTACCTGCAACCGAATGATAAATTTCATGATTTTTTTCCTGCAATCAATCGACGAACTTTGCATTTTTTCCGCGACTAATCGACGAACTTTGCGTTTTTTCTGTGACTGATCGACAAACTTTGCATTTTTTCAGCGATTGATCGACAAACTTTACGTTTCTTTTGTGACTGATTGCGAACTTCGCATTTCTTTTGGCTACAGATCGACGGGCTTTGCATTTTTTTCCGCGACTGGTCGAAGAACTTTGCGTTCTTTTAGGCGACTGATCGACGAACTTTGCGTTTTTTCCGCGAACGATCGACGAACTTTCCGTTTTTTCCACGATCGATCGACGGACTTTGCATTTTTTCTGCGATCGATTGACGAACTTTGCGTTTTTTCTGCGATCGATCGACGAAATTCGCGTTTTTTCCACGATCAATCAATGAAATTCACGTAATTTCTCTTTTTTCTTTCGACAGATTGACGAAGTTCATGATTTTTTTTCCTGTGTCCAACTGACAAATTTAGATTTTCTTCCCTGCATTCGACTGAGGAATTGCACAATATTTTCCCGTGACTGATTGATGAATTTTGTGGTATTTTCTGGCAAGAAATCGATGAATTTCGCGGTATTTTCTGGCGAGAAATAGACGAATTTCGTGATATTTTCTGGCGAGCAATCGACAAACTTCGCAATATTTTCCTTGACCGACTGACAAAATTTTTTAATTTTTTCGTAATCGATTGGCAAATTATTCGGTTTCTTCTGGCGACAGATTGATGAAATTCACTATTTTTTTCTCACACCTCACTGAAAATTTTCAAGATTTTTTCCACAACTTACTGATGAATTTCGCATTATTTTCTTGCGACCGATTGGCAAATTTTGCCATTTTTTCTCACGACTGCTCGACGAATTTTGAGAATTAATTTTTCTATAAACATAGACATAGATAAGGATTTCTAATAAAATAGCGTTTCGAAGAAGAAAATCGTTTCTCGAAAAATGTTTCAAATACAATGTCTGTGTAGGACAGTTGTATTAGCTCGCCTACTTCTTCAAATCGTCTGGTAGATATAATAGATTTAATCTATGGTATTTATCCGTATCCCAGTGGCAGAAAGTTCTGTAGCTGTCTGCGACAAGCTTTTAAAATTTCATAATCTGTCTGCAAATTTTGCGTGTAATTTTAATGGATGAATAATACGCTAAACTAGAAAATTTTCATCTTTTTATTTAAAATAGGGTAAGGTTGATGCATTCTCATTAATTTTGCTTATATCTTTTGATGTTACATATCGTTTCATCATCTCGCTTCTTGTGGGATTTCTAAAATGGGAAGGATAAGCTTGGGGGGGGGGGAAATTTCCCTCCCCTGATGCAGCTACAGAAATTCCTTCTGGAGAAAAATGTCTTAATTAAAGTCCTACATCAGCTGCAGATTGGGTTAACACTGTTTTCAGTTCGAGCTGAGTTTAGGTTCCTGCAGGTTAGATTCCGGTTAACCCAAATTTTTAAAAGTTGGTTCTGTATATTGTTTCAGATTTAAAAATTTATGTATTAAACATGGATGTTTGTCTGTGTGTGATGTTTTCTGAAGAGACCGCTAAGTGCAGAGCTGCAAGATTTGGCAGGAAGAGTCTGAAGTTATGCACCTCAAAGCCCACTTTTGGACTAGTTTTCTTAATTTTTCATGTTTTTTTTTTGTTTTTTTTCAGCGAATTTTCTACATTAGTAAAAGGAATCAGGAATTCCTCCATCTATTTTTGAATTTTTTATGCATTTTTTATTATTTCTTCTCGTTTTGCGACGATCTTTAGACAATAGTAAAAGGAACAGGGTTTCAATATTTTAGCAGTCTTTTAATGCAGTAAATTTTGACGATACTCGCGATTATTTTTTTCCAAAATCATTTGATGAAAATCACTTTTTTGCTTTTTACAAAATTCGCGTGTTTTTACCGCGATCCTTTGACGAAAATCGCGTGTTTCTACCACGATCTTTTGACGAAAATCGTGTGTTTCTACCTGGATCTTTTGACGAAAATCGCGTGTTTCTACCGCGATTATTTGACGAAAATCGCATGTTTTTACCGCGATCTTTAGACGAAATTCGCATGTTTTTACCGCGATCTTTTGACGAAATTCGCGTGTTTTTACCACGATCCTTTGCCGAAATTCACGTGTTTTTACCGCGATTCTTTGACGAAAATCGTGTGTTTTTACCACGATCTTTTGACGAAAATCACGTGTTTTTACCGCGATCTTTTGACGAAATTCGTGTGTTTTTACCACGATCCTTTGCCGAAATTCGTGTGTTTTTACCACGATCCTTTGCCGAAATTCACGTGTTTTTACCGCGATCCTTTGACGAAAATCGTGTGTTTTTACCACGATCTTTTGACGAAAATCGCCGTATTTCACCGCGATCTTTTGCCGGAATTGGTGTGTTTTCACCGCGATCCTTTGACGAAAATCACGTGTTTATACCGCAATCTTTTGAAGAAAATCGCGTGTTTTTACCGCGATCTTTTGACGAAATTCTCGTGTTTTTACTGCGATCCTTTGCCGAAATTCGCGTGTTTTTAGCGCGATCCTTGGACGAAAATCGCGTGTTTTTGCCGCGATCTTTTGACGAAATTCCGTATTTTTACCGCGATCCTTTGCCGAAATTCACAAGCTGCGGACAATTTTTTAAATTAATTTCATTAGTGCAGACAAAAATTGTCCGCAAGAGATTTTCTTTGTCCGCGACTACGTCGCCGTGTCGCGGTGTTTCTGCCACTGGGATCCGTATTGTTGTTTGTAGGTGGCGTTACCTTAGCACAGTTGTACTGGCTGTAGTTCCAAAGTCTCAAATCAATATTAACACTATTTCGTTAGAAGTCCTTATCTATTTCTGTTCATATGTAAGACGAATTTCTTTATTTTATTCCCCCCAACCTCAACCAATTGACTAAATTAACAATTTTTTCTAACGACCAATAGACATATTTAAAGATTTTTTTCCTGCGACCGAAAAGAGGGAAAAGAAAGAAAAGGTAAAGTAAGAGCCACTGGTCCCTGCACCCTGTCAAATTGGCCTAGAGTCAGCACTAAACAAAAATGAGATTAGAAGAGATGCAAAGATCTTATTACTTTTACTCCTTGAGCAAAGGAGTAAACCCTTTTAATCTTTGTGAAGGAGTAAAAGTGTACTTTGTGAAAGAGGCTTCAGCACCCTAAATCATATAAAATCTAAATTCATTTAACAACCTAATTGTTAAGGGTCCCTAACATTTGGTGGAACTTGAAAAATACTTTGCATATATAGAACTTAACTTTCTTCCTTTTTTTATAATAAAAATAAACATTTTAATAATCATTCTTAGTTGACTTAATGTTTTCAATGGTATTTTGTCATGTCTGCATTAATGTAATTCTTTAAATAGCACGTAAAATAATAGTGGGGTTTAAAGATATTTTTTTTTCTCCCTCCCAAACATTACAACTCCCCTCCATTTAAAAATGTTGGGAGATCTCCTCCTTGGAAAATTTGAATTTCAAGCCCTGTTAAACTTTGAAAATATAAAATTAAAATTGTTTTAATTTTCTCACAATTTTAGTTACATAAAAACTTGACATTGTGTATACAATGAACAGTAAAATATTGTACAAGTAAATTTTATAGCTACCTTAGAGCCCAAATTGAAATCATTCCAGCTTGTATCACCTGTCTGAGAGATCGCTCAGAATTCCATTTCGAGCACAAGTAAGTTAATAAAATAAAAGTTGCACTGCCTAAAAGTAAAATCATTATTTAATCAAGATACAAATTTATTAATTTGAATTTCAAAATGCTCAGTTCTAACAATAAATACATAACAATATAGCAATTGGTTGACTGGAGTCATCAAGAAATAATTGACCAGAACCAGTTTCGAAAGTGAAAGTGTGCTAATAAAAAATACCTGCAAAGAAAATCGAAAAAGTAAAAAATGCATAGCGGTCAACCTCAGTATCAAAAAAAAAAAAAAAAAAAAAAAAAAAATCATTTAAAAATATTGGAAGGCAAAAGAGATATTATAAAAAAAAATTTCCCATACGATTAACATTAACGAGCAGGTGAAGTTCTGTTTACCTACACAAATTTGTAAAACTGAGAAAGAAAATGTTTCATATTTTTCCAACAGATGTCTAAAATTCTACTAAAAGCTGTATACAGTTAATTTTGAATGTCTGAAAAATATATTGACATAATTTCAACTGATCAAATTAATTTAAGGACTACATATCAAAATCCACAATTATTTAAACGTTTAAATCAATTATTCAAATGTGCGATTATTTATTTATTTATTTGTGAATGATAAAATTCTAAAACAGTCTGAATTCCCACAGAAAATCATTATGAAATGAAAGTAAATGTTCGATATTTTGCAAACAAATTAATCATATTACAAAAAATTACACGGCTAATTCCAAATACCTCACCAACATATTTACCTCATATGTCATACCTAGAACTCCTATAATAGAGGCTGATGCATCCTCGCAGATTTGGTACCCGAAATGCAGCCTAGTCAAAAAACCAAGCTAATCAGAACCGAGTCTTAGGCAACCCCAACTCCGGCTGCGGTAGATTGATGCTGAGCTGCGTACCAATAATGCGAAACAAAATGTATATGCGTCAGCTCCTATTATAGGAGTCTTAGTCATACCTAACTGGATGCTTTTTGTGACAGTTATTGTGAAACATACACAAAAATTTTTTTGTCTCTACAGAGTCTGCACTTGACGTTTCAGCAATAAGATATACATTTTTCTCTAAAAAAAGTACTTAAAAAGTTAAAGATTAACCAAGATTGATATAATGGATTTTAAATAATTAATCTTAAATAATTTTTTTTTTAAAAACTGCCCTACTGGCAGATTTTAGTTACTATGTAAGTGTGGCTAATATTAATAAGTACTTAATTTTTTATTTTATTTTTGAAAAACTGCTTTGCTGGTGCATAAATAAAATCTACAAATGAGGCAGATTTTTAATGTTTTCATTTGACAATTTCTTTGTAATTTTTCTTCATATTCTTTCTGTTCAATGGAATGGCATGCAAAATTTATCTTTCTAAAAAAAAAAAAAAAAAAGATTGAATTGCAAGAGAAGTATCTTTAAAAATCTTTTATTCATAAAATTTTAATTCTTTGTTTGTAGATTAATTTGTGTTTTTTTAAAAAAAGAACAAGAACAATAAACATACATTTAAATTGCAGAATCTTCCATCATCCACGTATCTATAAATTTTTGGTAAGAATGTTTTTTAAATGACAATAACTACTATGTCAATAAAAAATATTTTTTTTTTTTTTTTTTTTAAAGATTGGAGTGCTTTTATCACAAAATTGACACAAGTATATGCCAAGGTTATATTAATCATCATTGCTTAGATTAATATATTGAGAAAATATTAAAGACTGTATTGTTGATTTCCCTGACAGATAAAGCGGAAGAAAATTGGAGGGTAATTTTATGTTAGCCGGGTGCCAGTGATATACACACACACACACATATATATATGTATATACATATATAGATATATCACTGGTGCCCAACATAAAAGTACCAAATAATTTTAAAATTAAATATTAGTCTTATTCAAAAATTTTATTGCACTACTAAAAATTTTCTAGGGTGAAACTGTTTGTGTATTTTAAGGAATTTTCATAAACGAGTTTCTAACAGGCCAACTGCATTGGGGGTGGGATTTTGTCATAGATTGTGTATGCTGTTGTGTGTAGAGCATTGGATGAAGACTTAATATATTTGCATGAAAGTAACATCAGAATATAAATAAATCCTGTTTTTTTTTTCCAAAACTTTTATATTACTATTTCAGATGACAAACTTTTTTATTTTCTAGACAGATAAATAGACATGTAAACACAGTAATGTGTAATCCCAAAAGTCTGTGTTTATGCGGAGTATAATGAATTGTAAATTGTTGGTTCTAGTAGAAAGCAGTGTAGATTAAAAACAAAATATTTTAGGCAAAACTCAGTATCAGAAAATGAAAGTGTTAGATTATTAAAGCTTAAACTTTTTATTATCTTCTACTCTCTTGTGAATAATATGTTAAATTTCATGCCTTACAAAATAATAACATAAGAAATGCAGTGGAGAGTAGACTACATAAGTGTTTTGATATTCTATTATTAATAAAAGTAAACAAAACTTTTTTATTAGGATGAAGTATTAGAAAACAATGCAATAAGGAATTATACCGGTAAAATCATAAAATTTTTCTGTTTTCAAAAATGCAGATACAATAAATACAGTATATTGTATGAAAAAATCAACAGCTGCGAGTTGAACTAGTGCTGCGGAAGATCCAAACATTTTGGTGATATAACTTCCCATGCTATTTGAAACATAAATGGTATTCAAACAACGATAACGAAGTTAGGCTTTTCTTTATTATTATTTCGTTATCATGGCCACACTTTTGATAAAATATTTCTAAGAGCTGCGCTCAATTTTTTATTATCACGATCAGAATCCATCCTCAATTTTTTGATAAAGCAAAAAAAGGTTGCCATAGCAACTATTATTTTTGTCAGTTCATTTTTTCTCATCATTTTATATATTAACAGAATATATCTTCAAAAAATCTTCACAAGTATGAAAATTTTTATAATAGATACGTAACAGAATTTAATCTGCAAAATTTTGGCATTTGTAAAACAATTCATCAGCTGTTCATCTCAGCTAACTTCTTATCGTAACCGCAAACCATCACATCACGTGTGTGTTGTTTATAGTTTTGAATCTAGCTTGTCGTTTGGCGTGACTTGTGATTTTTTTTTTTATTATACTAAATAATCAGTATTTTAATATGGTTTATAAAAGACATTTTTCGATATTTGCATGTGTGATTCACATGCTATTAATCTCATGTTATTCGCTTGGTAATTTTTCTTTCTTATTTCTGATATTGCTATAAGATTGTGTTTTCAAGTTTGTTTGAAAATTTTCAACTTGTATTTGAATAATTTTGGTATTTTATTTTTAAACTGATTTTATTGATATTAAAGTTTTACAAACACAATGCTGTGAGGTTTCGTGTAATGATTTAAGTTTCCATATAACCTCCTTTATTACTATACTTTTTTTTTTCTTTTATCTTTTAAATTAACAAACCGGTACTTACGTACATTGAAATTTTTATTTATTATTTATGCGTATATTTTAAATTTAGCATGGCTGAGAAAAATTAATGTTAAATCAAAAATATATGCATAAATTTTCCATATTTAAAAAATAAAAAAATCTGTGCTGGATGTAGAGAAGATTAAGAGGCTAGAGCCCAGCAGCCCCACAAAGCACTAGACAATGTTTGCGTTTCTCTTAAAATTTTGCAGAACTTAGCTCACTAAATACTGTTGCATCCAGTTCTTCTCCTTGTTAGTAGCTTGTTAAAATTAAAAATTAACTTGTGTTATTTTATTTATTCTTTTAATCAGTTTGATTTTAACTTTAGCAGTACAACAACATTAATACAGTTCGCACAAAGTCTCAAATCTGGACATTCGGAATTCTCCAAAATCCAAACTTTTTGCTAATAGATTTTTTTTTTTTTTTTTTTAATCGGCAAACTGCCAAAAAAATATTGCTAAAATTTAAAAATTTGCAGAGGACAAAAAGCTTGAACCCGAATTCTATTTACAAATGTAAAAAAAAAGCTATAAAACTAAAAAAAAAAAAAAACTAAAAATCGCGAGAAAGAAAAATTATGGAAAATCATTTTACGAGTTCCAAAGTAACTTCATTTGCTATATTGGGCTAAAAGATTACAACTGGATTCCTTTTAATAATGTAGAAAAATCGTTGAAAAATACAGAAAGAAAAAAAAAACACACTAAAAATTAAAAAAATTGTAGAGGACAAAATTTACTGTAGTGGGCAAAAACATTGTAACCAGAAGTCTTTCACAAATGACAAAATACTGCCATAGAACGTGCAGAAATGCTAAAAATTCAAAAATTATGGCAGACAAAATGTACTATATATATTAGGATAGGGGTGCACAACCTTTTCAAGCGAAGGGCCACTTACAAAAATGACTGGGTTGTCGAGGGCCACCATCAGTAGCACAGAGAGAATTTTGCTTCGAAAAGGTGTGGCGGGAGGAAGAAATCTAAGTCTACAATCAGATTTTTAAAAAAAACATCAATTTCGTAAGGGTAGTTTTAACCCCCTAGGTTCTTTCCTTCCCAGTCAACATATTCAGTTCTGTTGGCCAGGATATATCAACAGTTTCAATTTATATTTATAAAAGAGATATAGTATTTGGCTAATAATTTTTTACTTTGGCCGATTTGTTGGCTACAAATATGTAAAATTCCCAGTGCAACTCTCTATTTCTTAATGGTTCAGAGGTTCTTTTTCTTTCTCGATAAAGCTGTCATATTAACAGTCTGTTAATGCAATTAGTGTTCACAAGAAATAAAACATTTTACTGATAGCATGGTGTTATCAGAGATCACTCTAGAGAATTTCTGAGGGGCGGCCTGCCCTCGTGGCCTTTTTAGATAAATTCCCACCCTCCTTGCCCTTTTTCCTGGTAGAATTCTACCCTCTTTGCCCTTTTTCCAGATAGATTTCTACCCTCCTTTTATTTCTGAGTGGAATCCTGCCTTGTTTGCATTGTACTTTCAAAAATTCTTTACCTATCTTTTATTTTTAGAATGCTAGTATGGTACATCAGGAGTACTCCTCTTTCCCTTTTATTTCTCTGTAAAATGCCCTGGTATGTCTAATCTTTGACTTTGAGCGATTCATCTTTCTGTTTATCATTTTTTCCATTGAACAAGACATAAAGGGTAACTAAGGTCATTGATTAATTTCACCTTCTCTAGTGAAATATAGTTATTAGATCAGGCATTCAGGCCTTTGACCACATGATAACTTACAATAAAAATTCGTTCAATAAAAATTTTTAGAAGTAGCTTTAGAACTTTTATTTTGTAGCTTTTTCAAAACCTGGAAAAAGTTATCTGGTGAATAAAAGTTTTGGAATATCGTAGGAAAAGGGGGGGGGGGGAATTAACTATGAATATAGTAAACAATTTTACAATAAAAAATCCAGAACATAAGTTTCATTTTGCTATTTTTAATACTTTTCAAATGGTAAAGTTACGGAAATTAGAAATGTTGTTGAATTTTTTAAATTAAGGAGTACTTTAATCTGTTGCCAGACTTCCCTCCTCACCAGTATATTGGTATCAGTACAAAAACCCTTAACGGTTAAAAGTTGTGACGCAGCACTTTCTTTTGGCTGTATGAATTTTAAATATGGGTCTTAAAAGCAATGATATCAAATTTAAGTGACGCTATGTTAATAATTTTTTTTTTAAATCATAATTTTCTTTTTAGTTTTATTTATATTCACAGGTGCAATTATTATCTTAATATGAAAAAATATATAAAATTTATTCGCTGATGCTTTTTCATTCACATCTCTCATGAATTCAAAATATGGGTTTTAAAAGAAATGATATCAAAATTTGAATGACACCTTGACGTTAATTTAATAGGACTCTTTTAAAATTCAATTTAAATTATTTTTGGTTTGTCTTCTAAAGTATATTTACACATACAAACAATACTTTTAATTTTTCAATACACTTTTAAATATATTACTTTCACTGAGCCTATATTATGTATTGAAAAGTATTTATTTCAATAAATTGATTTATCTTCTGTGCCACGCTAGCCAAAATCATAAGTAAAATTTATGTAAATGATTATTTTGCGTCATAGTATCCAAACAAAGGGAAATGTATGCAAGTGGATAATATGACGCAAAATAATCATTTACATAAATTTTACTTATGATTTTGGATAGCGTGGCACAGAAGATAAATCAATTTATTGAAATAAATACTTTTCAATACATAATATAGGATCAGTGAAAGTAATATATTTAAAAGTGTATTGAAAAATTAAAAGTATTGTTTGTATGTGTAAATATACTTTAGAAGACACCTGTCCCTCGGCCTGTGGTCCTCGACAACCCAACAATTTTTTAAGTGGCCCTTCGCCAAAAAAGATTGGGCACCTCTACTATCAATTAACAATAAATTAACCTATCGCTTGTGTCATGTATTCATGAGCGGTGATTGCAATGCAAATTCTTGTTTACAAGAATAAGACTCATATTAGGTATTTTATTATTTATTTATTGTTTGTTTACTTATTTTGATTTGATTTTCTTGTTCTTTTAGAAATTGACTTTAGATTGTTACTTAAATGATTAGATGATTGTCAATTACCTGTTTTATCGATAAAAATGATACAAGGTAAGGAAATTGCATCGTGTCGAGTGAATATTTAGGAAGTATTTTAAAAACCGCAGGCTAAAGAAGATTTGTGTTTTACTTGTTAGCTATTTTGCAACTCTCCAAATTACTGCAATGTAAATATAGTATGAAGTTTTATCTTATACTAAACTTTCCTCTGTTGTATAGCTAATTTTCTTGGGAAAAAAAACCCTGAAAATGTATTGTTGTAGTAATCAATTATTTTTGCAGTTATGTAAATTCTGTAATAACAATTTTCAACTAAGGGAAATCTTACATTGGACATTTAATCACAGTATTTTAAATAAGAAATCTTAAAATATTTCCAAATTAAAGAAATGAATGAAAAGATTTTGTTTAAAATTACATCTAAGGATTTTTTTTTTACAAAAAATGCAAAATTCGCCAGTCATTCGGGAAATTATCACAAAATTCTACTAATAAAATGGGACTGTAAACAAACCGGTTCAAAATGTGTCCTTTTTAAAAATTAAATTCCATCTCAGCAGCCCTGTTGTTCTAGAATCCACTACAGAAAAACCTTGTATTAAATGCTTTTTATATAAAAATAGGGTACTTAAATATTAGTCGAGCACTAGCTGATCGACAAAATTTTTTAATCTCGCAAACCTTTTTTTTCTGACCAATCTTTAACATAAGCTAATAAAGTATAGCCAACATTTTAACATTGCTATATAGTAACTTAAAAAACTTCCTTAAAAATAGCTGAAATATAATCTTGATAAAATACGTAAACACAAACATATCAATACAAATAACAAAATCTCATGTAATCGGGTATATTAATGATAGGCTTAGTCAATAGCAAAAATGTTAAAGTAAGCCATAACATAAATTAGAAACATTGTATTTCATAATGAAAACATCGTATCTAATTTTATATACATAAAAGTGAAAATTTACGTTATATAAATTCCCTGTATAATATACCAAAGTTTCATCACAATTAAACGTATTTCAATCACACTGAAATAAAAAGTTTTAGTTATTAAATTTGTGAGGTGAATGATGGGAAAGTTTGATTTGGAGAGTTGGAAAATATAGCTAACAAGTAAAAAAGCAATCTTCTATAGTCATCAGATTTTTAAAAGACTTCTTTAAAAGATTCACTGGCCATAATGCAATTTCCTTATATCATTTTTAACGATAAAACAGGTAATACTATTGACAATTATCTCACCATTTACGCCACTAAATCAAAAGACAATTTCTAAAAGTAAAAGGACAATCTAATCAAAATAAGTAAACAAACAATAAATAAATAATAAAATACCTCATATGAGTGTTATTCCTACAAAAACAACATTCGCGACTCGCTCAAAACAAACTGATGATTGATTCGTTGATTAGTGTCTGTTTCAAATTAACTGATTAAAAAAAAAATCTGAATCTTTTTTTCCTTTAAAAAATGACAAATTAAATATATAAATAACAATTAAATTGTATATACATAATTATAAAATATTTCAATCGAGGAATCTAAATATTTTTCGACTTAATGAAGATTTTGAAAAGAGAAATTCTTTATTATAACAAAAAAGAAAAATATACAAACAATAATTTAATTTAATACATATATATTACATATTAAAAATTGCATTAAAAACTGTTTTCGTATTTAAAAAAAAAAAAAAAATCTAAATAGTTTTTCAGCGATATGAAGATGCTTTAACGTTTAACTGTAACCGTGATAGCCATGAACAGCCTTATTGCGGAGTAATAAAAAGTAGTGAAAAGTCCCAAAATCTGTAATGTTATTCAATGGTAAAAAGCATAAGAAAAGAGTCCGATTTTGAAACTGGATTATATAAAAAACAAGAGTTTTCCTACGTTAGCTCAAAGTCTTATTCGCTTCATCTAAAACCGATTAATATAATATATTAATTTAAAAAAAATCCTTCGAGCCGTTTTGAAGATAACAGATATGTGCCCATTACATCTCCCATTTTCGCTTAAAAATTAGTTTCCAGATCTCAAAATCTACTGCATGTAGAAATCTATAAATTTCAGGATAGAGTTAGGCCATAGATATAAGATTAATGAGAAAAAATCGAAACGGTATGCCTCATATTTACTGAGATATTAAATGTCGGCGTTTCGATTTTCCTTTGATGTCCTGCTAGCTGTATATATGAGAGGGACGGAATCTTCGGTTTTGGGCTTACGGTTTTCGGTTTTTTGCTGCGTCACTCGAGAAACTACCGTCTCTCATGATATGCACTTATTACAAAAATGCCCTTTTTATAAAATGATGTGCCCTTTTTAACAAAATTGCCCTTATTATGTAATGTGCGCCCTGCCCTTTTTTATGTTCTAGAATGATCCCTGGTGTTGTTATACATATACTTGAAAAATGTAATTAAATATTTAATACACTTGCATTTTTGTTTGAATTGCTTTTTAATTTTATTTAGATATAGCTGATGGTGTAAAAGATGCTTCAAATGCAGTGATAGATGAATTCAAACTAATTGAAGAAGAGACATCAGATGCTGTGGCGTATGTTTCGAATGCTGTGGTAGATGAATTCAAACTAATTGAAAAAAAGACTTCGGATGCACTGAAAGATGCATCAAATGTTGCTGTAGATGAATTTAACCTGATTGGAAAAGACATCTCAAATGCTTTTAGACAAGCTGCAGATGCTGTGGTATATGAATTTCAGCAAATTCAAGCAAAAAGTTACGGATGTCAATGTGCAGATTACAGCTGCGGATGTTGTGCTCATTTGGAATTTCCCAAAATTCACTTAAATGACACAGGTTTGTTTTACTTTTGCTTTTATATTTATATATCTCTAGATTGTTATATAGAATATTGTTGTATATACATTAATGATGTCTGTATAAACACAGTGGAGCACTGTTTATATATTTCTCGTTTATACGTTTTTATCATTATACCTTTTTTTTTATGTACTCGGCAAAATCCAATGGATATTAATGTTGAATAATTTCATTTATACCTTTTCCTAAATCACAAATTTCATTTATATGTTTTTTCTCCAAGTCAAAAAGAGAAAAATTACACATTTTAACCTCAGATTCCCACCTCCTGATTGTCCAGTCTTAAAAAAGCCAAGTGACCTTGACCAAAACCTGCCCAGTTGAACAAAAGCCGTACCTCTGAGGAATGTGAACATCCCACTTTCTATACGTGGGTTGTTTTGTGTTCTCCCCAGTCCCAGTTGGGGACAAGTTCTTTTTCTGTCATCTTTAGTGTCTGGATTTTTTCTTTCACTAGCAGTTCAAGATGACTTTGTGCAATAGAAAATCTCTGTTGTTGAAGAAGGAAAAAATGTGCATTAAAAAAAAAAAAAAAGATGAAAACCAACATTTAAAAATGAGTGGATCTTGCCAAAGAATTAGGTTTACCAGTTTTAACTTTAAACACACTAATTTATAAGGGTAAGATCGTCAAGGAAAGCCATTATTAAGTGGATCTAGTGCTTAAAAAAAAAAAAAAAAAAAAAAAAAAAAAGAGTCCAAAGCGGAAAATTTGCTCATGTCAAATAATTGCTTTTACAGTGGTTTAATCAGTGTCATAGTATAAAAATTCACATAAATATTCCTTTGCTTATGGAGAAAGCACAAGAAATTTTGAAGAAGCTGAATGTAGAATTTGATGCGTCATTTTCCTCAGGATTGCTTCACAAGTTTAAATTAAGATATGGCATAACAGGCAAAACTCTTTAAGTGGAAAGTTGGAGATGTTGATTGTGAAACAGTGGATGATTGGATTCAAAACCAATTTCTGGATCTGATATGCTATCGCCAGTTTAGACCACAGAGACTTCGAAAATATGAACATTGATGGCTTGACAAAAAAATTATAAAAAACTGTTTCGCCCTTGCCAGATTTTTAACACCAGTGGATGTCAATCTTATTCAAAACGCCGAACCTGGTAATTTTGTTCCACCAGAAAACTGGTCAAATTTAAGTGATGTTACTACATTTGAATAATTTGTGCAATGTGATTCCAAACTTGCAACATGTTCTCTTCTAACAATTGATGAAATGATCACAAATGAGGAAACTAGCAGCAAAGAAGAGAACAATTGCACTGAAAAGCCACTGCCAAGTTTTCAACAAGCTTTTGCAGGGTTTAACACCATGCAAGAATACCTCATTAGCAGTGATTTAAATCATAATGTTAAGATGGCACTTATAACTTTGCACAATGAACTTTTTTTTCTGTGCATTCCAAAAAAGCCCTACAACCTAAATAACAAAATATTTTGTACATTTTGAATGAATATGAATAGTAGTACTAGTTTTACATTAAATCTGGAATAAAAAATTTAGTAGTATTACATAACTCTTGTATTTCAACTAGTGTAAATGCCAGTGCTAGAACAGCGGGTAGAAATCGGGGTTTTCACTTAAAATTTGAAATAATTGATAAAAATATTCATATGCTATTTATCGACAATAAGGAAAACTGACCTGAACTGTTAAGTTCATGATTAATGGTAAATTTTACTGTTAATGGAAGTTATGTTAATGGTAAATTTTACGAAACATAACCTTTTTTTAATTTTTGTTTTTCAGCTCAAAATTTCCAAATATTTTTCTGAATAATTAAAATCTTAATCCTAATAACGATCTCAATAATTAATTATAGATATTAATTTTTGCTCTCAATAATACAAAAACGATCTTTTAGTTTATTCCAAATCTAAAAGAATGCAGTAATTTTTACACAAAATCAAATATTTCCTTTTCAAAATTAATAATAAAAATAATTTAAATCATTAAAAAATTAACTGTTAATTTATAATCATATAGGGAAGTTGCAATCAGTTGATCTGCCAATCACAACTGCCCGATTGATCTTCAGCAACGTCCATAATCCCCACACCTACCAATCACAACTGTCCTGCAACAATTGTTTGACCTTCAATGGCTGATTCGGAACTATCCTATTCATGATTGTAAACAGTCTTTTTATTATTATTCAAAATTCCAAGAAAGTTAAAAATTCATTTTCATTTAAAATCATTAAATACGATTTTTTTTTCAGTTTTATTTTAATATCAGCAAATTCATTATTTTTTCAATTTCTCTGATCATTCTCATAAATTTTCATGTTAAAATCAATCCAGTACTAGTTAATCTTTGCAGACCTCTCATGCCCTAAAGAAAATACTTTAGTCAGTACTCTGTTGCCACACGACGAAATACTGCTTAGAAAACTGCCGGATCACAAGTGAATACGACCGGTTACGAAATATGAACGTACCTTTGTGCGTATTAGTCAACCATCCAACCGAGTTCAGGATTTTTCAGAACAAACTGTTGGCTGAAAAGAGTTGATTTTTTACTGTTAATTATTAAGAAAATGTTCGTACTTTTGTCAATTTAGTTTATATGTTTTTTCATTTATAAAATTTTTTTAGTCCTTTGAAAAACGTATAAACGGTGCTTTACTGTATTATTAGAAATAGCCTTTTTTGTTGTATGGACCTTGATGATACATTTTAATGTTATTGTTATGATAAAACTGTCTACTGTCTACCCCCTTAATTTTTGTATGTGCATATGTAATGATAATACAGTATAGGACCCATTATCTGTAATTCTAATATCCAGAAAAAAATTTCATTTGAAAATTTTCTGAATTTGTAAATTTTTACTAAAATTTTGCAGATACCTGAAAGTTTTCCAAAAAATTTACAGATTCCTAATTTTTTAAGTTCATTGTTTCATTGTGTTAACCACTAAAATAATATATTACTTCAGTGGTGTAGGTGGGGAAACCCCCTCTTCCCCCCCCCCCCCCCCCCCCCAAAAAAAAAAAAAAAATCGAGAATTTCGTCAAACAATTCTAGAAAATTCTGTGAATTTTTAAAAAATGATCACGGTAACCAATTACGAATTTTGTCAAACAATCATGAGGAAAAAAAACAACAAATTTTGTCGAAATATCATGGGAAAAACTCACGAATCTCGTCAAACAATCGCAGAAAAAATCGAGAATTTCATCAAGAAGTCGTGCAAAAAAATTGCAAATTTCATCAATTGGTTCCAAAAAAAATTTACATTTTTGTCAATTGGTCCAAAAAAAAAAAAAAAAAAATCGAGAATTTTGTCAAACAAGTGCAGAAAAAAAGTTGCGAATTTCGCCAATTGCTCACAATAGGCGACCGCGAATTTCATTTATCACTGCATTTCTGATTTCTTGTCAATATGTTGAGAAAACAATCTCAATTTTCGTCAAGCAGTCGTGGAAAAAAATTTTGCAAATTTTATGGGGTGGGGGTGGGGAGATTCCAAATTTTGGAAGGACCCGAAATCTGGAACATTTCAAAATCTGTTATGCTAGTTTTAGCAGTTTCATGTGAAAGCAGGTTTTCTCGCATGAATTGATTACAAGATAATTTTAGAAACCCAATAGCAGTTAACAACTTACAAAGTTTATTAATCTAATATATAAAAATGAAAATTTGACTTTCTGTACAAATCCACAGCTTAGAAGCAAGAACTGTGAAATTTTACATATAGGTTAGAACACAGCCTAGGCAACTAAAGTAATCTGGAACCGAAATAAGTTATAGTACAATTTTAATTAATAAAAAAACAACAATCTAACAGCCATTTCATATAAAACCAAAAATTCAAAACTCACAATAAAATTCTTACCACAGCAATTAATTTTCAATTGAAAGATTTCCACATGAAAAATAAATGAAATAAAAAGTTTCAAAAATTTAAAAGAAGATAAATATGACATCATATTGGAAGTATAATGAACATTTTCAAACATTTCTCAATAATACAAGGTGCATGAGTATGAGTAAATACAGAAAACAGGTGAATATGATGTCATTAAAAGAATTAAAGAGAAAATGAAAGTGACATCATATTGGAAGTTTAACAGAATTTTTCAAATATTTGACAATCATACAAGGAGAGTATCAATATGAGTAAGTATATAAAGCAAGTGAATATGACGTCGGCAGATGAATATAGTATCATATTTGAAATAAAACAGACATTTTAGAATATTTGTAAATAATACAAGGAGCCTCTCTCAATATGAATAATTGGGTTTGCAGACAATTGGCGTATTTTAGTGAATGTTTATTGACATGAGCATGGCACAAATTTAATTTCATTGTATTAACCTGTTTTTGTTTTACCTTCTATACACATACAGTGTGAAGTACGTATTGTTTCATGATAAAAACCGATTATAGAAATATTGGAATATTTTAACATTTTGATATTCTCTGAATTCATTTTTGCTATTTTTAAATTTATTCCACATGTATATGTGTGTGTACTAGAATTTCCACAAATTTTTAGGTCCCCAGAGCTCATTCTTAGTGAAGAACTGAAATAGAGATTTCAGATTTAAAAAAAAAATAAAAGAGATTTCAGATTAAAAAAAAATAAAATGTCAAATTACTATATGGGATGAATGCACCATGTCACACAAGAACGCTTTGAAGGCCCTCAATAAGACACTTCAATTTTTAAGAGGCAATGATTTACTAATAGATTAAGTCACTTTTACTTTGTCAAAAGATTTCAGACTAACATTGCTGGTCATTCTAAAAGGAACAATTGCAGATGAAATTAACGTCCGCCTTAAATCATCACATCTTTAAAGGCATCTTCACAGTTCGTGACTAACTACAAATATGAGAGTTCATCTGCATGGAAACAAAACATATTGAATGGTCAATTTGCTGACCATTTGTTAAATATTGGGAATGGATTAATACTGCTTCATTTAGTAACTGGTCTGTTCAGTATCAGAGAAGTATTTTGTAACACAGTTGTGTCTGTTGAAGAATTTAAGGTGAAAGTATTTCCAAATATTCGGCAATATTTTACAGACCATAAATGGATTTGCGAATGTGCGATTCTTGCACCAAAAAATTATAGTGCAAACAACATCAACTTGAAGATTCAGGAAGAGTTACCTGGAAAAGCTATATTATACAAATCAATAGATACCGTTGTTGAAGAAAATGGGGCTGTGCATTGCTCTACTGAAATTTTACTTTTTAGAACTTCCCAGAATGCTACCGTATAGCTTGATACTGAAGATTGGATCACTTATTATGCTCCTCATAAATTTAAATCCTTCAAGACTTTTCAACGGTGCAAGATTAGTAGTTTAGAAGCTCCAGCCTCATGTCATTGAAGTAACAATTTTGACAGGCTGTGCCAAAGGTGAGAATGTTTTCATTCCTCACATACCCTTCATTCCATCTGATATGCCATTTCAATTCAAGTGTCTACAATTTCCAGTTTGTTTAGCTTTTGCCATGTTGATCAATAAGGCACAGGGACAATCTTTACATGTAGTTGGAGTCAACTTGGAATCAACTTTATTTTTCACATGGATAGTTTTACATTGCGTGCTCAAGAGATATACATAATCAAGATTTAAAAATAGTTATAGATGTAATTAAACTACAGTCTATTTTATCAAAAGAAATAAAAACAGAACTATACATCTGAACCAGCAGTATAAAAAGGGGCTGGCTCCTATTGCATTGCATATGAACATGTTTAAACACAATGATACACTTCATAAATTTTATGTATAATTCTTACAGTGATATTATTCATACAGCATTGGGATGTAAAATCACTGTTAATTGTGCTGTAAAAGTAACAACTAAATGAACACCTGTATGTATTCGTTACTTTCAAACTCACTACCTGATAGAAAGTATTTGTTACTCGTTACTTTCGTATCTATTTAAAAATTGGATAATCAACAATCATCGTAAGTACTACACAGTTTTAAGTACACACATTTGGTACATTTTCTAATTTTCATAGGGTTGTTTCGATTATAATTAACTTTTACTATTCATTAAAACAAAATATTAAATCTATCTGGATACCTGCCTTGATTTAACATTTCAGAAAATATAAAACTGAGCATTTAAAGTACTTACATGTGAAATATATATGTTCACAGAACTGCATCAAATCTAATTATGTACTATACATGAGAAGTTTGGAAGAATTCGTTACTGTTACATAGACCTGAACCCACAACGGAAACTTGTTACTACACAACCTCTCCATAACGGAATTTTGTGTAAAAGTGAAAACAATTAAAATATAATAAATAAATAAATAAAACCTGTGAAAATGGAATTCTCTTTTTAATAGAAATATTATTCCAAAGTCCATTTCCATGAAAATAATTCAATATAATTTCATCTGCTAAGACAGAAAATGTGTCCAGAACAGATTTTTTCTGCAGTTTCTTGCTATCCTAAGAAACATTTACAATTTCATGCCTGCAGTTTAAACTGAGTTTTATTTTAATATTTTATTGTATAGTATTTACTCTTTTATTTTAAGTATATACTTGTTTTGATTTAATAAAATAATTTGTTAAAGTCGGTAATTTTTAAATATTATACAGTAGTCCCGCTATTCCGAACAGAGTTCAGAAAAAATACAGATTTTTTAAACTTAAAAAAATAAAAAATATAAAAGACGTTCGTGAAAAAACGTACATTTATTGTTACAGAAAGAAGTTAAATAGAGACATACATAGAGGCTAAGCTTGATGAAAACGCCTGAAACCAAATTGGAATCAAAGCTGGTTACTTAGAGTACATGCCGTTCCATTTATACAATTCTGTAGAATCATTTTTAATCACCAGTTCACCACGAGCCGATCAATGCTGTATAGAGCTGACTCTAGCAGATGTCCCCGCACTTAATTTATGCCTTAACAAGTCAATACGTTGGTTATTATTAATGAAACTAGCTGGCTTCGCCCGCCAGCGGGCCCCTAATTTACATCGGTGCCTCGAATTGTAGAAAATCTCGAATCTTGTAAAACCTCAAACCGGACGAACCGCCGACCCGGGTCCCCGCTGCCTTCGGCACCGTATACCGGTCATGCTACGCACGCACCGGGTAATCCCTTAATTAGCACATTGAATTGTACAAACCTCTAACCGAACGAACCTCCGACCCTGGTCCCCGCTGCCTTCGGCACCGTATACTGGTCGTGCTGCGCACGCACCGGATAATCCCTTAGATTGCACATAGAATAGTATAAACCTCTAACTGAACGAACCTCCGGCTCGTGTCCCCACTGCCTGCGGCACCGTATAGCAGTCGTTCCGACCCTGGTCCCCGCTGCCTTCGGCACCGTATGACGGTCGTGCTACGCATGCACCGGATAATCCCTTAAATTGCACATGGAATAGTATAAACCTCTAACTGAACGAACCTGCGGCTCGGGTCCCCGCTGCCTGCGGCACCGTATAGCAGTCGTGCTGCGCACGCGCTGCAGTATACGTTAGTTCCACCTTCCGCCACCAGGTGGCGCAATCTGTTTATATGATCATAACTGAAATCATTAAGACTTTCGATGTCGAGTCGAATGAGCCATACCCCGTCGTTTTCATGCCCGTAGAACCGAAGATAGGAAAGCGCCCCCTAGTGGTGAAAAAACGAAATAAAATCGGTAAGCTCTATCGATGTCGAGTCGAATTGATTTAGACTACCTGAGTTCTAGTTCAAAGACAGGGACCTGTAGAAAAACTTAAAACTTAAAAAAAAAAAAATCGATAACGGGCGAAGCCCGCTTTTCCCTATCGTAATATCTGGTTGCCACTCTAAAACAAAAACTTAAAATACTAAAAATAATAATGCAGTTTTTAGACGCGGCCTACTTCTTAAAATCCTAATATCTAGCCGGCACTGTCATAAAAAGCGGGGGGAGCGGGGGGGGGTTGGCGATGACACTGCTTTTCCTCAAACAACTTATGTAGACTACCTGAGTTCAAAGACAGTAAGCTGTAGAAAAACTTAAAACTAAAAAAAAAAAAAAAAAATCGATAACGGGCGAAGCCCGCTTTTTCCTATCATAATATCTGGTTGCCACTCTAAAACAAAAACTGAAAATACTCGTAATGCAGTTTTTAGACGCGGCCTACTTCTTAAAATCGTAATATCTAGCCGGCACTGTAATGGAAATCTTTCTTTTGCTTTAATTATACAAATAACGATGATTAATTATACAATAAAATAATATATCGGCTCGTAATGAAGATATGACAATAATTTTTAGATATTCTGAAAGCAGAATCCATTTAGCGTCGCCCTGTTAAAGTTTGGAATTTCTGCGCCTCTTAGAATCAGAGATGCCCCCCCCCCCCCCCCCTCTGTAAAACCCCAGTTGAACGTCATGTGACCTCACCTCCGTCAAAGAAAATGCCGATCCAGACAATCGTCTGGCCGTGCGTCTCCGATATGGGAATCGCAGCTCGGAAAGAAAAGAAAAATAATTTTTTATCGATCGATTTTTAAAGGATTTTTACGGTTCTAATCGTCGCACGGAAACGATTTTTCGAATTTATGAGACCTGACGACGTCCCGGTTGCGTACGTGCGACTTACGAATTTCTGGCCCCCCGACTTCCGGAGATAGGGGGTCGGACCTGCGCTGCGGTTTGGGGCTTAAATCGCTCCCTGGGAACCCCCTGCCTTTTCCTTCCCGGACCGGACGTGTACCGGCAACCCTCGGCGGAGGCGAACTTTTCGCAGTTTTGACTTCTCTTCCGACTTCGGTTTCGGTCGGTAATTAAAACACTTTCGCTCATTAATAACTCCCCGGGTCCGGGTCGGAATCCCGACCCGATCGAAACTTGAGCGTCGCACCTTTTTTGCGAATTTTTCGGTCCGCGTCGCCTGGTCCCGGAGCCTTCTGAATTCCTGCTAAACCGAACAATGTTCGGTCCCAACTAGTTTGGAATAGCGGAACTCTACTGTACATTTTAAATGATCATTTTCGCACCAACAATGTTAATTTTTTTCCTAATGTTTCATTTAACACCAACTATTACACTTGCTGACAATGGTGTTGGTATAATGGTAAAGTACTCTATAATAAATATATATATATATATATATATATATATATGTCGTAGGCTAATTGGGAAATCCGGCTCTTTGCAAACAGCCTAGGCTCTTTGCAAAGAGCCGGTCTAATTGGAGAATCATTTCCCTTTTCCCAATCAGCCTGATGTTTTTCAGGCTTATTGCAAAGAGCCTAGATAGCGTTAGGCTAATTGAAAAATGATCATTCTTATTTAGAAAATGACCAGTTTTTTGTCAAAATATTGTGTTGTACCCAATTCGAACCTGAAAATTCCATTCGAAGTCGACCTGAACCCAACCCGACAGAAAAATTCCATCGGACCGTAACCCGATTCTAAAAGGACAAAATAAATTCCTTCGAGTCGCAACCCGACCCGAACCAGAAAACTCAAGTTAACCCGAAATCCGACACGAACCCGACAAAAAAAAACATCGAACCGTAACCCGATCCGAACCCGACAAAATAAATTCCTTCATGTCGCAAAGCGACCCGAACCTAAAAAGTCGATGTTAACCAGTAACCCAACCCGAACAAGACATAAAAATTCCATCTAACCGTAACCAGATCCGAACCTGATAAAATAAATTCCTTCGTGTTGTAAACCGACCCAACCCGAAAATAATAGTTAACCTGAACAAGGAAAACAATTCCATCGAACCGTAACCCGATCTGAACACGAAAAATAAATTTCGTCGTCATGCAACCCGAACCAAAACTGAAAATTTAAGTTAATCCAAAACCGACCCGAACCTGAAAATTTAATTTAACCCAAACTGAAAATTGAAGTTAACCCGAAACCCGAACCCGCCAAAAAATCCCTCGATCTGTAACCCGATCCGAACCCGACAAAATAACTTCCTTCATGTCACAACCCGATTCAAGTTAACCCGACCCGAACCCGAAAAAAAAATTATCGAACCGTTACCCGATCGGAACCCGACAAATTAAATTTCGTCGTCACGCAACCCGATCCGAAACTGAAATTTTAAGTTAACCCAAAAACCGATTTGAACCTGAAAATTTAATTTAACCCGAAACCTAACCCAAACCTGAAAATTAAAGTTAACTCGAAACACAAAGTCGAAACGCAACCCGACCCGAAACTGAAAATTAAAGTTAACCCGAAACCCAAACCCGTCAAAAATTTCATCGAACCATAACTCGATCCAAACCCGGTTAAATTAATTCCGTCGTGTCACAACCCGATCCAAGCCAGAAAATTCAAGTTGATCCGAAACCCAACCCGAAACCGATAAAAAAATCCATCGAACCGTAACCCGATCCGAACCCGATAAAATAAATTCCTTCGTGTCGCAAACCGACCCGAACCCGAAAATAATATTTAACCCAAAACCCAACCCGAACTAAGAAAAAAATTCCATCGAACCGTAACCCGATCCGAACCCAAAAAATAAATTTCGTCGTCACACAACTCGAAGCAAAACTGAAAATTTAAGTTAACCCAAAACCGACCCGAACCTGAAAATTTAATTTAACCCGAAACCTAACCCAAACTGAAAATTAAAGTTAACCCGAAACCTGAACCCGTCAAAAAATCCATCGAACCATAACCCGATCCGAACCCGGCAAAATAAATTCCTTCGTGTCACAACCCGATCCAAACCAGAAACGAAGGAATTTATTTTGTCGTGTTCGGATCGGGTTACGGTTCGATGAAATTTTTGACGGGTTCGGGTTTCAGGTTAACTTCAATTTTCAGTTTCAAATCGGGTTGCATTGCGACTTTTTTTTTAGAGTTAACTTTAATTTTCAGGTTTGGGTTACGTTTCGGGTTAAATTAAATTTTCAGTTTCAAATTGGTTTTTGGGTTAACTTAAAATTTCAGTTTCGGATCGGGTTGCATAACTACGAAACTTAATTTGTCGGGTTCGGATCTGGTTACGGTTCGATAGATTTTTTTATTGGGTTCGCGTCGAGTTTCGGGTTAACTTCAATTTTCTGGTTCAGATCGGGTTACGTGACGACGAAAATTATTTTGCCGAGTTTGGATCGGTTTACGTATCAAAGGATTTTATTTCTCTGGTTCAGGTTAACTTCAATTTTCAGGTTAGGGTAGGGTTGCGAAACGAAGAAATTTATTTTGTCGGGTTTGGATCGAGTTACGGTTTGATAGAATTTTTTCCTGGTTCGGGTTAACTATTATTTTCAGGTTCGGATCTGGTTACGGTTAGATGTAATTTTTATGTCTTGTTCAGGTTGGGTTACTGGTTAACATCGAATTTTTAGGTTCGGGTCGTGTTGTGACAGGAAGGAATTTATTTTATCGGGTTCGTTTCGGGTTACGGTTCGATGGGTTTTTTTTGTCGGGTTCGTGTCGGATTTCGGATTAACTTGAGTTTTCTGGTTCGGGTCGGGTTGCGACTCGAAGGAATTTATTTTGTCCTTTTAGGATCGGGTTACGGTCCGATGGAATTTTTCTGTCTGGTTCGGGTCGACTTCAAATGGAATTTTCAGGTTCGAGTTGGGTACAACACAATATTTCGACAAAGAACTGGTCATTTTTCAATTAGCTTAACGCTATCTAGGCTCTTTGCAATGAGTCTAAAAAATGTCAGGCTGATTGAAAAATAAATGACCATATTCCAATTAGCCTAACGCTGTCTAGGCTCTTTGCAATAAACCTGAAAAACATCCGGCTGATTGGGAAAAGGGAAATGATTCTCCAATTAGACCGGCTCTTTGCAAAGAGCCGGATTTCCCAATTAGCCTACGACATATATATATTTTAAAAAATGTGTTTTGTGTTTCTTTAATAAATCAACAATTTTGAGTTATGAACTAATAAAAATATATTATTTGTTTTCCTAGGTTGTGTAAACATTACCTATTTGGCCAAAGATTATGGAATATCCTTCACAGTGACAATTGACAATCTTACCATATACAATGAAACAATATCAGGTAATACATATTTTATTATTCGATTCTTGCTGTTTATTTTTTGAAAATTTATAAATTGTCTTCTCACTACTTAGCCAAAGTTTTATCTGCACTTTATTTCTATATTGTCCGGTATATAAAGATGATTTAGTAATTTAATTTTCTTAGAAAACATTGTTTTTCTTCTTGTTGATTCAATTTTCTTTACAGTCAGTAAGTTGAGTTTTTCTGTCTTATTTTATTAATAATTTCATTATTAAATGCTTTACCCAGTTGCTAATGTAAAATGTATCAGTTTTATCCATAAGTTTACCGTATTCCACCAGCATCAGCCAGTATGATGAAAAAAAAAATAGAGGTACACTAGCATGCTAGGAAATATGAAGTTTTGTTATTAGAAACAAGTTTTAAACTATGTTAGTTTTTTTGCATTTCATGAACGAAATTCTATTTTTCAAAAATATGTCAGCAAAAATTTTGCTAAAAAGAAAAAAAATAGAAATGTTAAAAATTTCTAATTTTTATGAAAATACGAGACAATAATTATCAAACTGCTGAAACACAGGAAATCATCTATTTCGATTATCTGCATTTAATGTGCCCTCTATAGTATGTGAATCTAAATGTGTAAATATGTTAGATGGAAGTTATCTGCCACATTGACAATGAAATAACACTTCAAGAAACAGCATTCTCGAGGACTAGCATTGCACAGAATTGTCATAATATCAGAGTTTCCCTCAGGTTTAAAAAAGGGCAGGGTGCTGCTGGTGAGGAAAGGGCACTTTTTTTATTCTTAAGGGCACTTTTTGGATTCTTGAGGGCACTTTTCAGATTCTTATTGGCACTTCTTTTAATTATTAAAGGTATTCTTTTGGTTTTTAAAGCCACTTTTGATATTTAAAAGTTAATGCACACTTTTTAAGACAACATTGAGTCAGTTTTTACTATGAAAGCAAATTTTTTAATGCAAAAAGGAGAAAGGGCACTTTTTTTACTGAGCGGCAAGAAGGGTGCTAATTATTTTACTGGAGGGGGCAAGAAGGGTGCTAATTCTTTTTATGAGGGGCAAGAAGGGTGCTATTTTGTAAACCAAAGGGCACGCAGGGTGCAGCACCCTTCTGAAACTGTCTGGGGGAAACTCTGTAATATCCCCCCGCCCAGCACTCTCCTATAAAGAAAAAGAAAGACATTAGTGAAAGCTGAAATGCATTTTAGGTATTTGTGCAAAAATTTTAAAGGAAATTGTTTGCTAGGTTAAACTCTGATTAGAAAAATGCTGAAAAGACTACGAAATTTAAGGAAATTAGAATTATTTTTAGAGTTGAAAATGTGTAAGAATTGGCAACTAAAAATTAAACCTTTGTAAAAGTTTACATGGCAGTAGTGTTATTTCAGGGATCAAAATCCTTTGCAGATCTCTTATTTTCATCTGCTTTGCAAAATTTTCCTGCAAAAGGTGTTTGTCCTTTCATCTATATCTTTTGGCTCTAATATAAAATATCATGCTACTATTACAAATTACAAGTAATTCTCAGGATCTTTCTGACTACTACCTCTGTCTGATTTTCTTATAACTGAAATAGATGTAACAGAAATAATAAAGTACAAATATATTAATAAGTAAGTAGTTTATTCTAATCTTATTATTCTTAAATTTCAAATCTATATTTTTATGTACTCATTTTTATACATTATACTTGCAAATTTTTGTATACATGTGTGTGTTTATCTGTACTGATAATTACTTTATCTTTCAGCTCACAATCCTCCACCAATCTGCTTTGGTGCTCCATATTTAGAAAAATATGCAGAACTTTGTGTGCATTTTTATGATTTAGATGCTTCAAAAACCAAGCTTCATGGTTGTGTAGATATTGAAGCAAGATTACACAAGGTAGTGGTTGGACGTTATAAGGTTGGCTGTTTTAATATTGGAAAATCGACTTTAGGGCTTTGGAAGAAGTACCACCATTTACTTATTGAAAAAATTCGTTCTAAGCAAAAAATGTTAACAGACAACAGGTTTGCTTAGTGTAATTTTGATTTTGTATTTGTGATGATAATTCAATATTGTTTTGTCATTTTGGCAGCAAGTTCTTCTATGTATAATCAATTTTCTTTTCTTCTTTCTTTCTTTTTTTTTAATGATAATTTTGTGTTTATTTATAATTATTTTGATATTCTGTAATTATTTATAATAATTAAGCAAATTTTGTCAAAAATTTGAGTTACCATTTTTTTTTTCTTTTTTTGATCTAACTTTTAAGAGTAATGTCCATGAATTGACAAAAATGGACAAAAATTAAAGAGTAACAAACATTATATAAAGCTTGATTGCTCGTCTTCATCTGGAAGCTGAGTGAATAGGTTCTTTGAGTTGTTTGTAAGGTTATCTGTAAGGGGTTTAGTGAATAAATTAGCATATCTTTCCTAGTTTTTTTTTTTTTTTTTTTTTTCCCCTATTGGTTCAGTTGGATGAGCTCAGAAAGAATAAGTAAAATATTTGGACCTGACATAGATAAAGTTACTTAAGAAAAAATACAGTCTTCTACAGCAAGGTCAAGTGAATTCTGCTATCCATAATGTTGTGTGAATGACTTCTGTCTGATAAAGTCATAATATGCAGAGATGCCAACAATTATAGATTCTCTGTAATCACTAGAATTTTATTTAGGATCATATGAAATAAATTAGAAGTATGTTTTGTACTGAAAAAAATTTGATTATTGTACATTGACAAAATTACTGAAAAGTCTGAGGGCGAATATTGAAAATCATGGTTCTTATAAAAAAAACTTTCAGAGGTTGGCATCCTTGAATGTATGATTTTATTAAAAATAGTATTATTTTTTTAGATAGCTTACAACTTGCATAAAACTGTTGTTAAATGACATGCTGCTTTTATCTTTTCGAATGTAATATGTATTTATTTTGTAATTTTATTTTATTTTACATTTAAGATATTATTTTTATAAAGCATTATTTTTTGTTTTATGAGAGCTACAGCAATTTTGATTTCCACTTGATGTTTATATTCTAGTGCAAAGATCTTTAAACTTTTGGGTCCAAAAGCTACAATGGCTTTTCCACAAAATTGGTAGTCCAATAATTCCCATATTGTGCTGTAACATTTCTAAAATAAAACAAAACAATTATTATTTTTATGAGATTAAGATTTTTTCCATTATCTTTTACGGCACAACAGGTTTTAAGTTATCTTTTAACATGAATTGTTTCTTAATCTAATAACAATTATTAAAAACACATAGGAACATTGCATAATAGAAATTTCTGTGGTGCTGTTGACTTGCAAGGAAAATTTGATTTATTATTGCAAGAACATCTACAAAAAAACCAACGTAAGGAAATATGCAGTCATTATTGTAAAAAAAGAATTCAAAATGAAATTATTAATATATAATACGTCAAGCCATTCTGCAATTATTCGTTTTGCAAATCAAGGGAGCAAAGTATTTTATTGTAATATTCAATTGTACTTCCAACATCAGCAGGAAATGTCAATGGTAATTAGATATGTAACTGATGGTGCATAATTAAATTCTCCAACAAGTTTTTAGAGGGGTGGGAAACAGCACAGGGGAAAATTTGTACAACCTGAACATGATGAATCTACATGAATTTGACACATTAGGATTACATGTTGAAAATATCTGTGGAAAAGGATATGTTAACAGTGCCAGTATAAAGCGATACACTTCAGGAGTACAACAACTTCTACAGAACAATTCAAGAACTTTATTTACACCACATGGGCATGCCACAACTACAACCTAGTTTTGAGAGACATGTTCAAGACATATCTACATGTGATGACGTTATTTGAAACTCAGCAGCATATTTAAATTTTTATTGCATCATCTACTAAAATATACTTTATATTAAGAAGTAGCTTACATCTGTTTGGTCAATTAGCTTGCACCCATTTTTAAACGCACATATTGATTGCTTTCAATCTACCATGGAGACATTTATATATACCTTTATGGATTCTACAAACTTTTGTGTATGTTGGTTGGGGATCTCAAGGTGCATAGATATGTTTATGTTTGAGTACCATTATTTCCAAATAATAATCACAGAATTCCTCAATGAAATAAGACAAATATTACTATTCAAAAATAGTGGTACAAAAAAAAAAAGCAATTCTATGTATTTTGGACCTGGGTCAATCAAATTGTTCCCAATCAGGCCCTCTACCTCCTGACTCTGATTTTCACAAGAGTGTTCTACTGATACAGTTTGTTCAACTGAACAAATTAGTTTGTAGCTTTTTTAATGTTTAGAACAACTGTCTATGTAGAAGGATGGAAGGAGATATTTAAAATTGAATATATTAAAAAGATTTGCTGACCTAGTAGCAGAAACAGTACAGCATGACAGTGAGTGCTTCAGATTATTTTAGTCCATGCAGATTAATCTAACAGCTTAAAATGTAAAGTAGGGCATGATGAACAAAGGAAAGTGGTTTTAACTAGGTTTACATGGTATACAGGAGTTTCCGTGTTATTTTAGATTAATCATATAAAATGCTATAGTTATAACTTGGATGAACGAAATTAGTGCTGCAGTTCGCAGCCTTGTCCAACAAATAAGACTGAAATATGCCAGCCAGGATATCGTTGGGATAGCTCAGTAGAAAGAGCGTTGGCCTGGCAAGCCAAAGTACCCAATTTTGAGTCCTGGTCCCAGCATTTTTTGCTCTGTTGGAATAAATCTCAACTATGATACTCCAACCATTGAATTTAAAGTAGGGTTTTAAAAATTGCTAAATTTGCTTTTTGTCTTCATATTATTGTATTTCTATATCCTTTGTAAATGTATTTATTTTCTTTATACTTTATTTACATTGCTGGGGTTGCAGATAAATTTTGATCTACTGTAGATTGTTTACAGAAAATTCTGCTACTGAGTCTGCCGATTCAAGTAATTGAGCTTTTAAAATATCACCTGTAAGCTTGGTCTGCACTTTCAGACAGTCAGTGGGAAAATACCAGCTATACAGTTTTCACCATATTAATTTCTTGTGTAAATTAAAATTTTATAATAAAAACATTTTGTATATTAAAAATATATACATATATGTACTCTGCTGAGCCAGATGCAAGTCATATCCAGTCCCTTCATATTAGCTAGATTCATAATATTTCATATACATAGGTTCAGTTTTTACCCAGAACACAGTTTCAAGATCACTGCTCTTTTGAAAACTGCATAATGTGTGATAATCTATTGTCTGATAAAATTTACTTCTGGTGCTAGATAGATATATATTTTTATATAGTATATACTCTATCTGGTCATATGCTAATTAGAGTGTTGGATCAGGTAGCTTCACTCTTGGATTGGGTTAGCTTGTTTTTCATAAATTCGGTTTTGGGTTTTAGTTCTTGTAGATCAGATTTGGGATTGTCTGATTTTTCAGAAATAAATTCTAGATTTTTAAATTTGAAAAAAAAAAAAAAAAACTGCGAACATGAAAACTATTTTAGATAGTCTAAAAACAGAACATCCTGCCTGTATAATGTCTGCATTATATTTAAATCTTATTTTAGTATACAAAAAATCAGGCATTAGTATTAATTTTGGAGAGCAATAGTAGTATACATGCGTCTTTTCATATTACATTAAACTTTAAAAAGCACATTACTTCCTGTTAAAATTATTTTATGTTGTCAGTAAAATACATAGTACATTATCAGTTATCATTAAAAAAGCATCTATACTACTATGCTCTCCAAAATTAATACTAATGCCTGATGTCTGGTATACTAAAATAAGATTTAAAATGAAAGCAAAATTTTCATGTACCAAAGTCATCAAAAGCTAAATTTTTAAGCAGGCATATGCAACAGGAGGTTACAATGAAACAGTTGTTCTAAGCATATAAATGCAATAAGAAGCTGAAAAGAGCTTATTTTTTTCTAAGCACATATATAGCCCATAGTGCATTATTGGTTTATTTTTTGGTTCTATATATATCCAGAAGTAAACTGAGCTAATTTTTTACGTAACCCATATTTGATCCTCCAATGCTTGATTAATTAAATATTTGTCACATTATAAGCTTAATTGATTTATTATTATTTATTTTAGAGAATAAGGAAAGATTGTGAAAGCTTTAAAATATAAAATGTATAACAGAAGTTGGCAGCTATTGATTTAATTTATGCTCTCTATTAATGTAATTTTATAATTATATAGTATAATTTACCATTCTATTGTTCTTATGCATTTATTTTCTTATTAGCATTTAAAATTTTTTTTGACCCAAAGTTTGTAATTTATCCATTTATACCTTAATTTTTAACACTGTGATAAACTATTAATTGTTTTGTTCTGTGTGAGTTATAATTATTTTGCTTGATTTGTCTATTTTAATACTACATGTTTAATTTATAATTTGGGCATTGTAATAATTTTCTTACAGATTCATAATTTTTGCAAAAGAGAGAGAAAGGGAGGGGGGGGGGGGGTCATATTAAAAAAAAACATAATGATAATGATAAAGCCAAATTAACTTCATTAATTTTAAAATTGCTTTATTTACATTCACTTTATTTATTTATTTTTATTAACCTTTATTTTTTTTCTAAAGCCAGTTAAAGAAGTCGGTATGTTTGTTTACTTAAATAATGATATTGTCTTCTCTTTGCTGACCCACGAAAACTAGCACATCTGATGTGGTTTTTTATTTCAGATTTGCTTGTTGATTTGAAAGAGAGTGACAATTAATTACATAATTATTTGAAAATTATAAATATATTAATTTTCTTTTTCAGAGTTATCAATTATTAAATATTCAGCATTTTTGTAGATTTTTCTCAACCAGTTATAAAAAATATTTATTTCTGTAATAAAATCTTAAAATCTTGACTTTATATTTTTGTATTGGAATTATGTTTTATCTCTCTCATGGTAAAAGAAGAAGCTGCACAATTAATAGCTAGTGGCAATAAGAAGAGCACTAAGAAGAGAAATAAAATTTAGTGTAATCACATAAATAATACAAAATTATGGAGTCAAAACCATTGAAAATTTGCTTATCATTATTTTAATTATCTATAATTCAAATAACATACCAAATATCTTTTATATTACTAATTGGTTTTATATACTTTTTAATTGTACATTGCTATATTTTATTTGAAACAGAAACAATGTGTGTGTTGTGTAAACTATTTTACTGATAAGTAAATGCTTAAATTTATATGTTATCTACACTATTTTTTTTAATTGTGTAAATCATTAGCTTATTTGGAATTAATTATTACTTCAATGAATAATTGTTAATATTTGTATGCTTTTTTAATAAACTGTAAAACTTTCTTTTCTGGCTTTGTGCATTTTATGTTAAACATTCAATTCATATCAGTAAAGAACTGTGTAAAATGACAGCGGTGGCTCATGGCTGACTTTTTAGGGTACTATATGCATGGCTCCAACTTTTATGCTCTTTTGTTATCAATATTTTTTTAATAGAAATTCTCTGTTTATTTAATGGCAGAATTTGTATGATTAAATAAGGCAAAGATTTTTGTTTTAGCAGTAACAAAAAAGGAGTAAAAGTTTGTGCCATGCATGTAGAGTCAATCATGAGTCATCAGTTAAAAACCAATCATGAGCTGTCACTGGTAAATGATGTTGTTATTTCACATTCTCTTTAATAAAAAGGTATGCGTTGCTGATGACTGGGATTTTCGATAATCGTTGCCACAGATTAATCTCGGAAAATGAAACATTTGAAGTTGCTAGCAAAAATTAATAGCTCAAAAAGTATTTGTCAGAAAATTGTTAGACAAACTGCGTTAGAAAGGTAAAAAATTGTATTTTTCTTGATATAAATTTCAAATTGAATGATTATGCCATTTTTCAAATATTGAATATCAAAAATTACCAAATTTCACAATGGTGTACCATAGCGAAAGCTTCACGCGTAAAAAAATAATAATAACAGCAATGTATCAGCACGAGTCACAAATTATAGTAACCATATTATTCTGTTAAAATATAAAAGTGAATTATGATATCACGAGTACATGATTTTTATTTAATTCTCGACCAATACTAGATGCACCATTTCTGTTTAGTTGTGAATAATATAGGTTAATTCACGTTATTAAAAAATGCAGCTATAAAACATATAAATCAATGGAAAACGGTAGATAATAAATTGTAAACGTAATAATAAACCGTATTAAAAAAACATAACTTAGTGAAATAAGTATCTGTTTTTATGTTCTTTTAGGATATTCCAGGTAAAGGTACAGATTACTTTAAAATACAAGGTTGAATTCACCGATATATTTCATTTGATTCAAGGTTCTTTTGGAGAAACCGACCAGCGCAGCGGGCGTAGTCTGCTAGTACTATATATGCTAGCAATTAAGTTTTTGAGAAACAATACACAAGATGCATTTTGAATAGAAATAAATTTATTATGCTTCAAAATAGGCATACTATGAAATCTCTAATTTATGAGAGCTGTTCAAAAAGTTACTGAGCTTTGTTTTATATATTTTTTGTGCAGACATACAGGTTATTCAATGTAATCACCTTTGAAGTACTGTTCTCCTTGATCAATTTCTCACCTGCTCGTTTAGTTGTTAGGGCACTGGCTACTGGACAAAAAGGGTGTTAGGTTCGAATCTCAACTCAGGCATGGGTGTTTGTAGTAGGTCTCAGTTTTCACTTTAAACAAAGATCCTGGTTATTTTATTTATATCATCTTGTGGACAAAAGATGATGTGGCACACGAAAAACCAAATCAAATCTTGATTGGTTCATCGCTGCCAACATTGTTTTGTATTCATGAAGCAGTCCTTGTAAGCCTCAATTTGTATTGCACATAACTCTGTTTGCAATAATACTTTTATCTCGTTGATTGTGTCAAACCATTGTTTTTTTTTTTCAAAATTAATTTCTGTTTTGGGAAGAAGAAAATGCTTGCAGAAGCAAGGTTAGGAGAGTGGGATGGATTGAAAGTTTCTTTTGCCCGCTCAAAAATCATGTATTAAAAGAAGTGCATTTGAAGGTGCATTGTTGTGATTATAGGAAGAATTACAATTAATAACTCCAAATTCAACAGATTTCATTAAGATGTGAAGCAGCTACTCCAAATATAATAAAAAATAACTTAAAAGATGTTTAACCAAATACTTATATAATCATACAAATAATGTCTAAAGGAAGCTTTTAAATGTTCAAGTTAATGAAAGGATATTTAAAAAATAATATGGGTCTGGAAATGTTTTTTGGTACGGTTTTGGCAGTTTTACTTATTGAAGCAGATATAGTTTCTAAATTAGTTTATGGTACAGTTATCAAAGATTTCAGTAAGGGAAAAAACAAGAAGTTTTTGTTTCTGTAATTTTTAATTTTTTTATGTTAATAATAATAAAAAAAATGAAATGTGTTTCAATGGCGATAAGTAAATGAACACAATTTTTATTCTGTTTTTTAATTATAATAAACGAGAGTCTTTCAAATGCAGTTTTTATTTAAATGAAATATTACCAGCTGTCAAAATAAAAGGGGGGGGGGGGGGCTGACAAAACTTGTCTTAATCAAATCAAATTTTCGTCTCACCATACCGCTATGATCAACCGATGATGATTTCTGTCCAGGAACATCAAATGTATTATCCATTAAGAATTTTTGCCAAAACAGACAGTGAATTGATATTATCTTGAAGTTTGTTCATTACTTATCGCCGTTGAAACACATTTCATTTTTTATTATTAATAATAACATTAAAAATAAAAATATTACAGAAACAAAAACTTCCTGTTTTTTCCCTTGCTGAAATATTTGATAACTGCATCATAAACTAATTTAGAAGCTATATCTGCTTCAATAAGTAAAACTGCCAAAACCATACCAAAAAGCATTTCCTGACTCATATTATTTTTAAAATATCCTTTTATTAACTTGAACATTTAAAAACTTTTTTCAGCGGATGCTGTGCATAGAGATGTTATCAACATTATTTGTATGATTATATACTTCATCAATAATGAGATGACACTGAATTCATGCTGAGCTGTAGATTTCTTACTGCTTCACTTCTTAAATCAACGAATGAGTTAAAACATCTTGGTAATTTTAGCTCACAATGAATTGTTTTGCTCTGAACATTAATTGAAGCAGCACCTGTTGGAGTCAAAATTATGATAGCTTTTGGTCTTAACTGGTTGGAAAGTCTTTTACTAATTTATCTGATTTACGTACTTGTTCCAGCTCTGGCTTTCTCAATAAAAAAGTATGTTTTGGGCAATTTATAAATTATTATACAGTAGGACCCGTATTTAACGAGGAGCTCGGGACACAGAAAAATGCTCGCTAAATCCGAATCCAAGTTAATAACTAGTACGTACATAAAAAAAAAAGAAACTTACAGGAATTGCTGCTTGATTATCTTTTTTGAGAAGTGGAAAAATATTCATCCAAAGTTGATTGTCTGAGTTTACAAAATTTCGTTTCCTTTAATTTTCATCGTAAAGCAATTAATGTGTTAAATGTTGCATCGTCAGTATTTTTCATTGCTTCAAAAACTGTTCAAGATTTTGTAATGACTCTGCAGCACAGTCACGTGTCGGCGTTTTAAGTACAGTTTCTTCTTCCAAGTTACTATCACTTGCCTGTTTCTGGACTTTTACCACTACCACGATCGTATCCTCAGTGGAGGGTATGCCCGACGTTAAGACATCGTCATCAACATTATTGTACTCATCGATGATTAAAACATAATCGTTATATCGATGAGTAAACTGCTCAATGTTATTTTGTTGGAACCAGACTGAGAGTGGCAAGTTATTTTCATCTTCGAAGTCATCTTCACTTCTGTCAATCCATCCAGCTTTCCTGTAACAGTTTTGGATACAGGATTGAGTCACACTTCCCCAAGCATCTGTCATCAGGTGTATAGCGTCAAGAACAGAAATTTTAACTTTCTGATCTTTTTCATTTCTCTCTAACATCATGAGAATCAATTGCTTTCTATAAGAGCATTTGAAGCTGTGAATAACACCTTGGTCAAGAGGCTGTAACACTGACGTTGAGTTAGGTGGTAAAAAGTAAAGTTAGGTAAAGTTTTTCTTCACAAAAGGAATGGGGAAATTCTTGAGAAACTGTGTTTTCTTTCTTTTTTTAAAATCATTATTGCCATAATTAATTCATGCTTCCATAATTATTTCCCTCGTTAAATCCGTGGAAAGTACACAAATTTGCTCGCTAAAAGAGTATATTTCAATACATTTATAAACATTATACCAAGCAAAAGACTCAATTTTCCTCGCTAAATCCGGAATCTCGTTAAATGCGGGCTCGCTATAAACGGCTCGACTGTATATTTCAAAGACGAAAGCTGTTCTGTATATAAGGTAAGTATCTTTTGCTGCTAATCTGTAAATCTAATATCAGAATTATCGGAAATTTGATGAACTGTAAGTTGTTATTCTTTAGAAATAGTTCGTTTAGAATAGTAGTAGGTCTAGATTTAGAAATGAAGTAAAATTGTGATCAGGGTAATTGTAGCTCCAATGTTCACAGAAATGTTTGACAAAGTTAAACCCTGAGATTTGTGGATGGTGACAGCGTATGCAAATGTGTTCAGGAGCATGAGACATTGTTTACTTTCGAAGATTTAGCAATATGTGTGACAGAGAAAAAGCCTTTCAGTTAAAAATGGCCCATTATATTCATCAAAATGATGCAATGCAGCATGTAGAGAGCCTGGGAGCCACAGTCCTTGGCCGTAGACAATCTATATATATATTTCTCTTATGTAGCCCGAAAATAAGGCAGAATTTCTAGCTTGTCGTGTGGCAACAATCATAGTAACATAAAATTAATTTGCTTTATTACATTCTGCCAATCAGGAGCATGATTTCATCACTGAAACTTGCGTCATATTTAAAAGAAAAGTTTCAATGGTTTTCATAAAATGTAAGCATATTAAAACGATTTCATTTAATTATGCACTAATCGTAGAAGAGCAGAATATATATTATTTATTAAGAAATATTATTAAGTACTCCATGTAAAAAGAAAACAGTAAATAATCTATCATAGTAAATAATATGTAAAGCGAAATGTTTCCTATGAAGAAAATGACGTCATTCGAAAAACAAAAAGTGTATTTTCATCCATGAATATATTTTACTATAACTTCTTCAGTGATGATGTCTTATTTACTGATGCATATTCATGCAGCTAAATAGACTGAACTGATATTTAATACTTTGGAAATTTTTCCATAGAAAATTTCACACGCCTTGCATTCATAATAATCAAATTTTAATTGCTTAATAGGCGTATAGCCAACACATTGAAAAAGTATTCTTCGATGCTGGATTTTCTTTGATTTCGTGTTTGCTTCAGGGTTGGTGGCTCACAGAAAATATTCCATCTTGTGCTGCATTTGTAGCCGTGCCAAAATGTTATAGTGAGAAAGTTCCAGGCTGAGTATTGTTCCCAAGTGGTTCAGTTGGTAGAACGTCAGTGCGCTATACTGATAACCTGGGTTCGAGTCCCGGCTTGGGTACTTTTTCACTATGTTGGCTATACGCCTATTAAGCAACTAGCCGCCACTGGCGACCAGTTTGGTCGCCCTTAAATGTATGTTAAGCATTGTAACAAATTATTATTATTCATAATTTATTTTTTTCCTTAATCCTTCGCCAAACCGGAAAAATCTAAAAGACAAATCAAGAATTTTTGCGATCGTGGTAGCATTTTGTATAGTTTTTGTTGTTATGTATTTCATCTTTCTTGACAAAAACCGCTTAATCTACTTTATAATAAATTAATCATTGTGTGTGTTTTATAATAAAATTGTGTGTTTTTCAATATAAAATAAACTATTTCATAATAAAATAAAAGTACATGCTGTTTTAGTAATCTCTAATAGGTACCTAAAAATGGGATTTTCTCGCCAAAATGGCGCAAAACAAAAATCGCGCCAACCCCGGTGCGTCCGTGACAGCTGTTCCAATTTAAAATACATGACGTTCACATTTTTCTTTAAAATAGAAAATAGATAAATAAGAAATAATACCATAAATCAAAACATTTGATTTCAAAATTAAAGTATCGTTTCTAATTTGCACATGCGAAAAATAAAAGCTGACAATTCGTTTCGAAATTTGATCCATTAAATATTATTACATGAGTTCAAATTACATCAAGAGAAGATGAAGTTGAGTTGTATAGAACAGAATTATGGTAAACTTTGACTGTCTCGCTGGTGCGGATTATTTTTTTTTTTACACCAGGCAGCGGTCCAAAAATTCATGGTTTAATATTTTAAACGTTCACAACGAATGAATCTTTTTTTTTTTTTTGTTTACTTTCATGGATAGAGAATTTCAACTGCGAACCTAATTTAAACTGAAGTTATTCCAGAATGTATGCATAATTGAACGTAAGTCATCTTTCAAATATTAATTTATTTTGAACGATCTTTCTAAAAATGTAACTTTTATGCAGTTTTATTCGAAAAAAATAATTTTGAATAAAAATAGCCGCCTGACATATGAAAAAGTGAAGCGGGCATCCCGGAACTGTTGATGACAGTCACATGACTTTGGTTTTATTATAGAGATTAAAATTTGATTTAAGACTGAACTCTTGCTATTTATTTAAAGATCCATGGTATGCATAAAATAAAATATTTCTGAAAATTATATAATTTCCAATTAATTATAATAAATATTTAATGAAACTGAGGAATTTTAAAACAATTTTTTGAATGGCGCTCTAATCTCGGCAGCAATGAAAGTTTCTGATGGTGAAAATGATGTCAGATTTGGAAGAAAGGGTGCATTCTCATATAGATTCCAAAAGTGCGATGGCACACAGTAGAATTGTTTCAAACAAACAATAGATTTCTGAGTAGGTTTCCCATTGTGTGAAGGAGTTACTTTCAGGAGAAGCACAGCAACAGCCAGAAAATGCATAGCAACGGTTTGTTAGGAACTCCCAATAACGTCATGATCTTCAAAGTCTATATAAAACTAAAATATTTTAGTATACGATTTTGTTAATATGACATCATATTCAGCACAAACTTTCGGCCGATGTATGAATAGCAATGGTCATCGGTTCGTTTTATGGTAACATGATGCATATAAAAACAAGTGGGTAAGTGTGATCGAAGATCGCACAAAGGGTTTCGTTTAATATTCCTTTCAAAACACTTTATCCTTTCTTTAAAAAATCCAAATAAATTTCATTTTCTAAAAAAAAACACTGTCTATTTTTCTCGGTTTTTCAAATATCTGAACCGGCCCGATAGCGGGTGAAGCCCGCTATTATATTCTGTCATAATAATATCTGTCATGTGGACTAAGTGCGATATTTAAAAAAAAAAAAAAATTCAAAATTAAACATGTTGTACACCTTCAAAATGTTAAAATATACGAATATTTCCATAATCGGGTTTTTATCATGATTCAATACGTTCCTCAAACTCATATATTTTCTATTCTCTATTACTCATATTCATACTCGCTTTGTATTATTCTGAAACATTTGAAAAATCCGTTAATGACGTCAGATTTTCTTTTTAATTCTCTAATGACGTGTAATTAATCTGCTTTGTGTACATGCACACATACTCATACTCCTTGTATTATTGAGAAATCTTTGTTTTATTACCACTATGACGTCAATCATTTTTATTTCATATTCATCTTTTTTTCAATTGGTGAAACTTTTTATTTCATTTTTATTTTTCACGTGGAAATCGTCTGATAGAAAATTAATTGTAGAAAGAATTTCATTGTGGATTTTTAATTTTTGGCATCTGCTTTAACGAAAAATGTTTAAATTTAATAGAAAAACACTATTAGAATTTTGGTTTTTCATCTCTGTTTATTAAAATAATACGAATTTTTTAAATTTTAATATTTTCAGCTCTTCACAGCTGATATTCTGATTTATACACGAAGTTTCAACTCTGTAAGTTACATAGTTTTCGAGAATGGCTCTGTGACAGACAGACGAGCGGGAGCAATAGGGTTTCGTGAGATGAACGAAACCCTAAAAAAAGCTTTTTGATAAAGAGTCTCATTTAAACACAGCAGAAAACGTGTTGTTTACGTTTTCTAAACTTGCCAAGCGCAGGGGCGCCATTTCGGGGGGGGGGGGGGAAGCAACCGCCCCCCCCCCCTCCCCAAGGAATTTGAAATTTCAGAAAATTTATTAGTTATCACAGGTTAAACCAAAAAAAAAAAAAAAAAAAAAAAAAAAGATCAAAAGCTAAAATAACGTCAGATTTCACAGATTTGATTACGATACAAAAAAAATCCCTGACGGCTCGGCCTACAGGCACAGGTAGATTTCGAAGACGCAGACCGTGGGGCGCCTGTTTGTCGGGAATTGCGGAAGAAATGACCTTTTTACGATGATGCGGCAGTTGGAACCGCCTACTTCGAAACCTAACCTGTTTGCAGGGCGGAGCTGGCAGGGATTTTTTTTTTTTTAGCTATAACGGTTGGTCCTATAAAAAACATGTCAATATAAAAGTTTTAGATAATATTAAGAGGATTAATAATAAATTTACGCGGATTTGATATCTTGTGAATGGACGAAGCTATGATTCTTATAAAACCCCTATTCCCCCCTCCCCCCCCCTTGAGGCCATTTTGAATGATATCAAAAATCTGACATACCTAAATTTTCGGCCCTTTTCCTAGAAGTAATAATAACTTTAAACGGATTCAATACGTATAATAATTAAGAAATTATGGGGGGTTTTCTGTTTTCACAAAAAGCCCCCCCATTTCCCCCCTCCCCCTTGGTTCGATTTTGGCCCATTAACGAACTTGACCGAGATTTTATGCCCCTTGATTTTATGTATCAGTTTGGAAGAGATTTATGCAGAATTTTTCCAGTTATCGTGTTATAAAAAAGTGACATAGATAGATAGATATATAAAGTTTTGAACTGGGGGTGGTTTTGGGTTCTGGGAGTCATGATCGGCGTAGATCTGCAAAAAATTTTCAAAATTTCCAACTTAGGTGAGAATGTAATAGGTAGTATTTCTTACGAAATCTACCTAAAAACTAGTCTGATGTGCCAATCCCAGAACTTTCTTCTATCTTATACAGGTTTCACATACACCAAAAACAAATCAGCACCAATTTATATTAAGGTCTAACTGAATCTGAAGTTTTATTAAATTATGTGCGTTAGTTCTGAAGATATAGCTATCGTAAAAATCGTACAAAATGTACCATACCAGTGCCACCTATTGGGCTATTTATACCAAATCTTAATCAACTTCTATTTTTGTCAAGGTCTAACCGAATCTGAAGTTTAGTGAAATTCTGTGCATTAGTTCTCATCGCAAAAATCATGAAATATGTAGCATAGCATCACCATCTGTTGAGCGATTTACACCAAAAACTAAACACCACCTATTTATATCAATGTCTAACTGAATATAAAGTTTTATCAAATTCCCTGCATTAGTTCTTGAGATACAGCGCCCACAAAATTTTTGTCACAGACAGACATTTTCTAAAAATAGTCCAATTGTGTTCAGGAACTTCTAAAACGTATAAATTCGTCGAAAAACGGAAGCGGCAAATTTTCATAAATCCAATACTTTTTTCTTGTAAAGATAGAAGAAAATAATAAACACTTTAAACATTGAAATGTTTTCTAAAGCCCAGGGCCTGATTAACGCACAGGCCAACTAGGCCGTGGCCTTGGGCCCACTGCTGATGGGGCCCCAAAAATGAAAAAAATGATTAAAAATAGTTTCTTAAAAATGAAGTTTACTGAAATTATTTCTCAAAAACAAAACGAAAAGATTTTGCTTAACTTGGCAACTGTATCATAATATTTAATAATATTCTCGAAAAAATCTCTAGCCACTATTTTAATTTGAGGGGCCCCAAAAAGTTGGTGGGCCTTGGGCCCCAGGTGAACTTAATCGGGCTCTACTGCTAAAGCCTTGCTATTGCAACATTCAACATATTGCAAGTGAGACATTTATCATTAATGAGTATGTTGGCTAGTTTTAGAAATATATGTGAGAAAAAACACTATGAATTGCTTCTGAGCTGTGTACAGCATGATTAAAAGAAAACTCGTCACCCCCAAGGCTAGAATTTTAAGGATAAATTCTCTCTTTACCCAGAAATTTAAGGGGAATTTTTTTATTTTTTTTTTCGGGGGTGGGATCCCCCCACCCCCGATGTGCATTCAATTTCCTAATTATATGATTTGTTAATTTAGTTTTATTAGTGTCACATTACATTTACTCCAATCGTTATAATGCTGTTAAATCATATGCTTTATTAATTGATATTGTATATACAGTATGCTCTTAAAAATCTCCACAGCCAAAGTCTTGTCCAGATTTGGTTGTAACCGACCCGAATCATGACTTTAACCAGACAGACTCCCCCACCCAATGCAGGAGCAAGGGACCTGAGACCAAGGGTTTTGTAGGTTTCTGAATTGTATGAAATTTAGATCATAGTCTGAAGAGGAAGGCAGAAAATGATTGCGGAAAATTTTTACTGAAAAAAAAATCATTAATGAAAATTTTCTTATCCCTTTCCGGCACAGTGGTCCCACTCCGGGCACACCTTATTTTATAAAATAAGGAGTTCTAATTTTATAAAAAAGTCGTTTGTAAATTCCGGTGTCAGTCAGTAATTTCTCATTTTACAAACAGAATTTGTCTGTGCCGGAAAAGGTTAAACCTATGGATTACAACATTTGCAAATTTCATAACTTCTTGATGGTGTTTGTGTGCTGATTATCTCGTGACCGATTGAATTTCACGACTTTTTTTCGCGATTGTTTCATTTTTTGTGCGATAATTTTCCAAAATTCACTATTTTCTGTGAATCATTGAAGGAATTGATTTTTTCGACCATTTGTTTAAATTCGCGATATTTTTTTCACCCGATCGACGAAATTCGCTATTTGTTTTCGCCATCTTTTGACGAAATTCGCGACTCTTTTCTGCGATCGTTTGTTGAAATTTCGGGAGTCTTTTTCCGCAACCGACTAACAAAAATTGCTATTTTCTTGTACAACCTTTGACGAAATTCCGATTGCTGACGAATTTTTTTCCACCATTTGTCGAAATTTCCGACATTTTTTTTTTGGGCAACTGATCGACGAAATTCGCTATTTGTTTTCGCAATCTTTTGATGCAATTCGCGACTCTTTTCTACGATCGTTTGTTGAAATTCGGAAGTCACTTTCTGCAACCAACTGACAAAAGTAGATATCTTTTTGCGCGATCTTTGACGAAATTTCCCTTTTTTGCGCGATTGTTTGACTAAATTCGTGATTTTTGTTTGTCCAATTATTTGATGAATTTCGCGATATTTTCCCGCAATAGTTATACTAAATTCGCGATTCTTTTCCGCGACGGATTTGCGAAAATCTCTATTTTGTTTCAGTGATCTTTGGCGAAATTCGCAATATTTTTTCACGGTTGTTTGAAAAAATTAACGATTTTTTCCGCGACTAATTTTGCCAATTTAACTATTCTTTTCTAATTCCAATTCGTAAAGTTCGCGATGTTTACCGCTATCGGTTGACGAATTGCTTTTGCGTAAAAAAGAAGAAGAAAAATTCGCGGACTACCACTAAAATTAAGTATATATATTCGCTGATGAATCACATGTTTGTGAAAGAAGTTAAGATAAGAAGACAAAATCTCACACTGCATTTTTTATTGTGGGGGCCTATTTCTATTTTGTGCACGATATTTCAGCCCCTGTCTCTAAAAAAAACTTTGCCTCCCCCCCCCCCCCCTCCCCAAGAAACTCATGAAATGTCGCCCTGCAGTAAAACCTGCAAAGATGAGTTGAAAAGGACTGTAAAACAGTTCCATTTTAGACAGGTCTCCATCTTAGCATGTATAATTGTATGACGTTTTTTTCGTCGAAACATGACTTTTTTTTGCCCGTTTGAGAAAGAATTATGTTATAGACAGGTTTCGTTTTGACACGTTTCACTGTAATACACCTATGCTCTTCAGGAGGGCTTTATAGAAAGGAGGTTTTAACAGTCTTAAAGAATACCTGAAAAAAACGGTACCTATCTATAACTGAAAACTTTCTTAATATTTTAAAATTCTACTTGCTAAGACGAAAAAAACCTGTCTAAAACGGAATTTTTCAGAGGTCACTTAAGATTCCGTATTAGAAGTATTGCTGTGTCTGTATATATGATTCAGTAAACGTTTTCAGTTCGGAGAGGTTACGCGGGGGGGGGGGGGTGCAGCCCCCCGAACTCCACCCTCGGCTATGCCACTACCTTAAAAAAACTTTGCCCTCCCCAAGAAAGTTCCGAAATGGCGCCCCTGGCCAAGCGTCTGAGAGATATTCTATTTTTCACGTTGAACTAACTTTAGGCGATGATAGTTGATTTATATTGAACTATCATGTAGTGTTTTTCAGAGTTTTTCAAAATGAATTTACGACATGCTGTGCAATATTATAGGCTCAATGAACGAAGTTTTAAATTAATTGCGTTTCCGAGGTAATTTTTTCAGTTAATTAGTTTAAATTTCAGAAATTTGTAAATTTCATAATGTTAAAATGATTTATGCCTATTAGTTTTTAGGGTTTCGTTCATCTCATGAAATCCTATTACTTCCGCTTCGTTGTCTGTCCGTCACAGAGCCAGTTCTCAGAAACTATTTAACTTACAGGCATGAAATGTTGTGTACTTATAGCTAAATACCTGCTATGAAGCTCAAAATCATAAAATTTGAAAAAATCGTATTATTTTAATATATAGAGATAAAAAACCAAAAATCAAACAGCATTTTCCTATTAAATTTAAACATTTTTCGTTATAGCAGTTGCCAACAATTAAAAATCCACAATATAATTCTATCTACAATAATTAATTTTCTATTGAAATATTTCCACGTGAAAAATGAAAATGAAATAAAAAGTTTCACCAATTGAAAAAAAAGATTAACATGACGTCATATTGGTAATAAAACGGAAATTTTCAAACATTTCTCAATAATACAAGGAGTATGAGTATGTGTTATTAGGGAAAACAGCTTAATATGACATCATTAGAGAATTAAAAAGAAAATTAATCTGACGTCATAACAGATTTTTCAAATGTTTGAGAATAATACAAAGAGAGTATCCATATGAGTAATAGAGAATAGTAAATATATAAGTTTGAGGAACGTATTGAATCATGATAAAAACCCGATTATGGAAATATTGGCATATTTTAACATTTTGAAGGTCTTTATACAAATGTTTAGTTTTGAAATTGATTTTTTTTTTAATTATTATTATCGCATTTAGTCCACATGACAGATATTATTATGACAGAGTAGTATAATAGCGGGCTTAGCCCGCTATCGGGCCGGTTCAGATATTCGATAAAACAAGAAAAATAGACCGGTAAATTTTTACTTTATAAAAAAAACATGACCTTTTTTTTAAAATGAAATTTATTTGGATTTATTAAAGAAAGGATAAAGTGTTTTGAAAGGAATATTAAATGAAACTCTTTGTGCGATCTTCGATCACACTTACCCACTTGTTTAATTGTGTTTTCAATAGCTTTTTTTTTACATTAAAATAATTTGTAAATTTCATACGTTAACCCATTAAGCGCCATTGCTCCCATTTTGGGAACATTGCTTTAGGATTTTTTTCTAAAGTGAGTATTTTATATATTGCTAAAAGGTTCATGTTATTTGCATTTTGAATATATTAGATGACTTCTGAAAATATTTTTTAAAGTTTCATTAGAATTTTCTATTTTTTAAAACGTTTTACATAAGGCGAAAAATAGCTTTTTGGCCGTCTTCGAAAGAAATATTTATAAAAAAAACAAACTTTATAATAATAAAAAAAAAAATTTACGGTTAAAATATGTTTATAACAGTGTATTATATTAAACAATTTCAATCCGGAATTAATATGTACTATAGATCAATCACAATTACCGAAAGCATAAGTTGTTCCCGAAATGGGAGCAATGGCGCCTAATGAGGGTAATGTTTTTAAAAACTTGTACATATGCCTCCGTGCATTTATGGTATTTATTTTTCTGTTATTTAGCTATAAAAGGGGATAATATCATTCTGAAACTAATATTTTAAGAAGATTTCATATAAATTAGTCCAACTTTTACATTTATAATAAAAAACAAAATGAAATTACCAGTTCCATAAGCATTTTCATTATCCATCTCTTTATTTTGCATCATTACATCATTTTTTACTGACTATTTTACATGGAAGATGATTGAACAATTTTTTAGATTTGGATGGTTTTTCGGATGTTCCGGAAATCGTTTGTTTACCACATGATTGCAGTATTGTAATCTTCTTCATATGTATGTCGTATAAATTATTTTCTATTACATATGTAATTGAAAATAATTTATGCGACGATTTATCCCATGTTATATTTGGTGGAGTATAACTTTCCGTAAATTCTGAATCAACATACAATCAAGAAATATCTGATTTAGTGTTTAAAAAAGACATAGTATTAAACGCAGACTTGATATTTTAGACGAAAATTCAGACGTATCTTCAAATTGAAATATGGAAAAAACTAAACAAAAACAAAAACTATTTAAAAACTAATTTAAGAAAACGGAAAAAAATGTAATATAATGCTGTATAAACAATGTTCAATCATTTTCATGTTAAATAGTAGGACAAAAATGATGTAATGAGGAAGAATAAAGAGGTGGATAATGAAAATGCTTATGGAATCGGTAATTTATTTTTTTATTTTTATTATAAATGTAGATATTGGACTATTTTTTATATAAATTTTTCGTAAAATATCAGTTTCAGAATGATATTATCCCTTTTATAGCTAGAAAACTGGGATATAACTACCATGAATGCAGGGAGGCATAAGTAAAAATTTTGAAAAAACTTACCCCCATTAGGCGCCATTGCTCCCATTTTGGGAACATGCTGTTTTTCCTAAATATTAAAATTTTTCAAATTTTTTTCTTCAGAAATACCTTAAAGACTTCCTATTCATAAAGAAAAAACAACTGTTCAATAAAAAAATAGTTTAATATATATAGCGGCGCCTAATGGGTTAAAAGGATGATGGTACTCATTCTGGCTAGAGTTGCTGCAAAATGTGGCGAGCGAGCGAAGCGATCTGGGACCGCGTAGCGTTCCCAATGCGAATTGCGGCGCATTCTCAGTTCTCGCTAATATGAATTTGAATGAGAATATCGCCAAATTAGACAGACATAGCCAAGTGGCTTCATATATGGCAACGTATTTTTATCGCCAAAGTTAACGACATATCGCGAAACTTGGCGATAATTTGACGCTGGCGAATATGAATATAATAGCGTTAAACATATGATTTGAAACGATGGTTACAACAGCGAAAGAAAATTTGCGAGAAAGCATGTTCACTAAAACTCATAAATTAAACCCTTTTATGGAAGAATCCTGCTGTCTTGTTTCAAAATGTCAGCCACCCTAAAATTTCAAACTGCTATATCTCAGCCATTTTTTAAGATAGAGGCAAAACAAAAAATGCTCTGGAATCCTTGGATTAAGGCCAGACATTTAACTCAAAAAATTTTAGGATTTCTAATTTTTATTTGTACATCTTTTTTAATTTGAATTATTTAAATGGCTATCACAGCGCACCCTCCAGGCGCAATATCTCCAAATTCGATTGGGACCTGCAGGCCATAGTCAAAAACATATACAAAAAATTCTGTTCAATTATCTGCATAACTTCATACACTTTTCGATGACAACAGTGAAAATGGAACAAAAATCGCTATCACAGCGCCCTCTTTCGTCGGTATCCCCAAAATCAAATTGGACCTGCTGGCCAAAAACAGAGAAAAAAAAATTGGTTCAATTTGAAGTTAAAGCATAACTTTATATACTTTTCGATGATACAATGAGGACAGACAGACATTTTGTAAAAACATGTTTTTCGGAATCTCTGACCTCTAAAACGTATATAATCCGACGAAAACCGGTAGTCGACAAAAATTTCGCTTACAATACTTTCTTCTGTTATAGATAGAAGAAAGTAAAACAAGTGGGTAAGTGTGATCGAAGATCGCTCAAAGGGTTTCGTTTAATATTCCTTTCAAAACACTTTATCCTTTCTTTAATAAATTCAAACAAATTTCATTTGGCAACAACAACAAAAAAAAAGTCATGTTTTTTATAAAGTAAAAATTTACCGGTCTATTTTTTCCTTTTTTCGAATATCTAAACCAGCCGGATAGCGGTCCAAGCCCGCTATTATATTCTGTCATAATAATATCCGTCATACGGACTAAATGCAATATTTAAAAAAATAATTTCAAAATTAAACAAATTGTACACCTTGAAAATGTTAAAATATGCGAATATTTCCATAAGCGGATTTTTATCACGATTCAATATGTTTCTCAAACTCATATATTTACTATTCTCTATTATTTATATTGATACTCGCTTTGTATTATTCTCAAACATTTGAAAAATTAGTTAAACTTCCTATATGACGTCAGATTTTCTTTTTAAATGACGTGATATTAATCTGCTTTTTCCACTTACACATACTCATACTCCTTGTATTATTGAGAAATCTTAGACATTTTCCGTTTTAATACGACTATGACGTCAATCAATTTCATTTCATATTTATCTTTTTTTTCAATTGGTGAAACTTTTTATTTCATTTTCATTTTTCACGTGAAAATCGTCTGATAGAAAATTAATTATTTTAGAAAGAATTTTATTGTGGATTTTAAATCTTTGGCATCTGCTCTAACGAAAAATGTTTCAATTTTCAATTTAATAGGAAAAGGCTGTTAGAATTTTGGTTTTTTATCTCTATTTATTAAAATAATACGAATTTTTCAAATTTTAATATTTTGAGCTCTTCACAGCTGCTATTCAGATTTATACACTAAGTTTCAACTCTGTAAGTTACATACTTTTTGAGAATGGCTCTGTGACAGACAGATAACGGAGCGGGGGTAATAGGGTTTCGTGAGATGAACGAAACCCTAAAAATAGTATGAAAGTGGCAACACAGAACAATAACATTTATAGGTTACCAGTGAAATTTCCAAAGGTGCAAACCAAAAAACGAGTTATTAATTTATCGGATCACCAGTTTAGTCAATACGAAGATAATATCTTACAGATTGGACCAAAATTCATTTTTGAAAGACACCCAAATGCTAAAGAGATGATTACGGAATGTGAAAATATTGTACATGCTGCTCCTGTTAGTCACAGAGAAGAGGTAAAAAGTGTACTTTTTAATGAGTCACTAAGTTTAATAAGCAGTCCAATGCTCCTATCAATACATAAGTAAATCAATAAACCAAAAGCAGCTTAATACTATTAAAAAGTTACAATCGTACAATGATATTGCTATTATCCAGACCGATAAATCAAAATCACCTTGGCTATTCTTAATAGGAAGGAATATATTAGTAAGATGCATAACTGTATACAGAAGATGAAATGTAAAATTGGCAAACGTAATCCATTGAATAAAATTTGTGCAAAGACGAAGGATATAGTTGAAAAAGGAAAATGTCCTGATTTCACGAAGGTTAACCTCGGGTTAAATAAATTTGCAGCTATACCGAGATTAGTTGGTAGATTGAAGGATCATAAGCAATATTGGCCTCTTTGCCCAATAGTTACTGGCCCTACTTATTACTTAGAACGTGCGTATGTACCATTGCTGAAACAATTGTTACCTCCCTCTACATTCACTGTGGATTCCACTAGTGATCTTATTGAGAAAATTAAGAAGTTTGAAGTTTCCGATGATTGCATTTTAGCGAGTTTAGACATTGAATCACTATATCCGTCGATTAATACAGCAGAAGTGGCTCAGACAGATCATCGAAGGTTTTATTTTATTGACAATGCAGAAGAATTTGATGTACCCATGAAGAACACTTTGAAAAGTGGTATGAGCTTAATAATTAACAGTAACTTTTAGGTAGCTTTCACTACAAAAAAGTATGAAGCTACCTATTGCAGCCGTTCGGAGGAAAGCAGTTCCGGAAAATTTCGATATATTTTCACCGATCATGACCCCCAGATCCCAAAACGACCCTCCGTTCAAATGTTGATTTATATATATATATATATATATATATTTATATATGTCAGGTTTCTTAGAATCAGCTGCAAGAGTTGAAAGCTATTCTTAAGGGATTAGCATAGCAGGGATGCACAACCTATGGCCCGCGGGCCAAAAGTGGCCCGCGATGCCTGTTTCTTTGGCCCGCCAATCCCAAAATAGATTAGTTTTTTTTTTTTTTTCAATTAAAAGCTTACATGCTTTTACTTAATTTTGCAACTGAGAACTGCTTGCGTTTTTAAAATCAAAACAATCGCCTTCTTGATTGACTGGTTGGATGACGCGATAAAAGCATGCTATTTGTAACTTGCACATATTCAACTGTCAAGTTGCGATGTATCGGCACTTCTTTAAGATCGACAGAGAGAAATTCGATGCGAGTGTATCGCATCTACAATGAGACTAAAACTGAGCTCTGATTGGCTGATAGCATGTAACGAATGAAGTGTCTAGTGGCTGAAGGAATGTATCTTCTCAACTCTACGTTTATCTTTGGAATGCTTGCCGGTCGGCAGTCGGTTGATGTTTATTACTTGTAGATGGCAAAATGAGCGGTGAAAAAAGAAAAGGCGATTTTCCGAATCGAAAATTTGTTGATTCGTGGACGGATAGGTACTGTTTTATTAATCATAATGGTTGGATTATTTGTCTTTTGTGCAATTCTACTATAGCTGTAGCCAAGGAATATAATGTGAAACGACATTATGAAACGAAACACATGGCGTTCTCATCTATTCAAGGATATGAACGATCAGTAAAAATTGAACATCTGAAGAAATCTTTGATAAACCAGACCAGTTATTTTCAAAAACAGACATCTGAATTGGATTCCTGCGTTGAGGTAACCCTGAATATTGCCGAGCTGATCGCTAAACGTGGAAAACCGTTTACTGATGGTGATTTTGTGAAAGATTGCTTGTTAATTGCTTTGGAGAAACTTTGTCCCGAAACAACAAATAAATTTAATAGAATGACTGTTCAGAGAAGAATATTTTTGGAGTTATAAGGAAAAACCTCTTTCAAGCAATTCAGTAATCGAGCCCTTAAAGTTTGTGACGTCATCAAGCCACGATTTTATTTGAATTGCAATGCATTTTATAAGTAGTTTACACATTTTTATTTTAATATTTTACATTATGCATATCCATGATGGGTAAGTATTACGGTGGCCCCCAACGACTAGTTTTCATTCGAGGTATTAACAAGGATTTCTGCATTACAGAAGAACTTCTTGGAATGTACCCTATGAAAGGCCAAACAACTGGCAAAGAACTTCTTCACAGCTTATTAGAATTATGTAATGGAGCTGCTTTGAATATGGAGAAAATTGTTAGCATTACAACAGATGGAGCACGATCAATGACTGGTGGAATTATTGGAATGATAACTCTGCTAAAACAACATCTGGGAGAACGTGAAATGGAGTTACTTCAATATCACTGCATCATACACCAACAAAATTTGTGTGCCAAAGAATTAGGTTATGAACAGCTAATGAAGCGTGTATGTGAAGCAATCAACTTTATTCGTAGTAGTGCATTGCGGCACAGAGAATTTAAAGAATTTTTTGCTGAATTTGAGGATATTCCTAGTGATGTTGTGTACTATACAGAAGTAAGGTGGCTCAGTCGAGGAAAATCACTTAAGCATTTTATGGAATTATTTGATAAAATTATTACGTTTCTCAAGGAGCGTGGAAGGGAAACCAGGCGCTTCGAAGAAGCCCGTTTTCAGTGTGATTTAGCATTTTTAACTGATATTACAAGTCATTTAAATGAATTGAACATCAAATTACAAGGAAAGAACCAATTCATCTTTCAGTTGGTAAACAATGTAAATGCTTTTAAAAGAAAGTTAGTGTTATTTCAACAACAGTTACGGGTAACAAATTTTGCTCATTTCCCATATTGCAAAAAAATGAAAGAAAAATTTCCAAAGATGAAAATGGATTACGAAGATCAGGTAAAAATTTTAATCAATTCATTCCATGATAGATTTTTAGATTTTGAAAAATGCCATTGTCAAATTGAGTTATTTTCAAATCCATTTACAGTAGATGTCAATTTGGCACCTGAAAATGCTCAATTAGAGCTCAGACTTTCATAAAAATGAATTCAAAGAAAAGTCATTGCTTGAATTTTATAGGAATTTGCCTAATGAATTTTCCTATTTAAAACGCAATGCATCTATGTATGCAACTATGTTTGGAAGCACCTACATATGTGAACAATCTTTTTCTATGATGACTGTCAACAAATCAAAGACTAGAAACAGACTAACTGATGAAAACCTTTCAGCCGTTTTACATATTGCTACTGCAACTTTAGAACCAAACATAACAAAAATAGCTTCAAAAATACAATCCCAACCATCACATTAATTGTCTCGTCTGTTAAATAATTATGTATGTATATTTGGCTTATTAAAATTAATTTATAAATGTATATATATATTCAGAATTGAGTATGTTTTCATCAAAGTGGTATATTGACTTTTTATATTAGATTAGAAAAAAAATATGTGTTTATAAATGCAACGCTACATTGGCCCCAGGTAAGGTACTTTTTCTTTTTTTTGGCCCGCGGGTTGAAAAAGGTTGTGCACCCCTGGCATATTGTATGTATTGTATATGTATCTATTGTGTACCGTTAAAGGCGTCCTTTAGAAAATCTTAATCCGAAGGGTGGCGAGTGGAACATAATGAAGGAAGTATTTCCATTGCAATGTAGTCTTTCATAGATAAGAAAAACTATTGCACCCTTTTGTTTAGGAAGACAGATCCGTCAAGAGGGAGGAGGGGTTGTCCAAGGACCATTGGGTTGGGTTGATTATTGACGGCCAATTATCTACACTAGGGATATAGGCCCGGGGGGAGTGCCCTTCGTGGGGGTCTTTCTAAGGGAACCTAATCCGTATTTACGCATGGATAAATCCACGGCTCGAAGAAAACCACGAAAACTCCGAACGATTAGGCCGACGGGCGCGATTGGGATCGAACCCAGCACCTCCCGTCTACCAGCTTCGAGAGCACAACCTCTCAGCCACTGGTGGGGGCCCAAGGACCATTGGAAACAGAGGAGAAACCCCGTAGAGGGGAGAGTGCTCTGCAGTTTACAAGAGAGAGAAGGTTAGTTCTAGCGTGGTGGCGAAGGGTGAAGGTTGCTCGAGAAATGAGCGCTGAGACCGGAGTGAGTTCGAACGCAGGATTGGAGTGTGTGAGATTAATAGAAATCTCGGTTCTGAATAAATGAACGTAGTGTAGCGGTACACGTAGAGCGTTTTCTGTAATTGTTTTGATTTAGTGTTAAACCGGATAATTTACATCCGAGTTTAAATGTAAATAGTGTTAATAAATTGTTACTTTAACTTTAATTGAAAGAGTTAGGTTTTTCTTGAATATACATCAAGTATCGTGCCCGATATCACGTTTTCATATCGGTGGTGGCAGCATATCAAAAGACCGGATTTATTTCGAAGTTGTGTGGACGGTGAAGTGGAATCCGACAATGTTGGCAGCGACGGGATTGAATCACCGAAGACCAGTGCCAGTTAGCCATGTTACTGAGAGTTTGTGCCGGATCGTCTAGAGGAAGTGTTTGTGCTCTATCGTCGAAGACCAGTGCCAGATAGCCGTGTTACAGAGAGTTTGTGCCGGATCGCCCTGCGGAAGTGTTTGTGCCCTATCGTCGTAGACAACCAGTGCCAGCTAGCCTATCGTCATTACAGTGTAGTGAATTAGTGGTGGTGTTAGTGTAGTGTTGTGCGTAGTGTTTTTTGTGCATTGTGGCCCGAGAGTGCAAGATTTACCCTGTGGAAAAGTGAGCAGAGAATTGCCCCAGCGAATGAAGTACGAGGTAAGGTGTTTTGATCATTTTACTCTACTGACATTCTCGAACCTATTTTTTTATTTTATTGTGTATAATTGATGGTAATTTGGGTTAATGTTGTGGTTAATTTATAATAATTTATGTGCAATATAATAATTGGTCTAAATCAAATGAGATATTAACAACCATTTTACACTATTGTTTTAAGAAAAGGATCTTATATTAATTACTAGAAGTGATTTTCTAATTGTTTTAAACGGATAAGATTAATGATTAAAATGAATGCATTGTGTTAATAGTTGGAAGGAATAATTGAAATTTCTTAAATTTAAATTATTATTAAAGTAATATTTAAATTAAGTGATATTGTTTGTTTTAAGTTTGAAATATTGATAGTAAATGAGGAAAGGAAATTTGTGTAGAATTTAAATTAAATTGAAATAACCTTCAAGGAAGAACTGAAGGCCCAGAGGAAAAAAAAAAAGTGCTGTGATTTACTTTTTAAGGTGAGAACTAATTTTGAAATTGAAATATTTTATTGAGATTTATGTGTATTTCATGCAAATTTTTGTTAGGTGGATATTTTTTATGTAGTGATTGGCATCAGTGTTTTATTCAAATTGCAACGTATCAGTATTATTGTGTAAATTGTATTTTATTATTTATGATAAATTCAAAATCTGTATTGCATACTAATCAAATTGAAATTATTGTTACTTTGTTATTGGAAGCAAATTGTGGGGTATCATTGTTTAAGGAAATTTATTATTGTATTATTACTTATTTGAAATATGTTAAATAGTATAATATGTGGAGGTAACTTATGAGGGTAGGATTTGAGGAAGTATTAATTTGATATTGTGATTAAGTATTGTTGTAGGGTGGTAATAATTATCAGTAGAAAGTATGGCTTTCTTACTAAAATTAAAAAGGGTGGATCTTCAGGCGATGTGTGAAGAGTTAGGGATTGATGTCTCGGAAGATGATACCAGGTTTAAGCTTAAGAAAAAGATAGTGGAGAGCGACGAATATGAAGAGGGGGCCGTTATGGAATTATCTAACACTATTGTTACGGAGCGGTTAGAAAACTTAGAAAGGGAAGAAAAGTTACAACGAGAAAAGCTAGAAAGGGAAGAAAAGTTACAACGAGAAAAGCTAGAAAGGGAGGAAAAGTTACAACGAGAAAGGTTAGAAAGGGAGGAAAATTTAAAGTTACAACGAGAAAAGTTAGATAGAGAAGAAAGGTCTGAAAAATTGAGATTGGAACATGAGTTAGAGTTGGAAAGGATAAAAATTCAGAGTTCGGCAAATAACTCTAATGGGACTAGAGAATCTAATCATGAGAGTAGCCTAGAGAAATTGATTAAAAGTGTTAAAACTTTGTCTATCAAAGTTCCGGAAGAGACTGAAGGATGGAATCTCTTTTTTAGCAGTTTAGAACGGGCATTCCAAACAAAAAATGTACCGGAAACCCAACAGGCCGAAATTCTGCTAAATATGTTAGGGGATAAGGCCGATAATTTGCTAATATACACGACTAGGGAACAAATTGAGAGTTATGAGAAGTTAAAGGAATTAGTTCTATGGGAACACGAACCGATACCGAAGGCGTGTTTGGAAAATTTCAAGAAGGCTAGAAGGAATCAAAATGAAACTCATGTATTATTTGTGTCACGTTTAATAGCAACGTGGGAAAATTACTGTAAGATTAGAGGTGCAGATACGTATGAGAAGGTTAATCAGTTAATTGTCACAGATAAGTTGTTAACTACGTTAGATGACGAAACCGCGACGCATATTGGATTAACTCAGCACAGTAATTGGTTAGAAGTTTCTAAAATTGCTAAGGAATGTGATAATTTCTTTGATGCTAAACAAAAATCTTATGCGGTAACTTATAAGGGTTATAAAGGTAAAGAAAGGTATGTGAATAATGAAGATGCTAGAAGGGAAAAAGATGAGGGATTTAGTAGTAATTGGAGACAAAATGGGAATAATGAAGTTAGTCCATTTTTGGGTAGAAAACCGGAATATAAGAAATCTAATGATACGACGCCTATCTGTTTCAAGTGTTCTCAACGAGGACATGTTCAGCGATTTTGTACAAAAGGAAATAATGAGGGAAGTAATCAAATTAATAACCGACAAGAACCAATGGCTAGTATCAATAATGTCTCAGTGCGAGGAATTAAAGAATTACCAAGGGGAGCGAGTATGGCAAGAATCGAAGCAAGAGGGAATTGGAGAGCTAAAGTTATTGGAGAGAAGTTAAATAATCTCGAGAAAGTGGAAGTTAGTGTAAATGGGAAGATAACAAAAGGATTGGTGGATTCTGGTTGCCAAATTAGCGTCGTTCATAAAGATTTAGTACCAGCAGAGAAACTAAGAGGGGCTGGTAGCATCTATTTACAGGGGATATTTGGTAAGGCAGTTAAATCGCCGTTAATTCAATTACCTTTAGCTATTCCAAAACGTGGTCAAACTAATGCAATTCATCAGGATGTACTTTGCGCGATAATTGATAATAGTAAGGAACAGGTAATTTTACATCCTGACGTGGCTAATGAATTGTCAGGGTTAAACAACGAGAAATCATTAAGAGAATCGGTAGAAAGGGAATGTAAGGAAGATAGTAGGAACAAAGTGAAGGAAGGGGAAAGGATTAGAAATGATAATAATAACCGTTATGTCGTAGACGCGAGATCGGTAAATTTACAAAGTCAGGAGAAGGAAAAAGACGAGATAGAGAAAAGTAAGATTAATCAAGTTACGGAAAGTAGTTCAAATGTATTTCAGAAATCCCAAATGAATTGTAAAGATTTAGAGAAAGCTTGGGAATTGGCTGAAAATGAGAGAGAGTCTTATTATATTGTGAATGGGATGTTATATCATAAAGAGAAATTAGTAGATGAAACGGTAGCTCAATTAGTAATACCTAAAGTTAGAAGGGAGGAAATTCTAAAACTAGCGCATACCTCCTTATATGGAGAACATCACGCGGTTAAGAACATGTTAGAAAGAATTAAGCATTCATTTTATTGGGAAAATATGGTAGAGGAAGCTAAAACGTATTGCGAATCATGTGTAGAATGTCGATTAACGAGAGAAATGAATGTGAGTAATAAGGAGAAAGAGGAAATATGTCGACCTGCAGTTATAGTTGAGTTAGAGGACGGGAGTAAGAAACTGGTGTATCAAGATGAAATGAGAGCATTTATGGCTAAAAATAAAGTAGTCGATATTGTCTTGGATAGTGACGGGGAGTTTGAAGACTGTAGGAAAAATCTGTTGTTAGACAGAGAACAACCGGAAAATAAAGACAGGAAGGGATTTGAGATAAAAGGGTTAACAAATATTCAAGTTGGGGACATAAAATCAATCTTAAGGAAAAATAAGCAATTATTTATAGGTCCTATCGAACTGGTTGAAATGGAGAAAAATCGGATTGGTCGTAAACCGGAGAGGGGTAAGATAAGGCAGAAATTGTACAATGTCTTTATTACGTACAAAGAGGACTTGGACAGGCAAGTGCCTGATTGGTTAGAGGACGATTTAATTGGGACATCAGAGGCAGAAGTTAGCCATTCAAGCGGGTGCATTGCGGAAAGGGATGTACCAATTAAGTTAACGAGGAAGCACTGGAAGGAAAAAGTTCCGCCTCCAGCAATCTCAGCCTAAGGACTGACCAATCTCAGCCTAAGGACTGACATTGAAATGACATAATACTAGTGTAACTTTATTTTTTTGTGTATTTATAAGTGTATTTGCATCTTGTGTTTATAACAGTGTATTAGCATATTGTGTAATTTTTTTTTCTGTAGTTATCACATTAGTATATGGTTCATTAGAGATGTCAGTAGTTAAATTTTCAGACACCTTGAAATATTCATGTAATTGTAGTAATGAAGAAACCTATCAAGGAACTGTTGAACTCTTCTCAGACATTACATAGTTTGAGGAAAATTAGCCCCTAAAAGGCATATTTTCCGCTAAGGTGGGGGGGGGGGTGTCAGGTTTCTTAGAATCAGCTGCAAGAGTTGAAAGCTATTCTTAAGGGATTAGCATATTGTATGTATTGTATATGTATCTATTGTGTACCGTTAAAGGCGTCCTTTAGAAAATCTTAATCCGAAGGGTGGCGAGTGGAACAGAATGAAGGAAGTATTTCCATTGCAATGTAGTCTTTCATAGATAAGAAAAACTATTGCACCCTTTTGTTTAGGAAGACAGATCCGTCAAGAGGGAGGAGGGGTTGTCCAAGGACCATTGGAAACAGAGGAAAAACCCCGTAGAGGGGAGAGTGCTCTGCAGTTTACAAGAGAGAGAAGGTTAGTTCTAGCGTGGTGGCGGAGGGTGAAGGTTGCTCGAGAAATGAGCGCTGAGACCGGAGTGAGTTCGAACGCAGGATTGGAGTGTGTGAGATTAATAGAAATCTCGGTTCTGAATAAATGAACGTAGTGTAGCGGTACACGTAGAGCGTTTTCTGTAATTGTTTTGATTTAGTGTTAAACCGGATAATTTACATCCGAGTTTAAATGTAAATAGTGTTAATAAATTGTTACTTTAACTTTAATTGAAAGAGTTAGGTTTTTCTTGAATATACATCAAGTATCGTGCCCGATATCACGTTTTCATATCGGTGGTGGCAGCATATCAAAAGACCGGATTTATTTCGAAGTTGTGTGGACGGAGAAGTGGAATCCGACAATATATATATATATATATATATATATATATATATATATATATATATATATATATATATATATATATATATCTCCATATATATATATCTCCATATATATATATCTATATCTATATATATATCTATATATATCTCCATATATATATATATATATATATCTGACCTATGTCATACGATAACGCTCGTATTTATAAATCAATTTTGATGAAACTAATTGTGTGTATTAAGCTCAAAAATGTCTCGACCGAGTTCGTTGGCCAGCTTGGTCCGCCATTTTATTTCAAGATGGCGGCCATTTAAAAATTTAAAACTAAAATAAATATACAAAAAAGTTAAAAATTCAAATTTATTTTTTAATTAAGTGTTAGGCCTTGATACGAGGATTCCAGAGCATTTTTTGGTTTACCTCTATCTTAAAACTAGTCGTTGGGGGCCACCGTAATACTTACTCATCATGGATATGCATAATGTAAAATATTAAAATAAAAATGTGTAAACTACTTATAAAATGCATTGCAATTCAAATAAAATCGTGGCTGGATGACGTCACAAACTTTAAAGGCTCGATTACTGAATTGCTCGAAAGAGGTTTTTCCTTATAACTCCAAAAATAATAATCCTATTAACTAGCGGTTTATTGCATCTGATTAAGCGTCAAATTTCCAATTAAAATATATCTTTGAAGTGAAATTTGGATGAAATACAGGGTCATGAAAAATCGAAGAGTGTGGAAAATAGGATTCCAAATATCTCGGCAACTAATTATCCGATCGACTTCATGCTTTATTCAAAATTTGTTTTTTTATTGTCTTTTATATTCATTTCTTAAAATAAACAATTTCGAAAATTTTTATATACCTTTCATCAGAACGAATATTTCGAGAGTCCGAAAAAAATTGTTCCGGTTAATCGAGGTTATTGAAATGAAATAGGCTTCTTCCCATTATTACATACTAAGTACATACCAAATTGCAAGTCTCTATCTCAATTTTTTCGGGAGATAGAGCGTTTACAGACACACAGACGGACGGCAAAAATTTTTTTCTAAAAATATGTTTTTCGGAATCTCTAGTGTCTGAAACGTGTAAATCCGTCAAAAAAAATTTTTCGATTTCCAAAACGATTACGAGACTTACCCTATACTACGTATGATGGGTAAGTAAAATGGCTGAGGTAGAGCAGTTTGAAATTCTAGGGTGGCTGACATTTTGAAACAAGACAGCACATTACAAAAATTTTCATTGTTGTAATAATTTTTCCAATCATACGCATAAAACTATATATTCATATCCGTTAGCGCCAAATTCTCGCCAAACTTGGCGACATTTTGCGAAATATCGCCAAATTTGGCGACCAAAATAAGTCTTCATAAATGAAGCCAATTTGGCTATTGCTCAATAATTTGGCGGATTTCTTATTCAAATTCAGTATTAACGAATCTTTTGTAAACGTTTTCTTTGCATTTTAACTTGCTGTTTTCGTATAACATTAGCTAAAATTTTTAAACGAAGATATAGGAAAGCTACCTTTTCCTCCCGGTACAGGCCGGAAGGACTTTTTTTATTTTTGACTGTATAATTTATGAACAGTCATGTGGTGCACCAATGGGGTCCGCAGTGTCGGGCCTTCTTGTTGAGTCCAAATTGCGTCCCCTTGAATCAAAGATTTTTAGCACATTCCTATTATTACCTTTAATATGGCTACGGTATGTGAATGATATTTTTATCGTTTGGCGGGAGGGAATTGATACATTATTGACATTCATGCAACAGATAAATAGCCTTGATAGTAATATTAAATTTGCCTTTGAACTTGAGACAGATGGGAGATAACCTTTTTCAGATGTAGAGTTAAAGAGGGAGGGGGGGGGAGAATGTTTTGGTTCGTTCAGTTTATAGGAAACCTATAGCGAATTTAAATATCATACCTTTTGATTACGTGCACTCCATATTCTTATTAAGTTATCTACCTTTAGATTCCTGATTAATAGAGCCTTTAGAGTTTCTTCCGAAGAAAATTTGGGGGGGGGGGGGTGTGAATAAGATAAAATTAGACTTATCGCTCTGTTAACAATGGGTATCGCGTAAATTTGGTTAATAAATTAATTCAGAACTTTATTATTAAAATGAACGCAGGTTTGCTGAAAGTAAAACGGATAGTATAAAGTTAGTTTGAAAGGGTTGTTACGAACTCCGGGAGGGAAATCCGGGAACCCCTCCTTCAAAGCGATATATACCGGGTAATTTAAAATTCCATCAAAAACATACCTGTGAAAGAAGGCCAAGTTCGTTAACGGTTTCGCTAATAAAAGAAGTGAGATCTAACTGGAAACCAAGTTCTTTCGAAGCTCCTTAAATCATAGCTCCTGTCATGCATAACGTTCTTCAATTGGTTAAAATGATTTGTTATATTATTTGCTACTCAGTAGAGCGACTTGGCAAGTTTTCTCTTATTCAAATTTCTCTACATGATGTTCTGAACTTAAAGTTAATCATTTCCTTAACTTATCAATACCTTAACTTCGACATACTTATTCGAATACTTGATTGACTACATCTTTGCCAATGACATACTAGACTAAATTGTACTCAGACTCAAAGATTAAAGTTGGTGGGTGAAAACTTGCCAAGTCGCTCTATTGAGTAGCAAATAATATAACAAATCATTTTAACCAATTGAAGAACGTTATGCATGACAGGAGCTATGATTTAAGGAGCTTCGAAAGAACTTGGTTTCCAGTTAGATCTCACTTCTTTTATTAGCGAAACCGTTAACGAACTTGGCCTTCTTTCACAGGTATGTTTTTGATGGGATTTCATTACTTTTTGTACAGTTACAATATACTTAAGTATTAAGTATTAAGTATTAAGTATTAAGTATTTTATGATTAAAATACTTAACATACTTAAACACTATACTTAATGGTTTTAATTCTGTTTACAAGTGACTATTTTATTTACGAGGCAACATTCAATTTAATTTAAATTTCCTACAACAAAACATTTGGCTGTTAATTTGCGGCAGAAATTTGTATTTTAATACTGCTGTATTTAATATTTGTTTTGAAACGAAGTGTATTGATTCGAAATTTTTATTATTTATGAAATAACAATATTCATATTGACATAATTTTATGTTTTACCATTACAGACTCATTAACATATAAATCAACAGTCCGATTCATATTTACAAACAAAATGACGAAGCTATCCAAATAATATCAAACAGATACTATAAAATTTACAGATAATTGAAAATTAAATCGGCATTGTTTTCATAAATGAAATGAAATTTTCCTCAAAGTAGTGTTGGCATAAAAATAAAATTCTGGAGTATATCATGCTCAACAATGATTATAAAAAAATAAATAGCACAAAAGAAATAAAGTGTGACATCTCCGCACGTGTTTATTTTATATTTTATGATTAAAAACCAAAATTGAAATTGCAGTGTTTAGGAGAGAAAGACACCATGGATTGTCCCATGTTTTTTTCGATGCAGTTAAAATACGACTGTTATTAAAATCTAGAGAAATGCTTAAGTGATACTAAAAGAAAGAACAAAATACTTATAAAAAACCTTTTAATGATCAACATACGTTTCAACGCTCCTACGGCGCCATTTTCAAGAAATATAACGATAAACAAAGTATTCTCGCAAATTTGGAAAATAAACTTGCAAACATGAATCACGAGATCAAATGTGTAAAAAAAGAGAAAAGCAGGTGCTTGAAGTAGCCAACTGTAATCGTGAAAATTAACATTTCGTTATTGCTTTTTAAAACGGAAAAATACCTCCTGCCAAATTTAATGGAACTTTTCCGTTTTAAAAAGCAATAACGAAATATTAATTTTCACGATTACAGTTGGCTACTTCAGATACTTTTCCGTTTTAAAAATCAATAACGAAATATTAATTTTCACGATTACAGTTGGCTACTTCAAGCACCTGCTTTTCTCTTTTTTTACATATTTGATCTCGTGATTCATGTTTTCAAGTTTATTTTCCAAATTTGCGAGAATACTTTGTTTATCGTTATATTTCTTGAAAATGGCGCCACAGGAGCGTTAAAACGTATGTTGATCATTAAAAGGTTTTTTATAAGCCTTTTGTTATTTCTTTTAGTATCACTTAAGCATTTCTTTAGATTTCAATTATATTTAGTGATTATGTACGATTGTTATTTTTTTTTCTCGCGCGTGTCTTTTTCTAAGTTTGATAGAATAAATGAGCTGATATTTTGCCACAGCTACACTGCCTAGACCCATGGTAGCTACACATCCATGATCAATATTTATTTGAATCATAGGAATGACTCTCTTTTGTTTACATTTTTAATTCTGGGATTAGACGAATTTCAACTGCGGATGTCTCGAAATATATACGTATTTCGATATATGTAATCTCTCAAGATGTTTTTGTTTTTTCACAATGCGTATAAAAAGGTAAATTTTATGCACCACTACTCAAAAAATTAATTCTCTGAAATTAGCCCAAAATGGCTGATAATCAAATATTTTGCTGCAAGGTCAAACCGGATTCAACACTTGGCGCTTTTTTTGGCAGATTAAAATTTCGCCTAATAGACGTAACGTTAAAGTAAAAATGGCCACCCAAAAGTGGGTAATTAATCGATTTTCAGAATTTTTTGATTTTTTTTCGATTTCTTATAGTGTAAACTAACTTCTCACCAAATTTTAAGTCTGCAAGTGCAGTAGATATATGAAATCTTTTTGATGAGTGAGTAAGTCACTGATAAAATTATCAATTATCAGACAATTTCAAATATCATTATCTCGGAAACTAATTATGCGTTTGTTATAAAATTTTGGATTCTGGATACTTAAGTGGGCCTTACTACACATCTAAAATTACAAGTACGTAGGTCAAATATATTTTCAGTAGTAGAGTGTCGAAATTTGGCGAAAACAGCTCGAAATGGTTCGTGTAAATATACTCACGGCTGGTGTATCGACTTTTTTGCTTTGGGAACTTGGCTGACACACTGCCGTGTGTCTAGATGATGTTTGTCACTAATGATAGAAACACACTTCCAATTACAAAAAGTTATACAAATCAAATACATTTTTTTTTACTAGGGGTTGTATATATATTAAAATACAAAACTTAAGTTTTATACGACCCTTGGGCCCTGTAGGTAGTATTTAAAAAAATGTCCGTTTAAGAAGGACATAAAAGCATACTATTATTTTACAACCAAAACTTACTCAATTATGATACTTCAAAATGAAATTTCGGTGTTTGCTGGCACTAAAACCGGAAAGAAGCGCTTTTAGTGCATATAAACATTGAAATTTCATAAAATTCAAAGTGTCATAATTGAAAAATTTTGGACGTAACAGAATTGGATTTTTTAAATGTTCTTCCTAGACGAAAGACAATATCAAAAGTTTTTAAGACCCGGCGACCAGATAAAAAAAAATAAAAATTCGTATTTTAATATGTATGCAGCCCTTTATAAAACAAATGCCATACCTAAAAGCTGTTCTTGATTTGTATAATTTTTACAAATAGAAGGAGACATCTATTTTGAATCACCCGGTATAATAAAATAGGGATAACATTTTTTAATCGCTTGCATAAATTTTCTTCCAGAATGGATTTACAGTAAATAATTTTAAAAATTAACATGTTTTCATCTAGACATGTATCAGGAGTCTCTAACGTCAAAAGGACTTTTTTAGTTTAACAATGAATTTTACTAGAATAAATGAGCGACGTTGGGTGGCCGCCCTTGGTGCTAAAAAGTACGGCGCGAAAAATGCCTGATTAAAATTTAATAGCTTCTTTAAAAGATGTATTCATTCGTAGAGGTGTTGACCAAATATTATATAGGCTGCATGGCTACAAGAGCCACTTCTATATAAATTCATCACAAATTGGAAGCTGAAAGTTTTCATGAATCCAGTACTTTTTTCTTATGACTATAGAAGAAAAAGTCCTTCCGGCCTGTACCGGGAGGAAAAGGTAGCTTTCCTATATCTTCGTTTTAAAATTTTAGCTAATGTTACACGAAAACAGCAAGTTAAAATGCAAAGAAACGGTTACAAAAGATTCGTTAATATTGAATTTGAATAAGAAATTCGCCAAATTATTGAGCAATAGCCAAATTGGCTTCATTTTATGAAGACTTATTTTGGTCGCCAAATTTGGCGATATTTCGCCAAATGTCGCCAATTTTGGCGAGAATTTGGCGCTAATGGATATGAATATATAGTTTTATGTGTATGATTGGGAAAATTATTACAACAATGAAAGAAAATAATTTGCGAGTAATCGCGTTAATGTGCTGTTTTGTTTCAAAATGTCAGCCACCCTAGAATTTCAAACTGCTCTATCTCAGCCATTTTTTAAGATAGAGGTAAACCAAAAAATGCTCTGGAATCCTCGTATCAAGGCCTAACACTTAATTAAAAAATAAATTTGAATTTTTAACTTTTTTGTATATTTATTTTAGTTTTAAATTTTTAAGTGGCCGCCATCTTGAAACAAAATGGCGGACCAAGCTGGCCAACGAACTCGGTCGAGACATTGGTGAGCTTAATACACACAATTAGTTTCATCAAAATTGATTTATAAATACGAGCGTTATCGTATGACATAGCTCAGATATATATATAAATCAACATTTGAACGGAGGGTGGTTTTGGGGTCTGAGGGTCATGATCGGTGAAAATATATCGAAATTTTCCGGAACTGCTTTCCTCCGAACGGCTGCAATAGGTAGCTTTATACTTTTTTGTATTGAAAGCTTCTTAAAAAACCGGGGTAGTATTTGGAATGCCATCTATATGTTAATAACCTAAAAGATTCAATACATGAGTGAAACAAAGAATATTGAACATAATTTCTTTTCAAAATAAAATATTAGCACGATATGAAGGAAAAACCTGAAAGAAAATAGCCGAAAAAAAATCTTTGCATTGGACCCCTTTTCTTCTGGGCCCCTAGGCTTCAGCCTACTCAGCCTAGTGGGTAATCCGCCTCTGGGAGGAGGCCATTTCCAGAAATTGTGAAATGTGGTACAGATGCCCCCCCCACACACCCCACCCCCTACAGGACTTATATCTAAAAATGTCTTTTTACCTTATACTTTTATATTTTTACTTTATATTATTTTTTAATTTTTAATTTAATTATTTCAAAGAAAAATTTAAAATTCTGGAAACCTTTTAAAATCATAATTCAAAATATGTAATTAAATATTCAAAAGAAAACTACTATGCTACTTTTAAATACTTTTTCAAAAAGGAATAATCATTATTAAAGATTCATTCATAAAACATTATAAGCCTATAACAATGATCTAATATTTCAGACAACATATTCATATTTTATTAAGCACGAATAAAAATTCGTTTTTGTTTAATTCAGCCTCATTAAATCCTACACAGGAGCTTTCCCTGCTGGAAGTCAAAATTATACGTTACTTTTCAAATTACAAAATCTTATTAATGAACGTAACATCTCCAATCATTCAATAAACTTTAGAAATTACTATTTCCAACAATTGACGTAAATCAGTGGCGCGGCGGGCGGCTAATTTATGAATCATAATTTAGAATGCACTTCTCATTTGTGTTGTGTGTGCCGGAATGATTCGCTAATCATTTTGTTGCAATCAATTTCGGAATGAAGATTCGATTATTCTACCCCGAATGTGAGTATCGAATCGTGATGGCGGTACCAAAACTTGAATTTATTTGTTCTGAGGTCGCATACTGCTGGAAGATAAGTTCATAAATTCTGCGTCGCTTTGATTTGGCAGGTACCGCGCTTTCGCCTAAAATTTGAATGGTTAATAATATATGACTTGCAGGTTGTGAGCGACTGTGTGGAATTTCGTTTTCTGGTCTCATCAATTATAATTTCTATTTCTGGTTTGTCAAAAACTTTTGATGAATTATTTTGCGCTGCTGATTTTGCTCTATTTGCTCTGTTGATGAGAGGTGAATTTAAAGTTCAGATTCAGTAGACCTTACAAGAGATAATGTGAACTGGTAGACAGATAAAAGCTTGCATACGTCTCCAAAATATTTCATTGCATTAAAATGAATTATTAAATATATATATATATATATAAGAACCTGGGCTGCTAAAAATTTGAAAAGTTTAAGAAACACATTAAAAGATATACTACAAAAACTATTCTGTCCTCTTACTGAATCACTAAGAATCGGATAATGTGTCAATTTGAAATGAATCAAAATTGATTTTAATTTCATTTGACACAGTAAAATTGTTACTTCTTTTAATTTTAGTTCTATATATTTATCTGTGATCTAAAATTTATATATTAAAATCGTGCTTCCGCTTAAAGCTCTTTTGGAAAATCTTCAAGCTACGGTGATTTAAAAATGCGACCCCCCCCCCCCTCCATATCATTATCAAAGTAATACTAGGGCCTGTGTATGACTCAGAAAGTCTTTTTTAAGAAGCTTTAGGAGTGCGAATGAACAAATAAGAAAAATCAAAAGAAAAGTAACTTTTCTGAAATAGTGGTACCGTGCATGTAGTTACCGCAGGTTTACCTAACATAAAATTAGTATTTTGGCCTCTTAACTGTACTTCCATTTTACAGCCCACATATGAAGGAATTATTTTTTTTTAATGCCAAAGTTAATCTCTGACGCCGACTAATAGAAAATTGCTTTTTAGGTGCGTTCGTAATTATATAAATACGTAGCACCTATAGTCGTCGTCTGGTCCGTCCGCCTGTCTGTCTGTCTATTCGTCCATCCGTCCATCTGTCCACATATAACAGCGCAAAAATCACTCAACCAAATGATTTGAAATTTAATATATATAATCTTTGCAGAATTTTGTCGAGACATTTCAAATTTTATGAAAATCGAATCAAAACTTTTGAAGATATTAATAAAAATATTTATGAAGAAATTTGAATTTTTTAAAAAAAATCGGTGCTTTTTTGTTATAGGAGCTCCCGAGGTTTAGTCGTCAAGCGACCGAGATATTTATTTTATTACAGAAATTAATCTGCAGACGATATAATTCATTTCACAGAATTAAAAATCATCAAGATCTGAATATTTATATAACTAGCTATAGTACGAACGCACCTCGTTTGTCACGTTTGACGTACAATTTCCAACTTGTTTATATTTAAAATATGCAGTTTTTTCAACGGTAAATCTTAGAAAGGCGATTGACATGATATAGGCTGCCTGGCAAAATGTATATTCTACCACAATTAAAATTGTTAGAGAAATTCAGTGCATTTGACTTATGCCTTGTTTGTGCATTTGACAAATGAAGCACAGAATAGTGAAGGAGAATTGATTTATTGCATTGAATTTCCTGCTAATCTCTGAACCGCAACTACAGAATATTTTGAACTTTTACATCATCTGCTAATGATTACATTGAATATATGAAAGAGTCGCCTTATTCCCTGACATAACTACAGTGTTGAAATTTTAATAAAATAAGAGAAAGCAAACCGCAGTTAAAGTAAATAGGTTGATTGTTCATCCAGTACTAAAAATCCTGTTCTACGATCAAATGAGGCTCTATTGAACCTTGGAATTTTTAAAAACATTTACCCCAGCAAAACAATGGGTCAGAAACATTTTATACAAAGTTGAGTTTTATTGGAGATATTTCTTTGAAAATTTTCGCACTTTTTCGTAAAACAAAATAAATAAAAATTTACATTAATGGTACATATCAATATGATTTTATCAGCTGTCAGGTATGTAAGATAAATTATACTTTCGATATATTTGCGACAAAATTTTTCAAATTTAATGAATTTAATAATTATCTTATAACAAATACGTTCACAATAATATAATGTATATTTATTCTTTATTAAAATGTTTGCAAAAATGCAATTAATTTTAATAATAATATATAATTTTATTTAATGTGTATACAAACTAGGGGGCTCTGCCCCCTGCTCGCTACGCTCATCAACCCCCGTTCTGATTTCACAGCCTCTTAAAACCTGGTAATGTATCCTGTTTTAAAAAGATGATGATGATGATATTACGAAAGGCGACTTTCTTCTGTAATCAGGTTATAATGCTTTTTCATTTAATTCATCTTTTTTATTTTTAATATTCATGTGTAAACACAATTTTTATGACGTAATTTTCTTTATTTCCTGCTTTCAACACGTGATCATTTAATTATTATTTTAAACTTTCATTATTGTTTTTAATAGTCTCGCGCAAATACATTTTTTATTTGAGATAAAACATAATCCTTTGCGCTTATTTAGAAATTGGCAACAATATAAAAAAATGACTTTTTCAATAAAAGATTTTTTACTCGATTTTTAAGGATTTTCTGAGTTTTTATTGTCCGACCGTGATAATTTTTTTAATTTCTGAAAGCTTGTTATATTTCGCGTCTGGTGGTATGATTTTCGAATCCGTAGGATGGCTAGAATAAAAGTAATAGCTCCTCAAAAAAGTCCCTAGTAAAAAAGCGATGAGAATAACCCGGAATATCTACGCAGAATTTGATTGGTCCATTTCGTTTTTGGCTCAGTTCCAGATTACTTTTTTTTTATATAGAAGGATTTTCTTTTTTAAATCCGCCGTAGTGGAATTTCACATTAACGAATTACAGAATACCGAACTTAATCGGTGGTTTGTACAAATTTGTTGTAACGAGATTATACTGTAATATTACTTATTTCGTGCCATCTTGGATCATATAAAACACGAAATTCTATAACATAATCTCTACTCTCTTCTATATGATAACTAATTCCGTTTATAGTATTTTTTGTTAATTCGAATTTTTGGCAATGTGAACACTATAACGTGTCCTCTCCTCAGAATTCAAATTAAAAAGAATCCGCTGTATATACATTTTCATTTCTGAGATAATTTATATCCCTTATCTTTATTTAAATAAAGTGTCCTTAAAATTTTGAGACATAAAAGAAAAGAAAAGTGAAAGAACCAGTTGCATTCCTTATTTTCCAGGTTCTTTCTATGTTATCCTATTCCCTTCCATAAAAAAAATAATCTGTGAGTTATCTCCTCATTCCATGAACAAAATCACGACGCCTGTTTGTCGATAGGGCCAACATCGATAATTAGGCGCATTTCGGTGAGAATCGAATGAAAAGAGCGGGGGGTGCCCCAGGCGAGAAAGCGCCCTTGTTGTAAATGATGATGACACTGAGGAGCGGCGAGAGCATCCTTCATGCAAATCTTGGTCATTAATATAAATAATAGTCACTCTGATGTTCCACAAGGAGGGGGTGACTGCCACGCGTCCCTCCAGTTCCGAACTTTTCGCGGGCGCGCATCACTGCGTGTTCTTCGCATTCTACAGCGATGCGATCTTCGACAAAGGTGAGGCGACGTCAGTTGAATGAAGCTTATTTTTAGGTCGTGATTCCGTCTTTCGTGATAGAGTTCTGCACGGGTTCCGACACGATCGCGAAGAAACATATTTGAAATAAAGTCAAGCCCGGCCACAAAAAAAAAAAAAAGTCAATCCGAATCTCGATAAAATATTTTTTGTCAATCCAAAACCCGACACACTTCAATCCGAAACTGACTTAAAACCCAAAATAAAAGAAAATTGATGTATATTTTAATTGCTGTTAGTAGTCTCGCAAACCGCTGCTTTTTTCATTTCATACAATTTAACTTGTAATTTTGAGCTTAACTATAGAGTAACAAACAAGTGGATACCAATGTTCCATCTTGTGCTGCGGGCGGTTGCACCCTGTCCGACGTATAAGAGTCAGAGATGCCGAGTTGGGATTGGGATATCGTTCCTTGTAGCTCAGTAGTAGATCCTCAGAGCGCTATTCTGAGGTCCCGGGTTCAATTCCCGGCTTGGGACATTTATCACTCTGTCGGCTTGACGCTCAGTTTAGCAATGACAAATTCCACTGGTTTGTTACTCATTAAGTTTCGGGCGAATTTAACTCCTGAAAAATTAATTGAAATTTACTTAACTACAGATACTAGTGGAATTTTGCTTCATTTGGACCAGAAACGCCAAAGAATGAACATTTCTCAAGAATGTTCTGAAATGTATTGTGTTGCAAGTTGAAAAATAATATGAAATAGTGTCAAAAATCTTGTGCTTTCACTGTCAGGCCGATAGCTTATCAAACCACCCTCGTACAGTACCGCTCGAATTAATTGGAACACGCTATGAAAAAGAGCAATTTTCTCTTAATACATAGTTTATTATAAAGAGTTTTTTTTTAATACTTGATACGTCCTCCTTTGTTCTTTATTAACTCCTAACAACATTTAGGCATTGATTCAAATAGTTTTCCCTTCCTTTTTTTTTTCAATTCATTGTCATGAAACCATATCTTCATTTGTGAAGAAATCATAGACTTTTTTGTTGTACAGTCTTCTTTGGAAAGTTTTTGCTTACAAATTTACCAGAGATTTTTGATCGGGTTTAACTCTGGGGAATTACCAGGCCATTGAAGAATTTTTATACCGTTTTGAACGAAGAAGTTTTTAGATTTTTTTTAGATGTATGGCAAGGTGCAAGATCTTGCTGGAAAATCCCGTCGCCGGCTGGAAACAATTTTTCATCCAAAACATCCTCCAAAGAAAATGTTTTGGGCTGTATGATCACACATGGACCATGACCATTGAGTCCAGTAGAAGGAATGATAAATTCTGATAAGTACATATCTTTATTCAAGAGAAGAGTGGTACAAAAATTGTTTCCAGCTGGCGACGGATTTTCCAGCAAGATCTTGCACATTGCCATACATCTAAAAAATTTAAAAACTTCTTCGCTCAAAGTGTTATAAATGCTCTTCAATAGCCTGGTAACTCATCAGACTTACTTATCAAAAATTTCTGGTCCATTTGTAAGTAAAATCTTGCCAAAAAATACTGTACAACAAAAACACGTCTATGATTTCTTCACTAACCAAGATATGGTTTCATGACAATGGACTGAAAAAAACATTTGAAAAACTAATTGAATCAATGCCTAAACGGTGTCAGGAGATAATGAAGAACAAGGGGGGACATATCAACTATTAAAATAAACTAAGTCTGTACTCTTTATAATAAATTATGTATTAAGAGAAATTTGCTGTTTTTCATTGAATGTTTCAATTCATTTAAGCGTTACTGCATGTATAGACTAAAATATGTGGACAAAAGCTGAAGTTTCGCAGGATCAGAATGTCAAATTAATCTATAAAAATGTGTACTATTATTTTTGGTTCACAATTCTTTTGATACTTGCATTTAAAAGAAAAAAAATAAGAAAGTTTATGTAATATATCTTAAAACTTATCGTATCGCAATCAATCTACAGTTTTCACTTAAAAAAAGCCTATTTATCTTCTTTTTAGTACTTTCCTGTATTACAATTTTTAATCGACCACTTATTACTGTCGCTGTATATACAGGTGTATTTCTATTCGACAAAGAATCTTAATTAAATGAAACTTTACTTCTTTTGTTTAATAAGCTCAGTGAGTTTTATTTTTTATTCTTAGCATTCATTTTTATTAAAGTAAAAATAATATATTTTTTATGAAGTGCTGTATATTATAGTAATTTTTAACACTACGGTGACTTCTCACTAATAGATTTTACGTTTACACGCGTCTCTCAGTCATATGCACTTTTAGGTAGCTTTCATTACAAAAAGCTACCTGTTGCAGCCGTTCGGAGGAAAGCAATTCCAAAAGATTTTGGTATATTTTCACCGATCATGACTCCCAGACCCCCAAACCACCCTCCGTTCAAATGTTGATACATATATACAGGGTTCGTACGGCTCCTGGAATTTTGCGACCAGAAAATTCTTCGGTACCAGTAATTTCTTACAGAAAATCTCTCCTTAAAAGAAGGCGAAGTTTCGCGAGTTTAACCTAGATATTTTTTCCATGAAGAAAATACTGGTGAAACTCCTGGAAAATTCCCTGATCCGTACGAACCCTGTATATATATATATATATATATATATATATATATATATATGTAATAATAAAAAAATTTCGCCATTTTTCTTTAGTTAAATTATTCCAAATTCTTACAATTCTAATTTTTTCCCTTTCTTTTTAAAATATCTCTTAAATCTATTTTATATTTTATTCCATAACTTAATCAAAATATTCTTTTAATTATCATTCTAAAATTTCTAATCTGTTAAAAGTTACACGTATTTATTAAAACCTTATTCTATTAAATGCAACACTGCTTCTAAAAGCACCTGCTTAATTTCTTCTTATTTTGAGACATTGAATTTTTATTCTTTGGAACATTTTGTAATACCATTTTTAATTTCTATTTAATATTATCATTCGGCGTCCCATGATCCCTCGCGTTTTCCCCGCTCAAGGTATTTTACCTTTTTAAAATACCGCTTCTAAAGAAAGAGTTTTGGCAATACGTCAGGTACACACCCTCTTGACCTCGTTTTTTCAACCATTAGAGAGCAGCCTTCTCTACCCCCTTGCTTCCCTCCGAGCCTTGCTGTCAGTGGACTAGCATTTTCGCGCGTTTGTACCCTTGGGCGAATTTTTGGAATATTTATACTGTTGCACTGGCTTCGGAGACAGACTTTTACACGAATTATTATTGTCCAACTAGAAGCTGTCGCTGGGCTAGTTCAAATTGGTTCGTCAATAGCTCTAATGTGTTTCAAGTTTTTAATGAAGTGAAATTCTGTGGAGTTGTTTTCATATCTATTATCGAATAAAAGTCATTGCTCGTCTATCCCGTCTTCCTTAATGCTTTAGAGCAGTGGTTCCCAAACTTTTGGGCTCGCGGAGCCCTTTTTGGGAAGATTTTCGAAGGCGGAGCCCATTAACCCCATGGTACTCTATGGTTTGCAAATTAATGTTTTTTATGCCTATGGAGCAGAGAAAGATTTCCTGGATAAGATTTTGAATCAATAGTTTCCAACATAGGGCCAAGGTTCTCAGTTTGGCCCTTTTCGTGATGCAGAAATTCTGCATTTATACTAGAAATTTCGAAAATTAAATTTTCTATTATTAACCCCTTAACAGTTTTATTTAATATTACTATTATTGGATAGAATAAATTAAAAATAAGGACAAAATACCACTCTTTTTGTAATAAAATATCTGCCTTGTATAATCGAAATATGTCCGCCAAATACAGCAAAAATTACAGTTAAAAATTTGTGGTTTCTGAAAGCTTTTAGTAACGAAGAAAACAAACTCTTCTTACCCGAGCGACGTTCGAGCAATACTGTTAAAGGGTTAATGACATCCACTTTTAACCCCTTGCCTGTCTCACACGAATCCAGTTCGAGACACCATAACGCTCTATATTTGGAATGCCCGAACTGATTTTGGGGAGGTGAAAAATCAGTGATTCTGTTCCATTAGTTCTATTTCCTTTTTCAAATGTGTAATGCAATTTAATTTACTATTTTTAGAATAGATAATATTTGAGTAAAATTTGACTATAAACAATTTCTCATGTATGTAAAAATATTAAATATAGTAATTATTTAATTTAATTTAATTTTTTTAATATAAAACAACCTATTTCTAACCTTTTTGTTTGTGTAATGCACAAAATTAAATAGAGAATTTTTTTCAATTTTTGACATATCTTTCTCAATAATCCCAATAGGCTACTCGCGATAAGAAAGAAAATGCGTAGGCCAAGTCACCCATGGGTAACACGTTTTCGCCAGTTCCGTCCATCCATTATAGAATCATGCGATTACGGATTCTTTTTTCGTTCTTCTTTACGTTTCTAGTACTTCTAAACATGTAACGAAAACGAATCGCCTCTGAGCTTCTTATTTTGAACCATTTTTTAAAAATACATTTAGAGACAGATCATCGTTTTAGTGTTTAAGTGTGCGGGGCAAAATCTATAACTGTATTATTAGGTACAGCATAGTTCATTTTTTTATGTTTTATTTGAAGTATTTAGCTATTAATTATAGTTTCGAAAGGAACTTTCTTTCACCATGGTTTTTGCCTCAAAATAGATATACGGTTAAAAACTACACACGTTAAAAGAACTGCAAGTAGTAGAAAAACTTTACTAACAAAACGGGATAAATGGGTGGGGTTGAATATATGTCAGATCGGGTACTCATTAACGAAAAGTCTAAGCAAGGGGTAGAGCTGAGCAAAAGTTTATATTGGTAGTGTGAGGACAAATGTATAGAACCAATATAATTTTTTTAATTGCTACAGCCTTATTTCTGATAAGAAAATCTGGCCTTATAAGAAGCCTTAACATAAGAATTTTAGCCAATGCCGAGGCCAATTAACACAAAATTTTAAAGAGGGGTTGATAAGTAATGCAAGATGTTAAAAAAATGTGTTTTCAGCAACATACATTGCTTTAAAAACAATTATTTAAAACAGCCTAGAAAATTTAAATAACTAAGAATTAAAATAATAATAATAATAAACGGATTAAAGGAATTAAAGTTACAAAAAGAAAAAAGAAAACTATATACACACTGTATACAAATATTAAATGAATGTAATGAGGGGTTTATTAAATGATACAAGATGTTACAAAAAAGATACGTTTTAATCGACAAACATTGTTTTACAATGAAAAACACTATAGAAAATGTATATATATAAAAAACATAAAATGATTAAAGAAATTAAAGTTATATATATATAAAGAAGAAATATAATATACACAATTGTAAAATGAATCTAATGAGGGGCTTTAAATGATACAAGATGTTATAAAAAAGATGTTTTAAACGACAAACATTGTTTTACTATGAAAAACAGTATAGAAACTTTAAATAACTAAAACTTAATACAAATAACATAAACAGATTAAAGAAATCAAAGTTATAAAAAGAAAAAGATATATATACACAATATACACAAATGTTAAATATAATCTAGTGAGGGGTTTTAAATGACACAAGATCTTATAACAAAGACGTTTTGTTAAAGACAAACATTGTTTAAAATATAAATACAATTATGAAAAATCGGATAGAAGATTTAAATAACTAAGAATGAATAAAAATAAAACAGTTAAAAGAAATTAAAATTCCAAAAATGAAAATAATACAATATCCAATATATACAAATATTAAATGCCGATAGAATTTTTTTTATTCTGCACAAAGTGTGACGAGCAATAACGTATAAAAGTTTAGTGTGATTCATAATACTATTTCTTGTAGCTTATTTTGAATCGAATTTTTAAAACCCATTACATGCAGAAACATAAAATAAAGTAATTCAAACCAAAAATATTATATAGAAAATGAATATATATAAATGCATTTTTTTATAAGATATAACAGAATATATCCTAGTATATTTCAACCCAGTGATAGATGTATTTGTTTACACACACACAAAAAAATTCCTACGTACTCACTACGTACGTATTTCACTCCTACATACTTTCCACAAATTTTCCCTTGCAAAATGCTAATTTCTTTCATGTTTTGTTTATTTTCATGGAACGCTGCGGAGCCCCTGAAAAGTATAGGCGGAGCCCCAAGGGCTCCGCGGAGCACACTTTGGGAACCTCTGCTTTAGAGAAATTCTTCTGGAAATCATTGCCTCTACTCAGACATATCACGATTGCACTTACTCTACGTTTTCAGATGTGACTTGTTCTCCGAGATTTGTCTTCATATTTTGAGTAAATCGGGGTAATACCCTCTACGGATGTCATGAATGGATTTCAGTGACTTCGACTGCGCCTACATCGATCTTATAAACAGGTAAAATTTCGTGGGGTTCGGGGACTGAGATGTCGTCCCGGGTGTATGATGGAACGAACGTTTCATATATATATACATGACATATGTCATGCTGTAACTCATGTGACTGAGTATGTGTGTAGGACCATACCAAGGTCTCGAACGAGTTCGTTGGCCAGCTTCATTCGCCATCTTGTTTCAAAATGGCGGACAGTTAAAAATTTTTAAATCTTAAAAAATTCCAAACGATGTGCAAAAAAATTATAAATTATTGAAAAAAATGTTTCCGTTAAGTGTTAGAACGTGATACAAGGATTCCGGAACATGTTTTGTTTTGGCTTTATCTTTTTTTTTTTTTTTTTTAGACCGGCGACCAGGCCCCTACCTGCCAGGTTTCCCTAGCTTAAACGGGTTTAGTGCCTGGCAACGGGGCGCGTAGCGCCACTGAAGAGATGCCGCGTAGCGGCTGGCCGTTGCTGGCAGGACGGCTATGTGGAGGACTTAGTTTTGTTCCCATTTTTGTTTTGCTGCTAATTGATGTTATTCTCTTTATATGGACCTGCGCTTGGCATCACACCCATACGTCATGTCATCGTTATGCGAGTTGGTCTCGTAATTTAGAGCCTTGATCAGGTGACGAGACCTTCACCTGATTAGGCACCCCCAGAGGTATAATTCACAGGGAACTTGGAGGACTTTACACCCACGACGGATTTTACATGCACCGGGCGCCATTAGCGTACATGATAAAAAAAAAAAAAACCTGTAAGTGAAGGGGGTTAATACATGTTTATTTAACTTTACATAAAAAATAGAAGAAAATGATTACTTTTACCTGTGTTGGATTGTTTTTTTCCCTTACTTTTTTCTACTGTACTTTCCAGTTACCTGTTGTTTTTCTTTTGCTGCTTGATTTTTGTTGCACATTTAAGTTTATCTCGTTGCTTTTTGGTTTCTCATGTGATGCAGTTGTTTCTCTTTTGTTGCATTTATTTTGGTTTCTCATTTGTTGCAGGTTTCTCATTGGGATTTGGGTTTCTCATATTTCGCTGTTGATTTTATACTCTGTTGCATCACTGGTAACCGTTGAATTTGTTGTCATGAATGCGCTCTAGTCAAAGACATTTAAGATATATAGACTGGCAATACCCATTCAAAAGCCATCAGCCATCTGAAGTAAATTGAAACACCTCAACCGCGAGGTCTGTACGTCAGATTTGAGTTGTTTACCATTAATCGCTATGGCTAAAAGCTACTTAAAAAAATAAATTTTTATTAATGCATACGAAGTTTATGCCATTTTTTTACATCAAGCTATTTTTTTATATATCTAAATAGGCATTAAAAATACTTAATTTCCTAAAATAAAATAAAATAAGGTAATTTATTAATAATTTTTTTGAATGGTGTATTTGAGTAAGAGTATATAATTTTAACATGCAATAAAGGCGAAATGTACATTGAAACGAAACAAATTGGTGGAGATTATAAGTTGAAGCGTCTGAAACCAAGAAATTTTAAAAAAAGGGGGGGGGGGAGAGAAATCTATCTAAGTTAATTAATTGATCCTTCAAAATATTCATGCATGCGTGTATGAATGTTAAAATTTAAAGATGATTCCAAATAAGTTTTGCAATAAAGTATATTTTTAATAGTTAATAAAGCTTAACAATTTCAAAAAAGTAAATAATGTAAGCAAAATCAAATAATACATACCAATAAAATAAACATACATATTTAAATATATATTCATCAGTTTTAATTTTGTAAAATATAGTTGTTATTTGTTTCAATATTTTAGATTTATGTTCGAAAATTTTATCTTGTAAGTTAAGAAAAAATAAAACTTGTTTAGAAATAAGATTTTTGTTAAAAAGATAATATATGCATATATTTATTATTATTTTAATTATTGTTTAATCATTGCTTTTTTTTTAATCATAAACTAAACTGGAAAAAAATTCTGGAATTAATTTTAACTGTAGGATGAAACAAACACAACACACACACATTCTAACTTCAAATGCTTCATGATTTTGAGCCAGCTAAATTTGATAATTTGTAGATTGTAAGGCTCTTCGAAACACAGGTGTGTATGATAAATAATAAAGCCCTGCTAATTTGACAATTTTAAAGTAAACTTATTTTTACGATAACTTAAATATTTTTGCAATTCGCTCAAAATAAATTTGTTTTTTGAAATGTGTCTGTTTATGAACAAATACAGAGTAAGTAGAATAAATAAAATATCTTGTGCTTGATTCTACATCCACCCAGGAGGTTAAGCACATAGATGCTATTGTCCAAAAATGTACAGTTAAAATTATACTGTGTGTGGTGTACAATTGTGAGAACTAGCAATCAACAGATAATTTCTTATTCTTCGGTAAGTACATTTTTATTTATGAGTTTACTTAAGAATGTCCTTTTTAATAAATGTTGGTATCATTGTTTCATTTATTTAGTCAGTATTATTTAAGTGATGACAAAATAAAATTCACCAATTTGATCTGGCTATGAATTTATGGCACAAATGAGATTTATCTAAAAGCAATTACTTGATTATAAGTTGTTTAATTGAGATATTTTTTTCATTATATAAATTTGAACAGCAAAATTATATTTATTCATAATTTTTTTAATCAATTTAATATCACTTTCTTATGAATCGCTTCATTTTAGTTTAGCTGTTAAAAAAAGATAACTGTTTTGGAATTCCCAATGCATTTATAATGTATAATGTACCTTGGAGAGAGTGGTATAAAATAAAAATATTTACTGAAACACTAAGAACTTTTTATCACTGTTGTTATCCAAAACTGTACAATTAGAATAATTTTTGCAATTCCTAAATGAATATCAACATATTAATTGATAATGTAAGCCTATAATCAAGATATGTCTGGTAAGTCTACTTATGGAAGTTGAGGAGATGACTTACAAAGCTGACTTTTGGGATTCAAGGAACTCAGTTAACCAAGTCTTCTGTTGGAATTTTTATGCCAGCTGGGTACATTCACAGCCAGAAGTGTTTATTTAATATTTCTGTCTGTAAATGTAACTTGCTAGAGCTTCAGATGTCTTCCACGTCCAAGAAAACTCTTGCTGCAAATCTTCATTTACAGTTTGTGTTGCATGGGTTATGCTTGCTTCATTCACAGTAATTCAATATGTTGATATTAAGCTCATTTAAGATTTGGAAAAATTATCTTACTTGTACTTTTTTGCATAACAAACAGTAATAAAAAGTTCTTTGTTTTTCAGTAAATATTTTTATTTTACACCTGTATCTGAAAGTGTTATATATTAGAAATGCTGGTACTTCTCAACTATTGAGGTCTTGGTGACGAGTTACAGAGAACTGAAGCATCCTTAAAATTTCTCATGCATATTTTCTGGCAACCTATACACTGTTTCTTATACACAATTTTTTTTTCAATATTTATATAATTTATTTAATATAAAGAAGCTATTTTTATATACAAACAGAAGTAATTTGTATGTATACATATATACATGGTTCTTCTTCATTATCCCGTCGACCGTTTTTCATTAAAAAAAAAAACTATCGCCAAACTATTATGCCAAATCCAATAAACAAATGGAAGAATGTTGACATTAGAATTATAGTGGAAAAGTACCGAAATACATTAGGAATTCTAAAATTAATAAGGATTATCTGTAACAAATTAATTTATGATTCATGAATTTAATACTTTCATTAGTAGTACATGGTGTGAATACTACCAGAAAATGTTTTAATAAATTTTATCTTTTTTTAATTCACTGTTTTAATAAATAATATATATATAAAGCTAGTCTACTTAAATTGAAACATTTAAAATTGTGGTACTTTTATATTAGCTGAGCACAGGTAATACATTGCCAAATGTTACCATCTTCATAATTTTCATTGCATTCATTTCATTTAAAATACACAATTTTCACTGAAAATACATACATTTAAAACACACATTTTTTTATTATACATACACATATATTACTCATTAAATTTAATATACAAAGAAGAAATAAAATAATACCACAAACCAAAACATTTTATTTCAACATCAAAGCATTGTTTTTTTTTTTACACATGCATAAAATAAAAGCTGCTATTGGCGAAAAAGAAAATGCTATTGTTGAGATTTGATTAAATTATAATTTTCTGCTATAATTAATGACCAACAGAAAGAGTTTCTATTGCTGTTCATTTCTTTTCGAACATTTAATAAGTAAGATAGTAGTGTTATTTAAATCTATTTTATATTTTAAAGAAATTCTTTTACATAAGCAGTCTACTACTCATATTGAATTAATATCAGTATGTCTGAAAGGTTTAAATCAGTCGCAATAATAAAAAGATTTAACAAAAATCTGTGTCTTTGAAAGTGCACTGTTTTTATATGAAAAGAAATAATAAAACTAGAATGTAGGAAAGTGTTTGTTAGAAATTTAACTGTCTTATTATGCAATTTAAAATTGTTAAACCGTTTTTGAAACTCAGAATTATCTGAAAAAGAAAACTATATAGGTATTAGAAATTGAAAGTGGAAAACAATGTGAATAATAACATGCTTAGTGTACATAAAGGTAAAAAAATGCTTTTAAACAAAAAATTCTGAAGTCAAAATAAAAATCGTAAAAGCATGAGGCGCTAATAAAAATATTTTAAGTCCTCTAGAAAAAGTATGCAACATGGCAGCGCACACTGCAGATTAATCTAGTAACTTTAAAATAAAGGCTGTTCTTAAAAAAAAAAAAAAAAAATCATTTTTACTTTATTCCTAAATTATTGTATCTTCTAGGGATGCACCCAGTATTCCGTCATACTACTGAATGTTTGGTTAAGCTGAATATCATATTATTTGGTTAGGCTGAATATCAAACTATTTGATATGCTGAATATTCGATTTGGCCAAATATATTGATATTCAGTCAAACTGAATACTTAAAGAAAGTGTTTTTAAAAGCATTTATTTTTATTTATTTATTTATTTATTTATTTATTGAAAACCTTAGATAATTTTTATTTTTAACTGTCAATAAATAAAGATATTAAGAAATACAATCATATTTAAATAACAGAGATTGCTTTTGCTTTATTTATTTGCTGTTTGAAAAGTAACTGTTAATGATGTCATTCATAGGAACTAATGATCTGTAAATGCAAGTTTTTGAATATTGTTAGCTTTTTCACAACTGGGTATTTCTAAACATAATGAAAGATAATATGCAGCTTTCAGGGGTTTTAATAAGTAACAACTAACAAGACAAACAGTTTTTGTATGGGAAACCAGAATTCCAACCACTTATTAAAAAATACAGTGTATCTCACTCCATGTCGAACTCACATTTTCATTTAAAATGGACAATAATGAAGATATTGTAACAATATATTCAAACATCAGACACTCTGTTTTCTGTAAAATATGACAAGAAGTGTTAAAAAGTGACACTAGTGCAGTGCAAACACTAAGCTGGACATTCCACTATTCAGAATGCAGCTGACAGTACATATACTGTGTCACTGATTAAAATTCAATCACTTCAATGATTCCAATACACTTTATACAAAACAAAGTTAATATGATAAAAATCTTGCTAAAATATCTTCATTATTGCTAAAGTTGTGAACAAATATTAGGGTTCTACTTCTAGAAACCTTGTATTTTTGATTGAATAAATGGATTGTGATGTTGGTTTTCTGTACAGAAAATGCTTGTCTTGGCCTCATTATATTCCTCAAAAGTTTGTTCTAAAATTTTACAAACACCATATAAATTTCCAACCTTTGAAAATAATTGTTCACTTTATTCACTCTAGTACATTTCAAAAACTTTCTTGCTAAGTTGCCACCATTTGAATGTTTTTTTATTATTATTATTTACTCGCTTCTTGTCAAATAAATACTATATGACTGTAAAATATTCCTTCAAAATTTCTTTTTGATTTTAATGTATTTGTTTTAGAATATAAGTAAATTTTATTCATACATTTTAGTTCACAGAAGAAGTCATAAGTTGAAATTTTTATTAATTAAAGGAGTTAAGACTAATCCTTCTTAAATAATTTAAAGCATAGATTTTTTTTTTTTTTTTTGGTAAAATTTAATTGTGAAAAGGTTTTTTTCATGAAAATTGTCTTTGTGCTAAATATGAAAATTATTTTGAAATTTAACTTTTTAAAACTTTTAAACCATGAAATATAGAAGTATTCAGTCAGTCGAATATTCGGTATTTTGCCAAAGTCACTATCCGGTGTATCCCTAGATCTTCTTATTACATTTTCTTTGTAAATGTATATTTTGCTTAATTTATGGGTTACTATTTTTTCTTATGGTCGCATATAAATTTTGTTTTGCTGCAGATTAACACTGAAAAATCTGCTACTGGGACTCAGTAAATTGGAATTTTAATCACATTCATAATATATTTTAATTTATCATGAATTATAGCTTTTCATAATAATAGCTTTAATCATCAATAATAGCTTTTCATTACATTGTTTTTAATGTGTCACATTTACTGGGGACAAGTCATAAAACAAAATCTTTCATTTTATGAGTAACAATGATTCCAAACTCCTGCCCAATGAGGATCCTGTGGTTGCACCACTGTTATAATTCATCACTATTATTACTTATTTATATTACTGCAAATGTTACTTTACATTATTGTAACGGACAAATACTTACTGTTGAGTTTGAGTCAAGTGGTAATAGGTTAAAATACAAAACCATGCCTGAAAATTAGTTATTTAAAAAAATAAATGTTTTTTCAATTTATAAACAATATTTCTCAAGCTGTGTTAAGAAGGTTAAACTTGATAACACAAATAAACAATGTATTTAAAAAAAAAGAACTGACAGTCAATAAAATTAGCAAATAGCATGCCTTCTTATTTATATGCAAAATAAATTTCTTGTTGATCAATGTAGAAACCGATTATAAATCTTTCAGGGGTCGATGCAGGTTTTTTATCTTGGGGCCCATTTTGTGAAATGTAAAGGTTATTTTTGTGAAAAAGAACATTTTGTAACAAAGGATGAAATCTAGTTAATCAAATTCGAACCAAGCATTTATAAACAAACTTTTTAAATTCCTTTTGCTAAAGTTTTCATCTCTGGTGATATTGTTTGTTTACAAATTACCGATTTTAAAACATCACAAAATAATAAATAGTAAGTTTTTATGGAATAGAATTTTGTGAAGGGCCCATTTTATCAAATTGATTTTTGTGAAGGGTGACATTTTATCAAACTGAATTTTATGAAGGGCCCCATTTTATTAAATAGATTTTTGTGAATGGGCTCTAAATAGGCCCCAAACTTTTCCTGGATCGACCCCTGTCTTTGTAATTTTATTCTTTCAAGATTTTCTTTTTCAGTGAATAAGTGATTTTTTAGTATGTATGTAAATAAAATATACAATTTTGCATTCATCAAAATTATGAATGCTCTACATTTAAGTTCTAAAAAGGCAAAATAAAATTCATATTGTAATATTTGCTCATAAAAATATATGATAAAATAATGTATTCTTGATTTCGAAGCACCAAAATGTCACAATGGATAAATACCCAAAACATGATCAGCAAGATCTCAAATTCCCTTCACTAATGTTAAACATATAGGCCTATAATGCATTCATATTTTTTAAATATCTCCTCCTCTTTATTTTCTGTGTGCTGCTCATAAAAGATGCCTGTTTTATATAGTTGTCAAAATATTTCTAAAATTTATACTTAATTTATAATTTTATGTGTTAAAATTAATCATTAATAGCTGGGAGTAAAATCTTGTAAAGAATTGATCCTCTACGTCCAGGTGCACGATGTGTCATTCTAGCATTTCCTGTGAGTACACTTAACTGCATACCTTCCCTCGCTATTTTTGCCTTGAAGACTAGCAGACGCCGAATGCTATTGTACTGTGAGCGGAAAGTTCGGACAGTGATGTAGTGGTAAGGCGTTACCCAAAGAGGGGTCTTACGCTTTGATCCTTGCCGAGTTCGTGGGAAAGAGTTCATCTGCGAGAGAAGCGATCTCTGCACACGATTTTTAGGTTTGCGCCCGAAACTTTGCCCTTTGTCTTAGAACGTCCAATGACGGACTTAGTGAAAACGAAACAGAGGGATCTCAAGGCTGCTAAGAGGCTGGAGAGTTTCGAGGGGCCCGCCTCGACAAAGCCCCCGCCCCTAGAAGGAGTTCTCCTGCGAGAATGAAAAAGTGAGAGAGGACAGTTTTTGGAGAGATCGAAAAGGAGAGTGTTGACTCTCTGGAGAAGGGAAAAGGAAACGTCAGTTTCGAACTCAGCGTGGTGTAAGCGCTAGTGAGGTCCGACCTCTAGAATTGATACAGCAGGTATCCGGTGAAAATCCCAGCGAAGTGAAAAAGCACGACAAGTGCGATAGTGAGAGTTCTTTAACTCTGAAGCATCGTGATTTAGTATATTTTTCCGAAGAGAAGGAACGGACGAGCCCTGTTCCGAATGAACTTTCTTTAGAAGTTACGACAGACAGTAATTTCCTGAGACTTTTGATTGATCGAGCTGCACTCAGAGTCAAGAGAACATTAATTTATTAGCGATTGACTCACGGAAAATAATTAAATGCTGTATTGACGTCTTGTATATATTTTTCATTAGAATTAACATTGTTATACAATAAAATTCTATTTTCTAATTTATGCGAGAAATTCTCTGTGCCAACGATCCGATCTCGCTACCAGTCACCATCTTTTATCGGGTCGGTATAGAGGAGTTACTACAACTGGTGGCCTGCGGTGATGGATTAATTAGCAAAAATTAATGACATTCTCTAAAGACAAAGAGTGGACTCTGAAATTTAAATCATCAAAGTGCTCCAAGAAAGAGTCTCCTTGTGACTTGTGACCTGAGTCTCCTTAGACGCCCCTGTGGATCAACACAGCATCAGAAAGAGAAATCTACCAAGAATTCTGGAGAGTGTTCCCCCATCAGAAAGAGAAATCTACCAAGAATTCTGGAGAGTGTTCCCCCATCCGGAAGAGTCCCCATCCGAAAAGTGTGACAGAGAACCCCGTCTGTGCTCCTGAGAATCTCTGAAGTCTGTGCTTCTGACGCCCTGAAAGACTCTTAGTAATGGAGGTAAGCTCTTTTTATACTCAGAGTGGCTTTAATTGTTATTAGTGTTTGTATAGGTGTTGTAGGCTTCAAAAAAAAAGTTGTATGTTTATTTTTGTGAGAGTAAATATTTTGAGAAATTTTTCCGGTAGAAAAAAAAGTATGATGAGATATTTCCGATACAACTGTAACTTATTTAATAGACAAATTTTGTAGTTAAAATTAAATTATTGTTGAATTAATTTAATGCAAACTGAGAGTTGTGCAGTGTTACAAATTTTAGCTGAATCTATAAATGAGAGTTCATTGGAAAAAAAAAAAGTATCGAACGCATTTCATATTTTACGATAACAGAGTTGATTTTATATGTTTTTTGTGAATTATTCTAAATTTTTTTAAGAGTGGATGCAGAGACTAAGACCACCATTGATTAAAAGAGAAAGGAATTGAATAAGACTTTTGCAATTTAAAATATTTTTACTGTGCTTTTTGAAATTGAAATTGTTGTTTTGTGTAAAATTGATCCCATATGTATTTTATAACCAAATACCAAGGTGAATGTGGACGATAGGATAGGGTTGCTTATTTTTATATGTTGCATATTTCCTATATATTATTGCTAAGCGCACTTTTTTTATGAGCGTATATTTTGGTAATATTTTGACGCACTTGGTAGGATTTGATTTAATCTTATTGTATTGTTTTATATTTGTGGGAAAGATAATTTCTAATTTTATACTTTAAAAATGTCGGAGCTTAAATATTTTAGGAAAGCTGATTTGCAAACGTTAGCTTGCGAATTTGAGGTCATTTTAGAAGAGAATGATACTGTACCGAAAATTATAAAAAAAATAGAGTCGTCAGAGGGATTTGATAAAGAGCTAGCCTTAGCGCAAATTAAACTGTTAGAAAAAGACAGGGAAAATAAATTATTGACAGAGAAGGAAGAGAACGATAGACTTCAAAAAGAGAAAGAGCGCGAACATGAGTTAGCTATGTTAAAAGCGACACAAGAGTCAGATGACCGGAGTACCGCATCCAGTAGCATCTCAGTTAGAACGAATCATTTACCCCTAAAAACAATTATGCATCGCTTTGATGAAAAGAATTCGGATATTTCGTTGTTTCTGAATTTATTCGAGAGACAGGCAAAAAAATGTAATTTAAATTCGGATGAGTTGGTGACGAATTTACTATCATTATTACCTGTGGGAATGGCCGAGTTAATTTTGAGAGAACCCGAAGACAAAATTGATGATTTTCAATATGTGAAAGAAAAACTGTTAGAACGCTATCGTTTGAATGCAGAGACATACCGACAAAAATTTAGTCAACATCCACGAAATCCTAATTCAGTTTGGAAGGATCTGATATTCGAGCTTAATAGTTTTTTAGAAGGTTGGCTGTCATGCTTACAAGTTTCGGATTTTGAGGGTTTGAAAAATTTGCTTGTCACGGACCAGATCAAACGGAGAGCGTCTCCAGAAATGCGCGAACATTTTATAGATAACTGGGCGGAGATTAAAGATCCCGAAGAGTTAGTTAGGCTTTTAGATGCGTACGAGGCAATCAAGCGTCCGTCTAAAAAAACTTGGAATCCGAAACTCCCTTTAGAGAAGAAATTTGAAAGACCCAGGACTTTTGAAAATGGGCGAAACGGTAACAGAAATCCGGAGACTAACTTTAACTGGAGGGATCGCGATGATCATAAAGAAAGGGAAAGAGTTTACGAAAAAAGGCGAGAAGTCAAGTGTCACGCGTGTTTTCAAAGCGATCACTACAAAGTAGATTGTCCGGAAATTAAAAAGAGAGATGTTGCGCGGGTTGGTCACTTAATAAGTAAGCCGGCACTTGAAGAAACCTTCTCCCCTTATTTGAGTAAAGTGTTAGTGAATGGAATTCAGACAACTGCTTTAACTGACACTGGGAGTGAAATTGATATCATCGCATACGACTTGGTCAGTCAAGATAAATTGAATGGAGATCACGTATGGATTAAGACTCCGCTGGACAGTAAATTATACTGTTTACCTATAGCAGAGGTCACTTTAGAAATTGAAGGCGTGGGGGTCATTGAAACCAAGGCAGGAGTAAATAATAGCGATTCAGACATGGATTATTATTTGTTGGGTAATCAATCTCAAAAGTTATTAGAGCAGGCGAATATAAAACCCCAGTTAGTAAATGCAGTTTTGACGCGGGCTCAAAAGAAAAAAATTGACCATACTCCAAATCTGGAAGATAAGCGGATTATGTTTTCCGATAAGGAAGGGGAGAATGTTCACCGACGCGATGAAGCGGAAACTTTGAATCCGGTAAATAAACAAACTATGATTTCCGAGGGGGAAAAAGAAATTTCTAGCGGAAATGTTGAAGCGGAAACTTTGAATTCCGAGGAAGAAAAAGAAGAGGATATTTCTAGCGGCAATGTTGAAGCGGAAACTTTGAATTCCGAGGAAGAAAAAGAAGAGTATATTTCTAGCGGGAATGTTGAAACGGAAACTTTGAATTCAGTAAAAGAAAGAGAAGGGGGAATTTTTCGCGAGTGCAGTGAAGCGGAAGCGTTGAATTCAAAACTAGAGGGTGAAAATCTAGAAAGCCCTACTGAATTGGTTAGTGTGGATAAGGGATTATCGCCTTTGTCGATTTGTGAGGGATCTTCGAATTTAGCAGAAATTGGAGGGAAGGATAGTCAAATTGAATTAGACAGAGATCAATCTCTCGAAGGGATTAGTAAAAAAACGGAAGGTGAAGAATCGCATTGTAATTCAGGAGATTCTTTGATAGTAGCAAAAGCCAGAGAAAATCGCGTGAGTGGGGGGAAGCAGGTGCTTGTCCCATTGCCTTATCAGGTAGATATTTTTGGCGCGTGCCTAGAAAAAGTGCCATTACACTTAGGGAAAGGGAAGGTTAAAGGAAATGTGTCAAAATACTTGGACCTTGGGAAAAGATTGATAAACGATTTAACTACCGCATTTCTAAAAAGGTTCGGTGTTAAGTTGAAAAATCCGAGAGTGTGTCGCACAATAAGCGATAGTATTGCATGTTGGCATCGAAAAGTTAGAAAGCTTTTGAAAGCGTTAGTATTTGGAGAATGGATAAGAGAAACGGAGGAGAATACATTCGTGAAGGGATGTGTGTTTAATCTCACGAACAGGTTAAAAAGAGGTCGAGTTTTAGCCGTTGAAAATGTGTCAGAAAAACGAGAAAAGAGGAAATTTTGGTTTGACAGAAAGGCGGTAAAACGGAAGCTTAATGTGAAAGATGAGGTTTTAGTTTTAACTACCAGAAAGCCAATTAAAATGTCAGATAGTCGGATAGGGCCGGGAAGAAAGGAGTCAATAATTACGGAAACAAATTATATTGTGAATGTTCCTGGGAGGCGACAGAAATCCCAGATTTCTCACGTGAGTTTAGTAAAGCCTTACAGAAAACGGGTGGAGTTAGCAGATATCTTAACGCGGGAAATAAACGCACTTAAGAATTTCTGTTTACCGTACCTAGATGATATGGCGATTTTTTCAGATAGTTGGGAGGACAATATGCGTCATCTAGAAATAGTATTAAAAAGGGTTAATGACGCGAAACTAAAAATCAAATTGGCGAAAGGCAAGTTCGCTCAGAAAACCGTAAAATATCTTGGGCATATTGTAGGTGAGGGTAGACGGAGGCCAGCTGAGGCGAAAGTAAGGGCAATTAAGGAATTACCGGTTCCGAAATCGAAAACTGAAATTCGTAGATGTTTGGGAATGGCTGGATATTATTCCCGGTACATAAAAGATTATGCAGTGATTGTAGAACCATTAACGAGGGCGCTTAAAGGGAAACATAAAAAAGAAAAGATTGCATGGAGCGACGAAATGGGAAAAGCCTTTGAGACTTTGAAAATGAAACTTACTGAAGAACCGGTGCTTTACGCTCCTAATTTTCAGAAAGAATTCATAGTACAAACTGATGCTAGTGACTTAGGTATTGGCGTGGTATTGGCTCAAAGAGAGGGATCGGAAGAGCACCCCATAATATATTTAAGTCGCAAATTTGCTGATAGTGAGAAAAGTTTCTGCGCCACTGAAAGAGAGTGTGCTGGAAATATTTTTGCGATAAAAAAGTTAAGGCATTATATTGATGGACAAAACTTTTCTATCGAAACCGATCACAATCCTTTGGTATTTCTAAAAAGAAATTCTGGAAATAATCCCAGGTTATTAAGGTGGTCCTTGGCTCTGCAACCTTATAATTATGCCATTTCTCACCGCGCAGGCAAAGACATTCCGCATGTTGATTGTCTGAGTCGAGTTTAATGAGATTTCTTGATAAACTTTTGTATATAATTATTTTAAGTTCTTTTTATTTTTATTTCACTGTGTTTTATTTCAATATATGTTCATGATTTCTTATCAGAGCGCGCAAAAAAGAAAAGGAAGGTAGTATTATCTTATTCATGTATGTTTTTTTTCTTGCCACTCTGATGTAATTTGAGCTTGCAATTCTTTATTCGACTCTTAGAGATTCTTAGTGTTTCACCCTTAAGAATCGTTTGAGGAGGGGGTGCTGTAAAGAATTGAGCCTCTACGTCCAGGTGCACGATGTGTCATTCTAGCATTTCCTGTGAGTACACTTAACTGCATACCTTCCCTCGCTATTTTTGCCTTGAAGACTAGCAGACGCCGAATGCTATTGTACTGTGAGCGGAAAGTTCGGACAGTGATGTAGTGGTAAGGCGTTACCCAAAGAGGCGTCTTACGCTTTGATCCTTGCCGAGTTCGTGGGAAAGAGTTCATCTGCGAGAGAAGCGATCTCTGCACACGATTTTTAGGTTTGCGCCCGAAACTTTGCCCTTTGTCTTAGAACGTCCAATGACGGACTTAGTGAAAACGAAACAGAGGGATCTCAAGGCTGCTAAGAGGCTGGAGAGTTTCGAGGGGCCCACCTCGACAAAGCCCCCGCCCCTAGAAGGAGTTCTCCTGCGAGAATGAAAAAGTGAGAGAGGACAGTTTTTGGAGAGATCGAAAAGGAGAGTGTTGACTCTCTGGAGAAGGGAAAAGGAAACGTCAGTTTCGAACTCAGCGTGGTGTAAGCGCTAGTGAGGTCCGACCTCTAGAATTGATACAGCAGGTATCCGGTGAAAATCCCAGCGAAGTGAAAAAGCACGACAAGTGCGATAGTGAGAGTTCTTTAACTCTGAAGCATCGTGATTTAGTATATTTTTCCGAAGAGAAGGAACGGACGAGCCCTGTTCCGAATGAACTTTCTTTAGAAGTTACGACAGACAGTAATTTCCTGAGACTTTTGATTGATCGAGCTGCACTCAGAGTCAAGAGAACATTAATTTATTAGCGATTGACTCACGGAAAATAATTAAATGCTGTATTGACGTCTTGTATATATTTTCCATTAGAATTAACATTGTTATACAATAAAATTCTATTTTCTAATTTATGCGAGAAATTCTCTGTGCCAACGATCCGATCTCGCTACCACTCACCATCTTTTATCGGGTCGGTATAGAGGAGTTACTACAATCTTAACACTTCAAATAATTAAGTCTGGTTAAGTATGAAATAAAATTTCTGTATTTTTATGATTTTGAAGTAAATTATTAATATATCTTTATAAGGTGAGTTTCATTGAATAATTCAAGAAAAAAAAATCTCATCATTATTATGCATATTTAGTTATGCATGACCAGAAAAACACAAAATTCTAAAATCTGCACAACCTCTGCAGATTTGAGGGTATATGTAGGAGTGGGAAACTTTCAGAAAATCTTACCAGCCAGCAAGAAGCAACATACAGTTGAAAATTGTTATGACAGAATTTATGCAACTGCAAAAATAATTCCTACTACAATAATACATTTTCGTATTTTTCTTTCAAATAAAATTAAGAAATATATACAATAGAGGAAAGTTTAGTATAAGGTTAGAACTTAGTTACCATAGTGACATTGCAGTAATTTGAAGAGTTGCAAAATACAACTAACAAGTAAAATCAAATCTATAGCCTGCAGTTTTTAAAAGACTTCTAAAAGATTCACTCGCCTCGTCAGAAAAGCCACTCACTAGAGGCAAGTAAAATGATGTAATTCCACAACCCTGCATATATATATTATTTTATTATTATTGTTTTTTATATACAAATTACTTATGTTTGTATATAAAAAAAAAATGGTACCTCTCCATTATTCCATCGACCACTTTTCATGAAAAAAAATTATTACCAAACTGTAATGCAAAATAAACAAATAGAAGAATGTTGCCATTGTACTATCAAAATAAATAAATAAATAAAATAAAAAAATTTCGGAAAAGCCCCACTCACCAAAGTGTCAACTATCAGTAAGTTTAAACAACAACAACAAAAATTACAACATATTTTAATGAAAATAGAAAAAAAAAATCTTGGATACTTATTTATTTACATTATTTTTCTTAATTATCCTTCTCGGCTGGTGAATAAACATCTGTAACATCAGTTGAAATTGATCTATTGCACTTAAATATGCAATGCAACATTTTATCAATGCATTTTTTCTCTTTTAATATCATGGCACAGCCGTTTAAGGATGCAATTGTTATTTTAATTAACAAAATAACTAATAAATTGGTAAAACATAATAAAAAATACAGGTAAATGTTGAATTAAAAACCACTTGATGACATAACAAATACATGTAATGCTTCTAACATCAAGTGAATGGGACTGCATTTTTGGCGTTAAATCCTATAGTTTGGCGATAACTTTTTTATGAAAAGTGGTCGACGGGATAATGGAGGAGTACCAAAAAAATAAATGAGTTTTTTATATTAAATAAATTGCATAAATACCGAAAAAAATCTTGTGTAAAAGAAACAGTGAATAGGTTGCCAGAAAACATGCATGTTAAATTTCCTTCTCTCGCCAAGTTAGTCGAGAAGTGCCAGCATTTCTAATATATATCACTTTCACATACAAATATAAAATAAAAATATTTACTGAAAAACAAAGAACTTTTTATTACTGTTGTTATTCAAAAAAGTACAAGTAAAATAATTTTTTCAAATCTTAAATGAACTTAATATCTACATATTGAATTACTGTGAACCATATCCATCGACACAAATTGTAAATATGAAGATTTGCAGCATGAGTTTTCTTGGACGTGGAAGACATCTGAAGCTCTAGCAAGTTACATTTACAGACAGAAATATTAAATAAACACTTCTGGCTGTGAATGTACCCAGCTGGCATAAAAATTCCAACAGAAGACTTGGTTAACTGAGTTCCTTGAATCCCAAAAGTCAGCTTTGTAAGTCATCTCCTCAACTTCCATAAGTAGACTTACCAGACATATCTTGATTATAGGCTTACATTATCAATTAATATGTTGATATTCATTTAGGAATTGCAAAAATTATTCTAATTGTACAGTTTTGGATAACAACAGTGATAAAAAGTTCTCAGTGTTTCAGTAAATATTTTTATTTTATACCACACTCTGAATGTATATTAGAAATGCATTAGGAATTCCAAAACAATTATCTACTGTAACAGCTAATTTAAAATGAAGCGATTCATAAGAAAGTGATATTTTTATTGATTAAAAGAGTCATGAATAACTACATTATGAATAAATATAATTTTGCTGTTCAAACTAAAAAAAAAAAAAAAAAAAAAAATTACTTTCTTAGTTTTATATAACATCGAGAGCTAATATCTCAGTATTTATATGATAATGAAACATATTTCAACTAAACAACTTATAATCAAGTAAGTAACTACTTTTAATTAAATCCCATTTGTGCCATAAATCCATGGCCAAATCAAATTGATGAATTTCATTTTATACTCACTATAAATAACACTGACTAAATAAATGAAACAATGATACCAACATTTATTAAAAAGAACATTCTTAAGTATATTCATAAATAAAAATTGACTTACCGATGGATAGATAAAGTTTTATTTATGTATTGATTGCTGTTTCTTCAATTGTATGCAACACACATATATAACAATTGCGATTTCGTCTTAATAACAAACTAATACCACAATAAAGTATTAAATTAAATAGAATACCTTTAAATTTAATAACCATTTAAAAAAACTTTTAGAAAAAATCTCGAATAAAGAAATTATAACACAACACAGCTAACCACACATAATATACTGTACGAGGAAATGTCAAAAATCTGACGTACGTCAGTTGTGATCAAAAATCCTCAGTTAAACTGACAGTTTTGCCAGTCTATGTATCTTAAATGTCTTTGGCTCTAGTGGCGATCAGTCCATATATACCTTATGATTGTTTTTATGAACTCGATGAAGCTATTTGAGGACTTGGTGCGCTATGGGGTGGGGCATATTCCTTGGCCATTAGTCCGTTAATTAGTTTATTAACTTCCACCCTCTTAGACGCTAAAAGAACGATTTTTTTTTCGCAGGAAAGAGGTATACTTTACACTGCTATTTTTATTATATATACATATATATATATATTTCTTTTTTTTTTTTTTTTTTTTTTTTTTTTTTTCCCTGAAAGATAAGATAAATTTGGCAGAGGTTATACACACTTTGAATATAGAGGTATGGTGGCTGCTGGGACTTTTATGTTTTTCTTTTTGTTGTTGTTGTATTAGTCTATGTTTGCCTGTTTCATGTCGTCTACATTGTTCATTAGCCATCTGATCACTGCTCTACCTTTGTTTTGTACATGTTTGTTGTTTGCAAGTTGTCTGTGCCATAGTATTTCGTTATTAACTGTGATGGTGACCAGATGGTGTGGTTGTGTAAGTGGGCAGGACGTAAGGTAGTGTTTTATGGACCCTAATTCCCCGCATATACATTCTGGAGAGCTAAATTTAGTAAATCTATGTAGGTATTGTGGGAATGCTCCATGTTCTGTGTAGATTTGGCTCAGTAATTTACAGCTTATAAGCCTTTTTGTGTCTACTTTTGGGAAGTATCCATGGGTTGTTCTACCCGTATTCCCGTAGTCCCACTCGAACTGCCATTGTTTATTGTTAACTCTTTTAATATACGCTTAAGGTTTGATGTTGGTCTTTCTATGTGGTAGGGTCTATCATTTATTTTTATTTTTAGCCGCTTCTTTTGCTAATTCGTCAGCATCCTCGTTTCCTTGGATGCCAACGTGTGCCTTAACCCAATTAATTTTAAATTTGTTGTTTGATTTTCTTATTTTGTTTTGTATGTCTGCAATTAGTTTTACTGTGTTGAATGGTTTGCTGAGTGCTAATATTGCTGATAGGCAGTCCGAGTGAATGCTATTATCCATCCCTGTTTCGTTGCCCCATTCTGTTGCCTTTAGTATCGACAGTAGTTCGGCTTGGAAGACACTGTTATGTTTCCGCAATGGTGTTGACCATAGTTTAATTTTTTTTGTCGTTTTTGTATGCTACGAAAGCCGATCCCGTAGCGCCTGATTCCAATTTTGAGCCGTCTATAAATTGTTATATCTGTTTCGTTGTAGCCTATCTTTGGTTCTGTTGTTTCTGCTGGGTGCGTTTTCCATATGTTTATTTTGTTATCGTAGTCTGTTGGTTGAATTGTATTACCGTATAATTTACATGTTTCTCTTAACCTTGTTATTGTTCCATATGTTGCTTCATATTTGACCTGTAGGTGTATTAGAATCAGGCCCGCCAGTACCCGAAGGGCTGCTGTTGGGGAAGTTTTGTATGCCTTGACTATGGTCAGCAGAAAATGTCTTTGGCAAGTGGTTAGGACCGCTTTGCTTCTGACATTTAATTTGTGTCCCCAGATTGGGGCTGCATATGTTAGCACTTTTTCTGCTAATGTTCGATACCAAATTTTTATGATGTCTGGTTTTATTCCCCAACCTCTTTTTGCCATTTGTCCCAGCATATTGAATGATTTATGTACTTTGGTTGTTTGGTGTTGGCAATGTGGCAGACAGTTTAGGTTACTGTGTATTATGACTCCTAGGTATTTGATTTGGTCTTTACCTTCTAGATCCTTGTCCTCTAATTTGATTCCATCTATCTTTCCCGAGACTTGATCTGGGAGGTTGTGTAAGCGAGGTCTGTTTAGATACAGTAGTTCTGTTTTTTTCCTGTTTAGCGTAAGATTGTTGCTTTTTATCCAGTTGTGGAATTCTTCTATTATTTCATTTGCTAAGATTACCAGTTGCTCTTTAGTTTTAGCTTTGAGTATTAGGATGAAATCGTCGGCAAATGCTTGGATTCTAACCTTTTTACCCCAGTTCTTTTTTAAGGCTACGTCTGCTATTAGCAGCCAAAGTAGCGGGCCGAGACAACTTCCTTGCGGACAGCCGCCAAAGGTTTGTCTTGATTGTTTTATTCCGTTTTCCTCTAGTGTGACAAACCTGTTTTCAAGGAAACTAATTATCCAGTTTGTTAAATAAGTTGGGTTTGGGGAGTTTTTTAGTATATTTGCTATTATTGGCCATCTAATATTATCAAAGGCTCCTTTAATATCCATTGCTACTAGTAGTGTTTGGAATTTATCTTTTTTATCTTGTTTTATCGTTTTTATAAGGTTGTTTAGTGCATGTTCTGTTGAAGTACCTTGTTTAAAACCATATTGAAAACCATATTGCTTTTTGCTCAAATATTTGTTTAATGTCAGATGGTGCATTATTCTACCGTATATTATTCTTTCTAGGATTTTACTGAAGGCCGGTAGCAGGCATATTGGTCTATAGTTTTTGGGGTCCTGGGTTTTTTTTCCGGTTTGTGGAACAGGACCACTGTACCTATTTTGAATGTTTTTGGGAAGTGTTTTAGCTTGAGGCATGCGTTGAATAACGAGAGCATTAACTTTGGCGTCGCTTTGTGTATTTTTTTAACTAAATTGTAGTCTATGTAATCGACTCCTGGAGCTTTGTTTTGCTTTATATTTTTTATTATTCTGTTAAATTCTTGTTTTGTTATGTCTGGTGGGTTAATGTCTCTGAATTTTGGTGGCGCCGGTGTGAGTTTATGTTCTGTGTTTGTGTTTGTTAAGTACAGGTTATCTAGAAAGTGGTTAAATGTTTCTTTTATTGTTACTGTTTGGTTGTTTGGTAGTACATTTACTAATCGTGATTGCTTTGGTTTTTTACCTGAGGCAGCTTTGTATTGTGGCCCGTATGTATCTATGGCTTCGTTACAGAATTTTTTCCAAGTTTCCCTTTTTGTTCTGTTGATTAGTTTTTTTAAATTTTGCCCTTTCTTTTTTATATTCTATGTGTTGT